>JBCNYH010000002.1:10692271-10709591 GCA_039654325.1 Tandanus tandanus | reverse complement strand
CTTCCTCTCTCCTACTAACCCACTAAACCACACACACATGCAGAAGTATGCATACAAACACACACACACACACACACACACACACACACACACAAAATCTCTCTCTCCAGCTGTCTCTACCAGTCTAGGATCCACCAGATTATCATTTTTTCACCCCCACCCTTGAAGAAATATATCTGTCTTTTTCTTTTTCTTTTTTTTTTTTTTGCATGTGGGATTTAAACATTAGTCGGATTTACGAAGTAGCAGAAACACACTCATACCCCCTACCCGCTGCAGATGTGTCACGATTTTTCACTGCAGTCATTGCGTACAGTGTAAACTATGGAAGATATTATTCAGCTTGTCAAGATTTGGGTGGTCTAGTTAGGGTTTGTTAGATAGTTAAGTTCTGAGTCAGATGTCAAAAAGCAGGCACGCATTTCAAATATGCGTCATATTTATTGTCCTATGTTGTGACTAAATGGTGTAACACTATCTGTAACAAAATTAATGTGATGAATTTTCAACAAGGCAAAGCACAACTTTATATTATTGCATTCAGTCTAGTGTGAGTGAAAGTCATCCTTTTGGACTAAGCTAATTAATACATAGATTTAGGCACTGTTTAAAAGCGGAGCTCCCGATAGATATCTCTATTGATAGTGTGGCTCCTTTAAGGGCTGAATCAACTTCATCCTGAAATAAATAACTAACTAACTAACTAAATAAATAAATAAATAAATAA
The DNA here is from genome assembly GCA_039654325.1 of Tandanus tandanus. Classification (NCBI taxonomy): domain Eukaryota; kingdom Metazoa; phylum Chordata; class Actinopteri; order Siluriformes; family Plotosidae; genus Tandanus; species Tandanus tandanus. The sequence goes on along the minus strand of JBCNYH010000002.1, from coordinate 10,708,864 downwards.
ATCTCCCCTGTGTTTCCTGACTACGCTCTGGAGTGAAAGCAGGAAAGGTTAACACTGAGTTTTCTTTTCACCGCCTTCCACTAGCTGATTTTTGTGTTTGTTTTGTATCACCTGACCTGTTAGTGTATTATTCGTTTAACAAGTACATGTTGCATGTTCCCATTCAGTTTTCTGCCTAAATGAGTTAGATTGTGTGTTTTTATTCTGTGTGAGTCTGAGCAGTGGTGGCATCAACTCAGGCACGGATACAGGACAAGCATCGCAGTCATATTACACGCAATAAAAAGGTGTTTTTTAACAAAGAAAAATGTGTCATCAGTGATGAGGTAAGGCTTTCTGTAAGGATATGCGAATGGAGTCAGTGCTTTGTAACAGTTTTCTGCTGTAGAAGAGTCTTCAGGAGAGAGTACATTATACTTTCAGTTTTATATATACATATATATATATATATACACACACACACACACACACACACACACACATGGGATCTACATCTTCATTACCGCTTTATTAAATGGCATGAAATCTACAAGGCTGCACACATCATCAGAAGTAAACAGAAGTAACGTTTTATTTTTAAATGTTAATCATGATGTATGTACAAAACATTTGCTTTGGATCAAGTGACATATAGACCTATAGTGTTCACTTGTTACGTCTATAACACTGACTGTTCAGTTCACTGTTTGTGAAGAAAATATACATCACTCATCACAGATATCTGGCTAGCTTGTTGCTAGCTATAGATGATTATAGTGGCATCCATGTTTTTCCCATGAATTTTCTGTATCCTAATGTAACAGAGTTAATTACATTAAAACTATATTAAACCCGTTCACCTGTGATCCCCTTTGAAAACATGTTAGCTTCATCCCAAGCACAGTCAGCAGGCACATATTTGCTGATTTGACTGGTAGTAATTTTAGACATTAGTCTCTTTTATAGCTAGAAAGGAGGTCAGAACTGGCACTGTAATAATGTTAGCTTGGTGATTCTCCAATTATTACTATTATTCTTATTTTCTATTGTAGGGGTGTAATGATTACATTAGAATGTGGCATGGACAAGGACCAAAGAATCTGGATGAACTCTTAAATGGATGCCTGGAATCCATTTTCTTTAGTTCCCTGTGCTTTGACACCAACCATCTAAAAGCAATAACAATAATGCCAGTAAGCTTAGAGCTTTACAAGTTTCTGATTGCAGCAATTTAGTATTTCTCTATATTGACACATCGCAAATTTTTCTGATACAACCTACACAAAGCAAAATACAAACCATGTCTTTTATTTTTCAGTCCTGATACATGCACTCCATTATTTATTTATTAATTTATTATTTCTAATGTAAAAAGTATAACTCTTATGTAAATCAGGTGTTAAAAAAAGGTTTAATCTTTAAACTTAATTCTTACCAAAAGCTCAGATTTTTTCCTTTGCCTATTTTTCATCATTTCAGATTCATTTCCCAGGTGTGTGTTAGCAATTAATGGGTAGCTAGTAGCAAGAATTCTAGATTAAACATTACCACATGTTCTGATATACTGCTGTATACTACTTGCAGGTGTTATAATTTAGGAATATTTTAATCACCAAAATATATTTTTGCATATGTTGACCTCATTTTCTTTGCATATAATTTATGAAAGCAGAACAAGGATCTAGAGTATGCATCTTAACCAGAGAACATCCTGTGGAACTTTCAGATTGACTCTGTTCATGCTGAAATGTATTGTAGTATACTGCAGTTTTGTTTTGTTTGGGTTTGTTTTTTTCACATTTAGATCTATGAATATTTGATTTCTACACTTTGTGTGGTGAAAGAAATAATGAAATATGTGTGAATATACTGTATGCATCATGTGTGTCAAGAATAATATTAATTCTTAAGAGGTTTTTTTTATATGAATTAATTTTCTGTTTAAGTTTGTACAAGACAGTTTCAAAGTTCATTTCAAAATGTAAGATTCATGAAGACAACATAGATTCTCATTCTCAATTATTCATTGCATTGCACTGGATTTAGAGCCATGCTCGGTTTGAATGTGCCATGTTATTATAGGATATATATTGTTTATATTATATATTCTGATTGTATTCTGAGGCAGGTGTGAGGTGGGTCTGATGAATGTGTCGGGAACTTGTGAGTTTAGTCTGGTGGAAGAGGTATTGCGCTGTTTCCTCTGCTGGCACGAAAAGGGGAAATTCCTATGGAATGACAACTGCATAAAGGAACACTTCAATGATAGTTGGGGAGAAACACTCTCCTGGCATTTTTTTTTTTTCTGTCAGAGCATGCATGAAGTTCTATTTCAAATGAAATGCATTTTATGTTAGGATAAGCGATAATGCCCACTACGACTATATTTTCAAATATAAACCTACCTACACGATTCATAATTTTACAATCTCTTACAAGCTTGGTTAAAGTTTGTCACACACCCTTTAGTAAAATGTATAAAATGCTTACCCAGTTTCAGTCTTGTAAGAACTAGTACTTCTTAGGTCTTTTCTTAGCGGTGTTCTGTAGTGTTTCAGTTTCTTTTCATGTACAAAGACATTGGGTAAATCAGGTACTGGGTACTGGGAAATCAAGCCATATAGTACTTTTAGAGGTTGCGCAAACTGAATCATACATGAAACCTGCATGTAAGATTAGCTTTCGGTCTTTAAATGTGAATTCATTTTAAAGCATATTAAGTAGCTATAAATTATAAAACTAACATTGTTTCTGTCTTTCATACTCAGACCATCGTGATACTTAATTTCTTAAAGAAGAAGACAGCACTTGTTGAAAAGTAATCTCAATTAAAACTCTATAATAAAATCTGTCTGTGGGGAAATTTTTGCCTTATAGCTGCTATTGTAACCATATGGGCAGTTAATTGAAAACTAAATCTTAGAATTATATCACCAATACCCAATTCAACATGAGGTGTATGGCTTTAAAGATAATTTCTTTTAGTATTTCATTTGTTTGTGCTCAATATATTAATCCTGGTGGATATACTGTATAATGTCCCACTACACATGCAATGATTTTAATCTAAGCCTTTTGACACATCTAACACAAATTTGTATATAAATGGCATGAATGTATCAAAATCCAATACTTGGGTATCGATGACATCATCATTCTGAGACTCAGTTTTCAAAATTGCTAAAACAGATGCTATCGACCTAAAATTTTGCGCAAGAAATTAATCTAGAGATTTAAATGAGATTAGTGAGACTAGCGCTGTCTTCTCTTTTTAGGTTCTATGTACATGACATGTATACCAGAGGCATGCAGCCCCTATCACAATTGCATTAAGACCAGTAATAATTTCATTTTATTTAATTACTGTAATTGGGATCAGCATCTGTAATGTCTATTATGGTGTCTGTGTGTACATTCTGATTTGAAAGCCTTTCTCACTTCCTTTTAGTACTGACTGTGTTCATGAATGCCAGCAGTACAGTCTTGGCTGCATGTCGGATCAATAAGGGTGATACTTTGGTGAACTCTGCTTCACATTTACTCATCAGAATGGGAGTCAGGGGCCGTTTTGCGGTTGCTACATAGAGGGAGGGAGCAGCCGCAAAGTGACTCCCATTTCCATTATATAATCAGTAGAGGCATTGGACAATACTACTGATTTGAATACACTGTGGTCAGCCACTCTAAATCAGGGGACTTCAGAAATGAGTGAAAATCATCTGTGTATTTTGGACACCTGTGGTTTTTTTAGTTGGAGTGAAAGAGCAGGATGGTGAAGTTACCAAGTCAATCTCTGCCATGTTTCATTTCCATTATGTTTTACAGTTCCTGAAATAAAAAGTACCACCAGTACCTTTTATACTGTGGTCAGCGATCTCCCAAAAAAACAACAAAAAAAGTGGCCCAACAATCTATTTTAGAACATAAGCTTATTTTAAGTAAACTGGCTTTCTGTGAAGAATATTCTATAAAAAGACCAAGATCAATGGCGGCGTGATCTCGGTGGGTTGTAGTGCAGCTGTGGGTGTCTGCCACCTGTGTTGTCACAGGAAATGCCACACCAACAGGGCTTCAAAAGAGCAAGAGTCACAGAGATAAAACATGATAAAAGTGCATGTGTTTCCCTGTGCTGCCTGTAAGGCAAATAAAGGCCGATTACTGATGCTTGAGGCTTAACTAGAATGACACAATAAAACAGTGAGCAGCTAAGTTGTCTGCTCTGCCTAATTAAGTGTTTTATTCACAATGCTGCTGCATGCACTGCTGGCAGTAAACCTGTAATTAAAAGAAGCATTAACATGCCATGCTGCATTGTCAAGAAACTCATTTGATGTTTTCCTTTTTAAGTGATATCATGCCTGTCTGGATTCTTTCTGCAGCTATAATTTCCAGCTTACATATTAATCTTGCAATACAGTATAATGCATAACAGAAAAACACCAAACAGGAGCTTTTGACCAGAACAGCACACATATTTGCCATGACTTATGTTTATGGCTGTACATGGAGTTATTCCAAGTGGATGAACGCACGTTGCCATGGCAGCCGTATTGGCAGCAGTAGATGTTGAATGTGTAATTGAACAGCCATATAAGATAGCGCTTAAGCAAAGCACAACTGACATTCAGCTAAATCATGACCCCTTAAACTGAAGTGACATAATAGAAATACTAATATGGTGCTGACAGTGTGAACAGACTAACAGAGCAACTTGAATAGGAGAGAGAGAGAGAAAGGTAGTGGACATAATAGAAGGATAAAATGGATTTATGCGTATTGTGGCCACCTTGACATAAAGATTACATAATCAGATTTTATCAGAGATCTACCCACAGAGAGCAACTTTGAGACGGGATTTTTCATATATGAGCTTGACATTGTTTGCCCTTTCAGTCATTTAGCCTTTGTGAACTACAGCAAAATTCTGCTCTTGACAAGTATTACAATTTTAATTTGCTTAAGGTTATTAGGACAAATGGCTTGAATACATTAATACAGTCTCTTACCATGGAGCCTTAGTGAAAGAGTAATGTTCTTCTGGTCTTCTTGATCTTGGAGCAGGTCACTGCACATCACCCGACCTAACATTTTTTTCATCCTGGCTACAAATCTCTTCCATTTCCTCACAGGCAGCACACTGAGAAGGGTGAGTGACACTGCCAGAAAGGGCTGATTAAGATTTTAACCATCCACACTGACCTTTGAAGACTTTTGGCACAAAAGTCTTTCAGCTTGCAGGCAGCCTGCCATTGTAATCTGGCTCAGACTCATCTTTACCCTCTGTTCTCTCCTGTTTAATTTCCTACTCTTCTGTATAATCAGAACTCTGTTGAAAATTACTCAAATTTGAGCAGAAGTGACATTCGCTTGTTCTGACTTGATCAAATTCTTGTCAGTAAACAACATTTTCATTTTCTTCTTTTTAAGTTGAATGAAGCAACAGTGGATTATCTTACAGAAATCTACACAGTAATATGTAACGTATCCCTAATCAGCTGCCATCATAATGTTTGTCATCCACTTTATGGGATATTATAAAGCTGAATAATTTTGGATCCAGGTCTGTGAAATGGGTCAAACCAGACCTGGAAAGTGATGACCTATTTCAGGGTGGAACTGGTCAAGTTTGAAAACGTAGCGGAAGGGAGGGGTGCACGTGGGCGCGTTTTGATCCACAGCTACTCATGAAAGCAGAACACTGAAAAAGAGCATTTTGTGCAGCGGTTACATTTTCATAAAGCGTGGGTACAATGAGGCCACGAATCCCAGGAGAAACACTGCAAGTTCTATGTCTTGCCGGGGGAGGAAGCTGATCCGAATGAACAGCCTCGCCTGTGTCTCTCTTCCAGCTGTGTGCATTCCGTCCGACACCCCACATTCCCGAAGAGCAATTGCACAATCCTTCACCTTCCTCCTCCTCCTCCTGGAGTGTTGCTCGGGGACGCAGTTCAGTTCAAGGGCTGCTGAGGGAGCACACATCTGCAGGTATATTACAGTCTTAAAGGAATAAAGTTATTTATTTATTTATTGTACATTATTTATATAGTGCACTACGGCTGTACACAGAGAGCTGGGCAAAAATGTAAACACTTTTGGAAACATCCACCTAGAAAAAAAGCACAATTATTGATGATCTAATGGTGTATATAAATATTTCTCACAGCTTTTCATGCACCACTACACACTATGAAGGACTATGTGTATTGACCAATACACAAACATACTATAATTGCTTAGGCCACAGTCTCACTTCACACGCTTTCCCAGGTCACAGTACCCTCTATTGAACAAATACGACACACGCACAGTTCCTAAAAGTTCTCAGACATTACCAACTCACAGTGTTAAACAATAGAGAGTACTACAAACTGCCAACAGAAACCAAATTAATTGCGTAATACAGCTGGCTTAAGCAATCCATATCACGCAATGCTTTTAAGGACTGTACGTATGATCACTAGTGCCACTATGGAGCCACTGTATGGTTATAAAAAGAGGAAATGCAAACAATGCAAATAAATAAACAAACAGATGAAACCTTTAAGCCTGTGAGATAAACCCCCATTTAAATGACTGGGGGAGTGAACACACACGTTCACTTACCTTTCGCGTGTTATGGGTGCACGGGCACATACATGCTCTGTCTAACTTGAAGACAAAGTTGAACTTCTAATTGTGTAATTAGATCCCGGCGTTAGACCTACTGGAAAGTTCCTGTCTATGTAAATGTAACGACTATCATAGTATTACTTTACTTTAGTACAATTTCTGTAATCTTTCAAATGTCTACGACAATATATAGCTCACACAAAAGGTAATAACTTACTACGACCGAGCACGCACTCGTGGACTGCGGACAGACAAATGCATACACGTTTTCCTGTGGAAAGAAAATTGGCACGGCACAGTACGTTCCGCGTAGCTCACGCGAAAGGTAATGACTTCATGCTTTTGCTTAACTGTCCAGGGCAGGCCCAGTTACCTGGTGGACGACAGTTCAAATTTAGCCCTGGCAAAGTACTCGTGGTGATGTTGGGTGGGGTGTGTGTGTGGTGAGAGTGTCAGATAATTAGGAAAAGATCATTGGTGCCAAAATATGTTCAGAGACTGGTAGACGTAACCATCCATTTGGCCATGAAATAAATTCCGCTGTATGTGTGAGCAGCTTGAACAGGATTGACCATTAAGAGCATTGGTCAAGTGCTGATGTGAAAACTGAATTACACTTGCAGTGTATGCATATTTCACACCCAGGGTGTTGACAGATAACCTCTGTTCCTTTTGAATTCCGAGATTATAAATCAGATTACAATCATGCACACTTACACTGAGTACCTGCACGACAGCTTTCGATTTGATGCTTCTCTTCTCCCTATACACAGTAAGTGCAATGCATAGGACACATGTTCAAGTGGGCTTCTTCAGTTTATCTACCGTCCAATTGGAAAGCGCTTGGGATTCGGCCTCCGACAGGAAGCCCAATCAGAGGGATTCGGTGGTGTGACGCAAGCGGGGGCGGGTCGGAAGCGGCTGCTGGGTTGTGTGTGCGCGCGCAGCAACTCGAGAGCAGCCTTCTGTATATGTGTGTGTGATAGAGAAAGAGAGCAAGAGAGAGAGAGAGCAGGAGGAGGAGTGTGTATGTGTGGCTGACCTCGCACTGAATGGACTGGGATTCTCAGCCACGTAAGTAGTTAGTACACCGCAGGAGATGATGCCTTGCTGAAATAAGGGATAGGCCTGGGAAAGTCGGCCATCCCTTCTTCCTCTCCAGCATCTCAGCCATCGCCAGATCCTGACCATTCAGCAAGAGATTTCGGAATAATAAAAAAAAGAAAAGGCGAAATTTCCACCGCAGAGGGACACCGACTCCGAGAGAGAGAGAGAGAGAAAATCTACATAAAACTAAAATAAACGAGGCTTTGCGCTCCGGATGGTGGTTTTGGTTCCCGTGTGAAGCAGATGGCGAGCAGAGCTGCGAGGAAATGAGCAGTGGGAGAAGGAGGAGGCCGCTGAATGGAAACCGAGCCCTTTCTCAGGAAAGCCGACACCGCTGACCGGTTAGCACGTTATCCCGGGTATTAATGCTAACCAGCGCTGGGGACAACTGACGCCGCTCTCTTGAACTTGGGAAGCACGGTTTCTCCTCCGTCTCTTGCACTTATATGGGAAAAACCCGAAAGAAAAAGATTCCTGCAGCTAAACCACAAAATTCACCCCGAAGTCTGTATCAGAGCTCAGGCGCAGAACTAATTGCACGGCAACTTTTCTTTTGTCGGTGTTGCAGCAGGAATATTATATTAATATTCATTAAGCAAGACCAAGCTTACTGCAGCACTGTTTTTTGACTGCACGACTGTCAGACCCGACCCGACCCAGACCTTCATTGTGTAGCCGCTAACCGACTGCACGCACTTCGGATGTATCGCGTGTAGCGAGTGAGTCACATCAAAGTGCTCTTTTCTCCTTGTATCTCTTTTGCAACTTGGTGTTTCTCCACCTCAGACCAGACCTCCCTGTCCGGATTTCTTCCTCCGAGCCCGACCTCAAGCCCTCGCACCTCGCTTTAGGATCAAACCTCCTCGAACACTCATGAACATACAGCGCTCCAATCCCATTAACATCGCACGGTATGGGAGAGCGAGGCACAAAGCGCACGAATTGGAGGAGCTGTCTTGTCTACAACACAGGACTCCGGAGCCGAATCAGAGCTTTAGTCCTAATTTAGGCTCTCCGAGTCCTCCGGAGAGCCCGGACTCCACTCACCGAGTGTCCTGTATCGGGAATTACCTCTTATTGGAGCCGCTGGAGGGAGACCGCGTGTTCCGGGCCGTGCACTTACACAGCGGGGAAGAGCTCGTGTGCAAGGTAAAAGCGCGCGTGCCACGTCCTAACGCGGATCGTTTATTATTATGCATAATATTACTATTAGGACATGGGGTGATGTTATGCACCATTTTGATCTAGGGTAGGACGCACTTTGGGCAAAGCCCAGGTAGATAATATGATGGATACTTTTTTGGGGGGGGTTGAGCAATTGTAAATGTCCAACAAGGCCACTCAGGGTCACCAAGCTTAGTGTTTCCAATGCATAACAGTTGGACATCCCCTGAAACCGTGCACCCCTTTGCAGAATGTCTGATATTTTGGTGCAAATTGGATACCCACGTGACTCTGCCTTCATAGATCCCCAGTAGCCCCTACATCTCCCAGGATATGGTGGTTAATACTTAAGGCTACAGTTATGTCCAGCACAGAAGTGATTGATCTTTCAGACACAACACCAACAAAAAAAAAATCAAGAGACACTGTCCAACTGGCAAACAGACAAACCTGATCATTACCACAGTGTTCAGCCCTGTGATCAGTGCTGCTGTACACTCCGTGCCCAAGGTGCATGCGCTTTGTACTGAAAACCTATTCGAATAAGGACAGATCACTGACTAGCTGCACTGTAATTATTAAGATGACCGTGTGCCTATAGATGCTTTAGCAACGAACCCCAGCATGCAGAGATCACTGGGATTTTTTTAGGTGGTAAGACAGGTTAAAAGTGCATAAAGAGGGAGAGGTTTGCATGCGTGTGTGGGAGGACCAAAGGTTCATTCATATGGGCAACAAGCCAGATGACGTTGCTTATACCTTGATAAGATTTAAGGCGCTGATGGCCACCATCGGTGTGCTATATTTACCCCACCTCCCTTTTATGTGCCTGTTACTAAGCAACATCAAAGATCAGTGTCTGTTTTGGAGTCTTAAATTTGCTGCAGAGGTGTATGCCTTGCCTTCCGATGGCGCATGGGTTGCAGTCCTTTTGTCTCTCATCCCCCTCTATTGTCTTACAAAGAGGAGGCTTCTTCTTTTTTTTTTTTTTTTTTAAGTGGAGAACATGAGAAATCCATAAAACCTATAATCCCAGGGTAGAAGACTAGAGGCTCTATCTAACAACAGTAACTTTGCACAACTACCCAATTTCCTTGGAATCAATCACTATGTCTGACTGAATACAAACTGCTCTCTCCTCTTTTTTCCAGGTGTTTGATATCAGCCGATATCAAGAATCATTAGCTGCCTACTTTGTACTGGGTGCTCATCAGAACATCAACCAAATAGTGGAGATTCTCCTTGGAGACACGCGGGCGTACGTGTTCTTCGAGAGGAGCCATGGAGACATGCACTCATTTGTCCGTACTTGCAAGAAGTTGCGGGAGGAAGAGGCTGCAAGACTCTTCTATCAGATAGTGTCCGCCGTGGCACATTGCCACGACAACGGCCTGGTTCTCAGAGACCTCAAGCTGAGGAAGTTCGTCTTTAAGAACGAGGAAAGGTAAAAAGAGATTGAGAGAGATATGCAGTGCAGTCCTGCTTTCAGGCTTTATCACTAATATGCATTAGATGAGCATGAGCATGCAGAGATTAGGTTTGTTGTTATTTGTCCGTTTACTGTTCTGTACCTTTCTGTCCTGATATACTTTCGAGTGTTCCTCTTGTATTGCACAGACATAGTAAATGTTAGATAATGATGCCAGAGTGCCAGTAAGGCAAATTAGGAATGTACAATGGAGCCTAACGATGTGCTTCACCTCTAAAATTAGGCTGATGTCATAGCACTGGGTATGACTTTGGGCGATCTTCCCATTTAAGCTATGATGGTAAACGCGTCCAGCCAAATGAATCACCTCAGCTAGTTTTTCTGTGGCTCAGCACATGGAAAGGGAGTCGTTGTGGCTACAGTCCTAAATGTGATCTCAGTGACCTTAATATTCCTACGCACTGTAGCCGGGGATGCTATATCCATGCCTCGTTAATGATAGATAGCATGCTAATGTGAAAGATTTTGCCAGAGGTAGATGCTGCTACCTTGGCCTGTAATGAACCCATACATATGCACAGGGATAAGAATAGGCAGAGTGAATTTGATCGGATACAGAGCTGCACTGTGGGGGTTTTTGACCAGGATTACAACCGTGTTAGTGGGTGTATGAAACCACGAGCTGTTACACATAAGAGCTTGCTTTCCCAGTGGATTAAGTCTAGTTTTAGAACAAATTGCACTCCTGCTAGTGAATCACCATTGTCTTTTTTTTTTTTAAGCAGGTTTAATCCGTGCCTGGAAAACTGGCCCTTGTGTTTATGTGCAATCCAACACTTATTGAAATGGTTGTTCATGCTTTGCCCTGGTGTCTTTTTCAGACTCAGCATGGGTGTTTTTTTTTCCGTTCTGCAGTAGAGGTGTGAGTCATGTACACTGCACGTTATTTGAGGGTTATTTTGAGCAGGCAGCTGAACAGAAACAGAGCTAGAGGTCAAAAGGTGCATGCTCTATTCACTTCTACAGTACAGGCGTTTGTTGGAGGTCAAGCAGCCTTGAAATCGAATCTGTGGTTTAAAGTTGCTGAAGATGCAAATACACCAGGATAAGCAGAGTACGTTTTTCCATTTTGCTTATGGAACAGAACAGCTCATTTATGATTTTTAATTCTACTTCCTGTGCATCGTTACACTAGAGGAAATACAGGGATTTCCTTATTTATGTATGCGGATGTACTCACCCTGACGAGGAATGCATGTTTCCTTGTTCCATTGTTTTTTTATTTTTGTTTTTTTTTTGTACTTTTTCAAGCTTACTTGCACAATACATGAAATCCCATGAGTCTTACCCCTAAATCAAAATTTTAAATTGAAAGATTATTTTCTTAAGAGAGCTCTACTGCTTCTCTCACACCACTAAAACCGTCCATGGGACAATAATCTGTTTCATTACTTTGTACCATGATGTATTTATAATGATCTATCATGCCATCATTACAAAATAACAGTCTTTAAATGATTTATAAGCTTACAAGCAAAATCAATGGATTTTTTTCAAGTATTATAGAAATGCTTTTGTTTTCTCTGTATCTCAGGAGCCTTGTTAAGTTGGAGAGTTTAGAAGATACATACCTCCTTAAGGGAAGCGATGACACTCTCTCAGACAAACATGGCTGTCCGGCTTACGTCAGCCCGGAGATCCTCAATGCCACTGGCAGCTACTCGGGCAAAGCAGCAGACGTGTGGAGTCTGGGCGTCATGCTATACACCATTCTTGTTGGCCGCTACCCTTTCCATGATGTTGAACCAGGCTCCCTGTTTAGCAAGATCCGCCGTGGCCACTTCAGTATCCCTGAGACGCTGACACCCAAGGCACGCTGCTTAATCCGCAGCATCTTACGGCGGGAGCCAGCCGAGCGGCTGACCTCACGTGAAATCCTGGAGCATCCCTGGTTCCTAGCGGCCACTGGCCAGGCTGGCACTGTTTATACCAGAGGAGATCGTGAAGCAGACCAGATGGTGCCAGAGGCCAACATGGAGGAAGAACTGGAGCAGTTCCTCAGCTGAACAGCACAAAAAAATAAAATAAAATAAAAAGACATTTTGCCACGTGTTTTAGATGACGGAATGCACTCATACAGCGGTGTTTATATTTATCTCCCATTCCATGGAGAAAACCTGGGAAGATCTGGCTTGATGGTGTGGAACACCTTCACCAAGAGCTTCTGGGCAAATGCAAATGTTAATGTTCAGTAATGTAGCAAGATTTATAACTATCTTTAGGTTGAGTTTTTTTTGTTTTTTTTTCCCATTTCATTTTAAGTGGTGCTCATGAGGTGTACAAGTCATATTAAGCTACAAAAAATAAAAACATGACGGCACAGGAGACCTCAGCCAAGGAGAACAACACCAACATCAAGCAAACTGCAACCACTCCTGTTCTGATTTATCAACATGGACAATATTGTCGACACGTATTGAACTTTAAAAGCATTTTGTTGGCTGCATTTGCATATTTATTCATTATGTTGGTTTTTTTTAGTAAATTACTTACACCATCCTGCTCTTTCATAGCCTTACAGGCCAGTACTTTAAAACGTATGTGGCGGCTATCAGTAGAATTACGATACAAGTTTGTAAATTCTCCTTTTCAGGCTTGAGCCCTCCTTCCAACCATGTATTTGCGTTTCTATCATTTGTGTAAGACCGCATTAACTCAGCTTTCTGTGTTGCATTAAGCTATTCCTTCTGAACTGTTATTGCTGCTTATTTCTCCTCTAGCCTGAACGAAACCTCTCTGAGCTTTGAGACATGAGGGGTGCTTGGCCTGTCAAAGCCAAGTGAATGGTCCATTCCATCTCTGTAGACTAGCATTTATTTAATTTTAATTTCATTCTTCCGCTGAAATGAAATAGTTTTTAATTTAAAGTAACAACTACTATATTTAAATATATTTGCAGGATTTTCTTTATACCTTTCATTTCTGTTTCCACAAATATCATAGGCAATACCCTTGACACAGGACAGTTTTGATGTTGGCATTGAAGACTGTCCCAAGGTTTAGAATAAACCATCTAACTTAAGTGCCAGTATTTGTGCCCCACACCACCAATGCCGATAACATCCCTTCTCTTTTTACTTTTAATTTCACATTTAACACCTCGTTAAATGATGTTACTACGACTACACTGTCTCCAGTACCTCATGTTACTTTTCTACTGCCTGCCTAGGTTCTGTGAAATGATCATGTTCTAAATAGGTACCTGTGGACATGTTTTGTGGTATATCAATGTTACTTCAAATTGTGATCTCTAGTTAATGGCATGTACCCTTTTGAATGCTATAGCCTAGCAGGAGGGCTGGGGAAGTTGTTTTTTCTCTTTTGTTTCGTAAAGTAAATCCTTGCAAACTCTATTTTTTAACTGCTAGGAGTTTAAGTTGCCTCTGTAAAAGCATTAGGTAATAAGAATTTTTTTTTTAATATGCTTTCAGGTAAAATGAATTGCCCACGTTAGTTGGTGCTGAGTGAAGGACCTTATTTTTTTTATTTTATTTAAAAACAATTTTTTTTTTTCTTTTTTTTTTGGAAGGGGTGGGGGGCATGCATGGTGGGCTATCTGCCTCAGATGCTCTGATTGTAATGTAACAGACTTTGGTGTTTTGTCCAAATCTATTCAGTAAATAAAATGTGACCTGCACACTGAAAAGCATATTATTTTACCACTGAATTCTACAAGCTTACCGTGTATGTACTCGAGTTAAGATTAGGGGGGGAAATGCCACACAGATTTTTCGGTTCTGAAACTGTGGTGTCCACTGTAGTAACAGATTCCTGTTTTTGGCTGATAGGAGTGGTATCCAATATGATATGCTATTGTAATTGTAATTTGCCTTAAGGTTTGATGTGGTGTGTCTCTGAGATGTTCAACATGAGCCGAAAGAACGAATGAGTTACTATAACCTTCCGGTCATCTCAAACCTGTCCTTAGGTACTCAAACCAGCACCAGCCACCAATGGTCAGTCACCAAGATGACAGTTTTCCCATTCTGAACTGAAATTCTTGACCTGTATCTGCTTTATTTCCCTGCTGCTACATGATCTGCTGACTGGATAATTGCATATATAGGCCAAAGGACTCTGCAGCATATTAGAACAAACCTTGCTGCATTTTCCAAGAAAAAATGCAATGCAGACCTATTTAAATTCATATTATGAGGGATTTTACTTCCAACAGTAGTAGATCTCATTGGTCTGGCTGCTGCTAGTTATGCCTGAAGATAATCCAGCAGATAACAATTGTAAGGCATACATATTGCGATGGTTTAATGTAATCTGCAGATGGAGGAGTCCTGGGGCATAAATCTCTCAACACCAGATGTGCACTACAATGTGAGATTGTTTATGAAAATCATTTGAAAAGAGGAGTTTGCAGTACATATCCACTTTGTAAGAGAAACGTAAACCAACAATAGTCAAACACCAGGGTTATGAGACAAAGAATTGGATCTTAGCACCCATGCTCACTGGTTAGAAGACCTGAAATAATACAGTATGAGAGAACAGGCATCAAGTGGGCCGAAACTTTCAACCGTCGTGATCCATGCATACTGACTGAAGAAATTCAACTATGGCAAGCCTTACTGTGTTATTAAATACCTTAAAATTTAAACTGGCTCTTGCTTTGTACACCCAGCTATGTATGAATTACTTAAAATGGAAATAATTTAATAGCCAGCTGAAGGCTTCTTTGTTATTCTTATAGATTTCTTGAAATGTTCCTTTGCTACAATTGTTAAGAAATTTCACAATTCCACTGACAACAAAACCTGTAACCAAATCTGCCTGTTATCTTTTTCAGTAGCAGAATTTAGTGGGTATGCACAAAAATTCTTTGGGAATCTTTGATCTATTTAAAGAATTTCAACTCTTCAACACAAATATGAGTTTGGACTTTCCAAAAGACTTGAGTGCCTCACAAAATGTTTTCTTTCCTGACTTTGAGGATTGATTGATTCCAACCGTGCTGGCAGGTTGTTGGATGCATACTGCTCTCTGATCACCCAAACTAATGGGATAAAAATCTAGCCTGTATCTATGCAGACACCATTCTGAAAAAAAATCCTAGCCAGCATGAACAGTTCCAGCAGTTTGTGCTGCAGTAGCTCTTCTATAGGATGTGACCAGATGTTGTACTAGCATTCAGTTCTCACCCACATGATCTCGCATCAATTGCTAATGATTAGTGATTTCTCGCTAGAACACGTGTTCTGCAAAGTACCCCTTGCTGCAGAACAAAAAGTCCATGGAGTGGAGTCGGATCTGATCAAGCCCCTCCTACCCGGGCAGAGTCAACCCAGAGGTCCAGTGGTTATAGCTTGTTTTAGGCGGGTGTTTGTGTTTTCATGTTTTTCCCTTTGATTTTGTAAAGCATTGTGTGGGTTAGGGTTAAGGGTTAGTAGTTTAGATTGGGGTCAGGGTTACACTTATCAGAAAACCTGAAATCAAGTGGTCACTGTTGTCCCCCCAGTGCAGCTACTGTGTTATCAAAAGCGAGCCATGTCCTCACTGTCTGTGGTGAGAGGTATGTAAAAGAACCATTGCTGATCTTCGAAAAGAGTAGGCCATTTGATTGCCGTCAGTGTGTTTCTGCCCTGCGATGGCCTGGCGAGCTGTCCAGGGTGTACTCTGCCCTCGCCCGGAGTCGGCTGAGATGGGTGCCAGCCTCCCAGCGACCCTAATTGGGATTAAGCAGTTCAGAAAATGAATGAATGACATTGCTCTGCTCTGTGCTGCCCCATAGTGGGTTGGGCAGGTAATTGTTCTGAACTGTTTTGTTGTGCTGAGTAGCAGTTTCAATGTTTTTACATGAAAGTTGTATCTTGCTCACACAAAATGTAGAATCTAATCCTGTGACAAAGGCCAGGACATCATCACTGCACTCCTCCAGTAAAGGAGTTGATTAAGTTACATGTTTAGTTACTGACTGCTCTGCGGCTAGCCAGCATGAACAGTTCCAGCAGTTTGTACTGCAGTAGCTCTTCTATAGGACGTGACCAGATGTTGTACTAGCATTCAGTCCTCACCCACGTCAGTGAGCCTTGGGCACGCATGACACTCTTGTCAGTTCACTTCTTGTCCTTCCTTGGGACACTTTTTTAGGTACTTACCACTGAAAGACCCCCAAAACTTTTTCATAATTAAAATCAAATTTCACAAACAACAACAGCAGATTCGCAGCTGAGTGTGAAGCGACTGGGATGAGAATCAGCACCTCTAAGTCCGAGGCCATGGTTCTCAGTCGGAAA
>JBCNYH010000002.1:10651307-10666280 GCA_039654325.1 Tandanus tandanus | reverse complement strand
ATGATAGGGGCGGTTGAGAGATGCTCCACACGTCGGAGAATATGGTAATATCCATCTTTCCATGCGTACGCACGTCATTCTGTACGTGGAACCCCACATCCTTTCATATTTTATGTACACAAAGCACTATCTTTGAAGGTGGCCCATTCAATATGTCAATAAATTCATAGTGGGTTATCTGGCTGGTTCGTCCCTGATATAAATTCCAGTCTATATCCTGCTGCAATCTAGATGAATTCCTCCTGTTTTCAGTAAGTTTTATTTGCAAAGCCGCTCATTTTTGTAATTGATGGCAGGCATTATGGAGTTGTGCCTTGCTGCTGTCATTCAAGCTTTCTTTCCTCTGGCGTTCACCAATAAGATCGTCTGCATTTAATTCCACGGCAAAAGTTGCATAGGATCCAGATGGGCATGCGGAATTCAAGATGTCTGGTAATGAGTGTCTGTGCTATACCAGCTGAAGGACAGAGCACGTCTCTCGTATGACAGAGTGTTAGGCCTGGTATAATCTGTGTAATGTCAGATTATATCGTGTCATATAATAGTGTTTTTTTCACATGGGGAGGGCCATGTATGAATGTATAGCTCATCTCTCAGTGGAATTGCTGTGCTGTCATGTTGGTCAAGCTTCCTGCAGCAGGGTGAGCGATCTTACATCTGCACTAAATATTCTGGCAAATATATCAGGTAGCATGGGTATGTGTATGATTAAAGGCTTCTGGCACGGACATCTCAGAACACGGCAATAGATCTGAACCTGCTAAAGTGAGAATCAATATGGAGTCCAGTAACTCCGGCATGTATGCACATTTGTACCTTAACACACACACGCACACACCCACACTTTAATACTCCATTATTTGTAGAATTTATATGAGTAATGGTGGTGATCCGGGGACTGCTCTGTAATGCAGTGGTTAGCACTGTTGCCTCACAGCAAACAGGTTTTAGGTTTGAATCTGCGAGTCAAGCAGGGCCTTTCTGTGTGGAGTTTTGCATATTCCTCTCGTACATGCTTGGGTTTCCTCTTAGTACGCCGGTTTTCTCCCACATCTACCATATGCAGATCAGGTCTCCTGATTACACTGAATGTGAGTGTGAAGGGCTGTCTGTCCGTCAGCGTTAGCGTTAGGGATAGATTGGAGACCTATCCAGGGTGTAACGTGTGTCTTGTTCGGTGTCAACTGAGCTTGGTTTCCAGCTCATCTGAGACCGGCAGTGGATAAGCGGTATAGAAATTGAATGAATAAATAAATAGTGGTGACTTACTCTGAAGGGATGCATGGTTTTGTCCAGACTTTCTGTATTGTGCGGCGCATCATACAGGAGCATTTTCTGAGCTGAAATAAATCGGTTGTCTTACTAAATTGATCATAATCATTCTGAGTTTATATTTAATTACAGGAAAATTTGTGACTATGTATATAAAATTTAAAAATGTCTCCTGAAAAAAAAAAAAGTATAGTTTTGCCTGAGGACAGATTTGCTTTTAGTGTGTCTGGTTTCATCCTTTTAAAAAATATTTCCTTCTGTTTATTTGGTTTATTTTGTAGATGTGCATTCTTTTGTTTTATTTCCTTTATTCCTGTTAATGCATTTAATGTGTTTTCGTCTTAAATTTTAAGACTAATCATCTTATTTGAGCTCTAAGTGCTTAAATGATTATTTTAATATGTTGTAATTTCATATTCCTGTTAGTTGTAAAGCATGAGTAAAGCTAAATATAGAACGTAACAAAAAAACATCTGTTTGTAAAATCGTTCTGTTCTGTCCATTTTAAACAAAGATGGGATTCAATCCTGTTGTAAGGTCCTGATAAGGACCCGGGTCATCATTTCTGGAAAATAAAGCAACAGTAATAATACTCTGGATATAGAAGCATGTGTTGTAAAGGAGGATGACATCATCGGTGACATCTTGCGGTTGCTTGGGTTGAAGGGAGTATTTTAGGAGTCATTGTGCTTTATTGATCTCGAGTGAAACATTCAGATCTTATTGTACTTTTTGAATATACGGAATGTGATTTATAAATTGTTCTCATTTTCTGCTAAGGTATTTTTTTCTTTTCGATATTTTTAGGATAAGGTATTTATGCATTGACACTAACATCAGCGCTGACTTCCAGCTAGAATGGACCTTGGTTTTTCATAAGCTTGTTTTATAAGAAGCTTGGCTGCATTTGCAGATTAATATTATAGAAGCAAATATGTCCCTAACCTAAATGTCATGGCCATTTTGAATGCTTTGTTAATGTTTTAAACTATAAGCCATAGATTGATTTTTTTGAATGCACGTTCCCCTTCACCATGTTTATTTAGTTATGCTCAAGGCTCTGTTTGAGCTGGATAATCCTTTTTGTGGAATTAATTAGTTATTTTCTGGTATGCAAGTGACCTCCAAAGTGGAACAGAACTGTATAGCTCTACCGCTTTTCTACAAAACTGAGCAGCTTGTAAAGATTAGGTGGTTTCAGCTGTCGGGTTTGGGGTTGGTTGTAGTTTTTTTGTGATCTCAGTGACTGTGATTGTAGTCCACTTTGCATACAGCACGGGGCTTGGGAAAAGAATTACAGACTGCTCCTTTAGGGGGTGATAACACTAGAGGTGCGATAGAACGTGGCTGTCGCTTTTCATTCTCAAATTTGTTGCGCAACATTTGCGGCAACGCATTTTTGCTTACCTGGTTCGTGAACTCATCGCAAAAATTTTTAAACATGTTTGAAATTTCCGCGAATGTCGCAAAACGAGACTCTGATGCAGAGTAGTCTCAAACTCTTCTCAGACGGTCCTCACATGTCGTGAGAAGGTCACAAAGCTGCCGTTTTGCTCTCAAATTATTTGTTTTTCGTTCTCAAACACGGAAAGTTTGAGACTTGCTGGCATCCGCCATATTCCAGTTATTTTGCCATCATTCATATTTTATTCACATCTGGTTTGTGCTAATAACACACAAATCAAAGTGAATGGTTTGAGAACAAAAAGCGAACAAAATGTCACTGATTTACGACAAGTGATTCGCTTTTATTTTCGCCAAACATTGTTGTGTGACTGTCTTGCGACTTTTGCATGATGTACGTATTTAAGCCGCAAAAATATTTGCTTGTATGTGGAGCCTCAAAGTATCTTGATGCGAATTTCAAAATTCGCAAAAATAGTGTGATCACCCCCTAAATATTATTATATTCCGGATTTTTCTCAGTTCTGTTACAATAATGTAATGAGGCTAGAAGGTACCTGCCGTAACCCTCCATTAAAATCAAGGCATAAAATTGAAAAAGTAATGAATAATTCTTCTTGGTTATGTGAGGCGGCTGTTTTTTGTGTGTGGTCACAAGGAATTTGAAAGAGCATTACGAATCCATATGGCAGGCTCGTCTGTGTGTGTGAAGATGCATTAGAAGCAACAACTCTTGCTGATTGTAAAGGAAATGGTAAGGAAATAGAAATCCTACCTCATATGGCATCTAGATGGTAGTGAAGCAGATCATTTAAATATTACACCCACTGTAATTCTGGGTCATGGCGTGTATTCTCAAGCCAGATAGTCAGATGTTGCTCTATGCCAGCGAACTTGTTGAGATTTAATATGCAAAATGTGCACCCTGGCCAGAATGAAAGGACTAATATATTTGCTAATGTAGAAGGGGTAAAGGGGGAAACTGCACCATTTTAAAAACTTAAGACTCTGTGAAGCATGAGAGGCAATCTGCGCCTGATCCTTCAACCTAAAACTCCCACTACACAGTGTGCATTCCCATAGCCATGCACCGGTTTCCATGCAATTTTTAATTACTATCACTATTTCCATGCAGTGCATTAATTTTTAAAGAGAATCCCTGCAGCTCAGTGCATGGCTTGGATATTGCTGGATACTGTTGGCACCCCTAAGATATTAAAGTAAGCTCTGTGAGTCCACATTGCCACAGAGGAAACAGAAAGCCATGTTCAGCTGCATCTGTAACTCATCACAGTGCATTAGGAATGTGGTGATATTAAATTTCCCATATTGGAATATTGCACGACCTTTTCACCGTTTACAATTTGATCAGCACATTTACTCAAAAAACGGCCGCATTGCTAAAAAAAATGTCCTCAGTCAGCGGTTGGAGTGACAATTCTATCTACCACATTTTTCAAAATTCCATGGAACTGTCATACTGTGGACAGAATTATGAAACTGGCTTTGCTGAGAGGCATACATACAGTGTTGCAGTGCTGACTTCTAATTTGTCCAAATGAAGGATTCCTCGCGAACAGCTGTTGCCTTCAGGTATCGTGAACATAAATTCTGCCCAAAGATATGGTCTTCATGCAGTTTCTGAAGCAGAAGCGAATAGATAGAATGCAGTGAATCGTTCACCATATCAGTATTCTCTAACTCGAATATATAATGAAGAAAACAAAACAGGGTATGCTGTAAAAGGAAAACAATCAAAGAGACACGGTGGTATGATGTGGCCAATCCTGAAATCTTTTATTCTACACCCATTTGTCCATTTTTACAATTATTTAAGGTGTTAAATAATTGCGATAAGTGTATTAATTACAAATGCATAAATGTGGTGGTGCAGTGGTTAGCATATCCACCGCACAGCAAGAAGGATTCTCGGGCTTGGGCGTTTCTGCGTAGAGTTTGTATGTTCTCAGTGTGCTTGTGTGGGTTTCCTCCAGGTACTCCAGTTTCCTCCCCCATTCCCTGCCCTCGCCCGGAGTCGGCTGAGAAGGGCGCCAGCCTCCCTGCGACCCTAATTAGGATTAAACGGCTTACAAAATGAATGAATTAATAAATATTAATGTATGGAAGCTTGTGGAACATGTGGTAGCGCGGCTATTATAGTCGTTCCCTCACAGGCTTGTATTTATTCTTTCCTGAAATTAATAAGATTTAGAATGCAGCTTGTCAAATTACCAAGAATCCAGAAAGCGTGATGTCCTCTGTCTTGAAGACTCTTCCACACAGAATGTTACAAATGCTGACACAGGAAGCGTATTCCTTAAACGTTTAAATGTTTAATTGAATGCCTCCTTACAGAACACTTTTCTTTGTTAAATAAAGCATGTTTTTTTTTTTAAAATCTGTTTTTTAAACTGGGTTAAGGTTACATGCAGTCCATATGAATGAGTTGTTGCTAT
Organism: Tandanus tandanus; assembly: GCA_039654325.1. NCBI lineage: Eukaryota > Metazoa > Chordata > Actinopteri > Siluriformes > Plotosidae > Tandanus > Tandanus tandanus. The sequence goes on along the minus strand of JBCNYH010000002.1, from coordinate 10,661,148 downwards.
AGGAACGACTGATAACATCAACGTGCATGTATATAAACTTGGGATTTGAGTTACAGTCGGCACTACAGTCCATGCTTTACTGATACTGAAAACGAATCATACCTTCTGACCAACAAGATCTGAGGATTCAAGAGTGCTACTAAATAATGCATTGCTGTATAATCATTGATGCACGCCTATATGAAAACACAGCATGGGGTGCATTACTCACTCACTCACTCACTCATTTACTTAACCGTTTAATCGTACTAGGGTCGCGGGGAGGCTGAAGCCTGTCTCAGCCGACACTGGACGAAGGCAGGATACACTTTGAATGGTGTACAGGGCGATGGGGGATTGGGGGATTTTTGGTTACATCAGCTTATTTATCTTCACAGAGTTTAGCAGCAGGTTCTCCCTTTAAACCTTTCAGTTTTTCCATAAATTTAAAATACCCCCCCCCCCCCCCTTTTTTTTCTTTTTCTTTTTTTGTTTTGTTTTGTTTTGTTTTGCATGACACTCATTATAATGCCCAGGGGAAGGTTTCAGATGGAAACAGGCTGTCAGATGTAGTTGGAAAAGAAGTGTTGCTGTGGCCTGTTACACACTGGGGCATTATGTAATAATTTATTTGGCAAGTAAATAATTGAATCAGGCCTCAAGGATAACAGCTCCATCTAGGGCAAAAGTGCGAGCTCAGGTGGAATCTCGTGCAGATGATTCATGATTTTCCGCTATGCGCTTGGCCTCTATGGACAAATACGACGCGGTCTGGAAGCTAGCCACAGTTCACTGTCTTTCTGGGGTCACTTTTACCAATTAAATACGGTTCCCTCTTAATGTGGTTTAAGTCCTGTGTGTAAATGGTTTTGTGAGAACTGATTTCTGGGACAGGATGTGAAGCATATCTATTTTTTTTGTGGGATCACTTGACAATAGACAATTTTTTATATCTGTGTTCACGTTGCTTTTGCAGCTCAAACAGTTGTTCATTAATTTCTGAATAGTGACATCTTGGACAGTCTGTTGATTCAATATTCAGTGAATGTGGTAATTAAATAGTTTCTCTCTCTTCTGTCGTAAAAGAACCCTAATCAGAAACAGCAAATAAAAATTGATTAACTCATATAATTACAGGAGGCATAATAATAATAAGGATTATTACATAAGAGTACGTACTGTACTGTTCTATTTTATACCATACAAATTCAATATTATATTTATTTCTAAATCTATATATATATATATATATGACAAAAGTTAGAATAAATCATTAATACATAACCCGTACAAATAATTAATAATAATTACTCATTTATAATGCTATTTGTGCCGCTTCAATCGTCTGTTTATTTTAAAGGTCAGATAATTAAAGAGTCCACATATGGATTCATTCTATAAGCATTAGTTTAGTTTGCCTCGCCATTGTATGATTTTCTGGCAGCAGTGCTTAACACCTCTCCTGCCCTGAAAAATATATGTCTGCATTCTTCTGAAGAAGTCATCACACAGCAGTGTTTGTAGCTAAAACTTTGTAATTCCTTTTTACAAGCATTTGTTTTGTCTGAACAGTGCTGCTGCAAAAATGCTTATTTTCACTAACATGGACATGGGATTTAAAATGCTAGGTTAGCCAGATAGTGCTAATTTTCCTGCATGGTCCGACAAGCTACTGTGTAGCAAGCCTATCACAAAACACCAACTAGCAGACACTTGTAGGCATTTCTGATTCATCTGTATAGTGAAAATATTATAGTGGGAAAATAAGGCGAGTTCTTCTTTTTTCCTTTTTCTCTTCGTGGGTGGGCGGGGAATCAAAAGCTTATATAGGCTTTACTTAAAAAAAAAAAAAGTATTCGTTTTAATTTGGGAGTGTTTCCTTAAGAAGATGGCCACTGCAGTGTTTAATGTGATGAGAATGACGACGATGATGATTATTGTTGTTATTATTATTATTATTATTATTATTATTATTATTATAGTAAATGAGTAATAATATATTATGATAGCACTTTTGAAATAAAGTCTATATATGTGTATTTGTATGTAATAATTAATAGACTTGAATACCAATACCATGAATTTCTTTTGACTTGTAATGCTACTCCTACTGAAAATAGGGAAGACAGGAAGCACATCTGGTGTGCTGGTGCCACTGCCATGCTGAATTAAAATAATACGGTGGAGAAAATTGCATGTTGCCAGCTTTATTTAGAAGTGCTACTCGCAGCAGCGCCATCATCGGACACGTGGGAGAAAGAGAGCCATGTCCACTGCTACTGGAAGCAGGGCACTGAAATAAAAAGGGGTGTGAAGTAGAGTGTGTGATGCTGAGTGTAACCTTTGCTGAAATGGAACTTGGGTCTAACACCTCACTGTAACAGGCTGGAGACGAGCTGAAAGCAGTGTAATTACTGTTGAAATCTGCTGCTGAAAATAGAAAGCATATGTGTAGACCCAGGAAAAACACAGCTTCTGTTAGAAATCCTGTTTAATCATTTTTGCACCTTCTAGTAGCTGTCTAATATTTGCCTGGAAATTTTCGAATTTGTCTTTTTGTTCTCCTTTCATGTAAATAAATCTCAGCTGCGCTATACAGTAGTGTGCAGTGAAGATTATACACCACCAAATTTGTCTAAAGGGACTATTAATAAAAAGAAGTAAAAAAAATTACTTCTCTATAATTTGTGAAAATGTATTGAGCAATGCTATTGTAGGCAGTGAAAACCAAAAAAATCATTCCGACAAGTATATTGAGGTAAAAGTATGGCGAATAAACAAAAACACTGAAAATACCAATTTTCGAAAAGTGTTGCAAATTTAATTTTTTTGACATTTGAATAGCATGAATGAACTTCACACCATATGGAATGGTTTAGCGAGTGAAGAAATTAAAAAATACAGTTGCAGTGATTATACACTGAACAAAATGAAGATAAAGCAGAAACCAAGTACTATTCAAGTATTTATTTCATGTCATATTGGATCATATTGATGAGAATAAGTAAACAAACAACAATATATAGTAATAACAAAAATAACAGTCTCTTTTTTGAGAAAAAAAAGTTAATATTTATTGTGGCCACCCTTTACATTGATTACAGCATTTAACCTTTCAGGCATAGTGTTCACATATTTTTTTAATTTATTCACTCGCTAAACCATTCCATATGGTTCAAAGTTTATTCATGCTGTGCAAAAGTCAAAAAATAAGTAAAATTAAAAATTTTTCAGAAAAATTGGTATTTTCAGTGTTTTTATTTATTCGCCATACTTTTACCTCAATATACTTGTCGGAATTATTTTTTTTGGTTTTCATTGCCTACAATAGCATTGTTCAATACATTTTCACCAAAAAATTATAGAGAAGTAATTTTTTACTTCTTTTTATTAGGAGCCCTTTTAGACGAAAGTGGTGGTGTATAATCTTCACTGCACACTACTGTACAAGTCCAATATCTAGATTTTTATTACATAATTAAATGCCATGACCTTAATTATGTAATTAAATTAAGCTTTTTGTTGTTTTCTTTAAACCATAATCCTCAGAAGTTTTTATTTTTTATTTATTTTTTTTGTGATAAACGTCAATTAATTTTCTTCAGAGCTCATGTTGTAAGCACAGCAGGGAAAAGTGGATCTCCCAGCAGCACTGCATATCAGGTTCTGCTCATTATGCCAGTAAGTTTATTTTATCAGTATTTTCAAAATCAAGGTCATTTGAATAAATAAATAAAAAAATAAAAAATCCGTTCTCTTAAAATAAAATAAAAGTCTGCAAAAGTAAATGATGTGAAAGCAAAACAGGCTATGGCATTATTAATGGTTCATCTTTATCTTATGGCCATTAATTGGTCCCTGGTGATTGCCAAGAATTGCGATTAAGAAATGCCATTAAATCGTGTGTATAATGTCTGCAGTTCAGTTTATCCACCAGATAAAGCTTCTAATTAATTGATAATTGCGAAATTGATTCATCGCCTCAGTGGTGTTGACAGAGTAAAATAATTACTAAATGAAGATTCTGGTGCAGCTTTTAGATAAGGAATTGTACTTGCTATTTAAACTGATGTGTATAAAGAAAATCGGTCTCACCCGTAGGCTGCACAGCATCAAGAATGAATAATAATAATAAAAAACAAGTTTATGCAAAAACATAATTCAGGTTGTATTTAAATGGCACGCTTGTATAGAAGATGGTCGGTTGTTTTTGTTTTCTGTTTAGCAGTATTAGGCTTTCATGGTTAAAAATCAACCATGCATTTTTTATTACTGAGGTCGTTTGACATAAAAAGTCTCATCCACTGATGTTGTACAAATGAATGCTAGGAGCAAGACAGACGGATCCAAATTGTAAGTGGGAAGCAATGAGGGAGCAAATGATTTCACGAAGACTAATACAAAACCATTGCTGCTTTCACAGCAAAGTAAACAGGATTATTTGTTATTGAGGTGTGGTCTGGAACTGAGGAAAGCATGTATGGGCAAGAACAAAAGAAGTGATATGAGAAATAAGCAAACAAATGGAACACAGGGGACAGAAACGTGGCCTGATGAGAGTAACACCTTCTGTGGGTCTAAACACATTTATAATTGTGTGATTGCATTTGGGATATGATTATATTTGTGTTATTTGTACTACTGTTGGCTGCACGGTGGGGTAGTGATTAGCACGTCCTCCTCACGGTAGGAAGGTCATGGGTTCGAGTCCTGGGCTTGGGCATTTCTGTGTGGAGTTTGCATGTTCTCCCCGTGCTTGTGTGGTTTTTCTCTGGGTACTCCAGTTTCCTCCTACAGTCCAAAGACATGCACATTTGCCTGTTAAAATTGCCCCTAGGTGCGAATGTGAGTGTGAATGGTTGTGTGTGTGTTGGCCCTGCGATAGTCTGGCGAGCTGTTCAGGGTGTACCCCAATTTGCCCAGTGTGGGCTGAGATAGGCTCCAGCCTCCCTGCGACCCTACTAGTAGGATTAAGCGGTTTGAAGTAAGAGATGAATGAGTGTACTACTGTTGTACTGTTCTTTTTTCCCTAGACTTAGCATGCCATTATTTTTTCCTATACTATTTAAATTTACATACACTGCGATGGCCTGGTGAGCTGTCCAGGGTGTACCCTGCCCTCGTTGGCTGAGATGGGAACCAACCTCCCCGCGACCGGTTCAGATAAATAACCGAGATAGATAAGTGGTTCAGAAAATGAATGAATTATGACATGCATAATATCCTTCTCTTATTTCTATTTCCAAATTTCTTTCTCTCTATAGAGCAGTTTAATCTAGTGGGCTGTGGATATACTGTGACCTAACTGCTACAACCTACTACTACAAACGCTCAGCTGACATTTTATTAGACAATAGAAAGGTAGTGAATAAACTGGCAGCCCAGTGTGTTACAACTTCCTGGGTGCTATTTTTGATACTTTACTGACACTGTATAAAAGTATTGATGCCTCATAGCTTTGGTTCAGTCCTGAGCTCAGATTACTCTCTACGTCTGTGTTTCACCTTGTTCTCCTTTTGTCCATATGGGTTTCCTCCGACTCTGGTTTCCTTCCACCTCGTGAAAACATACCCCTAGGTGGATTGGCTATATTATGTTACCTGTAGGTAGAGAAATGTTCAGAGTACACACATTCTTTATTCAAGTAGAGGTACAGATGGTTGTGTAAAAACAGGTAAGAGTACTCTGGTAAAAATAAAAGTACTGTTTCAACTTCTTTAGTCAAGTAAAAGTAAACAACTACAGACTTTGAAATATACTCGGAGTATTAAAGTAAAAAGTAAAAAGCTCCTGAGAAACTAATAAAAATCTCTCTCTCTCTGTCTCTGTCTCTCTCTCTCTCTCTCTCTCTCTCTCTCTCTGTCTCTGTCTCTCTCTGTCTCTCTCTCTCTTTTCTCTTCCTTTGCACTCCAATGCACTCCGCTCCTCCGTGCCATACTCGCAGCTCTGCTCACACGTCTAACCAAAACAATCGATTTCAGGAATATCCTGTATCATTTTCATCGCTATTGAAATGCAGAACGTTTCCAGAAGTGATTGTTGATGGGTTTTTTTTTGCACGGCATGCAAAACTACAAAATAAAAATATTAAAGGCCCTCAAATGCATTACAGCTAAATTAATGACTGTTTTTGAAAAGAAGAAAATACAAATGCTTGAGTTGAAATTTATGAAGTAAAAGAAAAAAATTGTGGAAGCATGGTGGCATACACTCTGGCACAAGGGCAGCATGGAGGCGCACAGTTGGTTGATCCCCGCTATGCTAATAAGATTAAGCGGTTAGGCAAATGAATGAATGAAGTAAAATGTTATCTGAAAAATTAATACTCAAGTAAAGTAAAGATACTCGAAAAATATACTTAAGTACAGTACTCGAGTAGATGTACTTTGTTACAGTCCATCCTTGCATAGATAGGAATGAACGTATAAATGTCTGTGTAAATGGTGGACTGTGATGGACTGGTGTCCAATCCAAGATGTATTCCTGTCTCATGCTCAGTCTTTCCTGGATCCATTACGACCTTTACCAGGATAAAGCTGACTGAAGGAGTACATGTTTTGTTCATCTACTATAACGTATTTCTTCAACAATACAACCTTGTGCATCAAAAGTTATCGTGATTTTAATGCAATTTACAATATTATAACTTTACAAGCTTAGAACAATTAATTCTATGAGTAAATAACTTTACTAAACAATAACTACAGGGTATTCTTTAGGATGTGAAATATAAAATTTAATGGCGTACCCTGCCTAGTCAGCATAGCTTACCATTTTAAAACATTAAACACATTAAATACATTTTTTGCAGTCCATTACACCTCAAAAACACTTAAAGAAACCTTGTGCTTGAATTGATAACTGTTTAAAAAAATAAAGGCCACACAATTTTTTATTTAATTTATGTAGAGCACTTTTTGTTGTTAGGAACCCCTGTAACTGTAAAATAAATGTAATTATTCTCCATCGAAAAGAGTTAATTCAGGAACATTATTAAAACGTACAATCATTTTATGTTCATTGATTAGAGTCATTAAGTTTTCTGTTTGTGAATGTGCCACATTAGGAACTCCTCATTTTTAACATTCATAGTATGTTTATATGTCTCATTATATTCAAAAAGATCAGATGAGCCAACTGACAGCTGCGCATGGGTTTTAAATGATCTGATATTAATTGACACCCTGGAAACTTCGCCCCCTTCCATTACATGACATTGGTCATATCTTGTCTGTTTCCCTGCACGAACACTGTGAGCCCTCACTTTCTGTCAAGGTAATAGAGAATGTTATGAGTTTATTAATGTGAAAGAAAGTCTCTAATTGTATGCTTTTATTGTTAAGTGTTAGTCTGTTTTACTGTTAACACTGATGAAAAATATATAGGCTGACAATAAAGCGATAGTCACTTTACAAATATTATTTAAATAGTAATAATGATTAGAAAGTGATGAACATTTGATGACCTTCTGTGCTGTTAGTGAAGCCACGTTCAGACAATGTGGTCAAGCCTGTTGAGGTAGAAACTGGAGTGTGTATAAATACAGGGTTTTATAGTAACCATCAGGCAAGTAGCAGCTTCTCCATCCCCAAACACCGAGTGATTTCCATAAAACATCATGTATATGTGCACTACAGCTTCTAGTGCAAATATGGGATGTGTGTGAAGTGTATCAAAAACCTTTCAGTTGAATATCGTACTTGTTATTATGCTCTGCCCTTTTCTGATATAAACCTGGTTCTCCAGCCTTGACAGCCTTTGCTAACATGGTTTCCTCTCCTTCATTGTGAATAATGGGATTTAATACAAGCGAAAAAATTAAAACAGTAAACATCCTGATAAAGTGTGTATATGATGTGTGTGTGCAACAATGACCTCAGCTGAACTGTAATGTCTTATTTTGTATGAGATCCCCAATGAATGTACTCCAAGTACCTTGACGAAATCTAACTCAGACACCATTGTGAATTCAACAGGAGCAGTTTTACTGTTTGAGGTCACACTGAATAAATTTTTAACGCAGCTTTCTGAAGTGCACACAGTTTGCACACTTCCCAAACCTATTATTTAGGTCACACGGCATAAACCTTTAACAAGTAGCTTTAGGAAAGTGATTACATGATTCTCCTTGTCAATGACTTGTTTCATGTATAGGACATCTATTCAAAGTCCTTGGAAGAAGTACGGGAGTCCTTTGCATAGTGACGAGAAAAAGCAAGACCCCTGATTGTAGTGGCCATATAGCACAATGAACACAGTGCTGTGAGTTTACTCAAAGCTTGTGCTGTGGCTGATTCATACACACTTTGTGGAATAACACGAGAAGCACTGTTTACTTTGGCTCTTTTATGTGGCACCCCTCTGTACAGGACGTTATCCCAGCAGGAGTACTACCAAGAGGAATGTCTTCAAAACAGTCTAAAATTTATATCTGGAACAAATGTCCTACCTGGAGTGTGTATAGTGTATAGAAATCATCTAGTACCACAGCATTCTCCTCAAGGAGACGTGAAATGAAAATGAATGAATCTTTTAGTACAGACTAATAGATTACCACCAAACAGAAACCCTTGAAGAGTTGTTCCTTATGGCTTTCTTCTTTTTTCCTGAAATCTGTGTAATAATCCTGTTGTTTTTGGCTTTGCAGGAACACCTGGCTATACTCAAAAGATCTCATTAGACTGTGATGAGCATCATCATCTTCCACAGACTCAAGGTACCTCACTATCTGAGAAGACCTGTTTTTTTTTTTCTCCCATCAATATTCATCAAGAAATCACAAAGGCAAAGAGATAATAGGTTTTCATATTTCATCTGTTGTTGTTGTTATCTGATTTTATTCATTTCTTCTTAGATTTGTATAGCTATTAGTTTGTGTTATTTTGTTTGCAGTTGTTTTCCTTTCATGTTGCATCATGCTGTTGTGAGTATTGACTTCATTACCCCCTTTTTTGCCTCATCCAATTGCTTCAGGACTAGAAAATTCTTTTTGATTTATAGCTTAGTGTGGTTTTGTCTGAAATCCAGTCCATTTTTGACCCATGGTAGGTTTTGTCTTCACTTCCTCCTGGAAATGCCAGACTGTCCACAAGTAAAAGAGATTTTGTACTCACAGAGCCAAAGAACAACAAAAGGTTATGCTTCGAACTTCATGAATGTCTGAAGCTTTGCTCCTGCAACCATTAAGCAGAATTCATTTTAATGGTGTTGGCATGCTGTGATGCCTGTTCAATGCGGCTGTTTATTTCTTTTATTTTCAGTGACCCATCATAATATGCTTCAAATGTTCATCCAAGGATTTGTGCTAATGCTCAATTTTTCAAGTATAAATCTAAAAAAATGGTTTTCAAGCCTTTTCATAGTGCCCTGGTTCTCAAGCATTTTGCAGAAAAAAAATATTTTGTACAGATTTACTTTAGGGAAATGTGAACAGTATATACTGCATATTTAATAGTCATTAGGTCTAAGTTGACATGAGGTCCAAGTTGACATGATTTATAGTCTGTTTGTTTTGCAGTTCGGAATGTTTGGATTGGTTAACTCATTTAATTCAACTGACCAGGGAAACTCTAAATATGATGGATTGGAATTTACATTACTATAACAAAATGAAAAAAAAAAAAAAACTACAGTTCTGCTTCAGAGGCCCCCACTTTAACAAGCAGTTAGGTTTTAACTTTTCAAGTATCAAGTTTCAAGTTTATTTGTCATATACAGGTAACAATGAAACACCACTACCGGCAATGAAATTCTTGGACTCAGAGCCCCCTCAATATTGCATTTAAGAAACAAATATTGCACTTAAAATTAACATTGAGATAAAATATAAAGTAAGAAGTAAGAATAAAAACTATATAAGTAA
>JBCNYH010000002.1:10636852-10651207 GCA_039654325.1 Tandanus tandanus | reverse complement strand
GCCAGAGAAGTGTCTGCATTCACCGATCTGGAAGATGGTGTTTTGTAGTCCGTCATATTCCTTAGTCCCTGCCACAGTCTCCTAGAGCCACTCTGTTGGAATTGTGACTAGTTTCTGTCCATATCGCTGCTTCTCCTCCTTCACCACTCTGCACACGCTGTAGGATGTGGTCTTGTACTCGTCCATTCCACTGGCGAGCCCCATGTTATACTCAGCGGAACGGGATCTCAGAGCATCGCGAACGGATTTATCCACCCACGGCTTATGATTAGGAAACGTTCTGATGATAGTCTTCTCAACTGTGTCATCCTCTAGTTTCCCTATGAATCCCACAACATGCTGATGTCATCAGAGCTGCACCGGAACATGTCCCAGTCTGCGTCATCCAGAGCGTCCTGCAGAGCAGCCACCGATTGGTCCGTCCAGCGTGGCACCTCCCTCCGAGCCGGAACATCCTGCTTGAGCCTTTGTTTATATTTAGGCAAATTTTTGGTTATGGAGGGGTAGAATAGAGCATGGTGTGGTGGAGTATGGTGGAGCAGGGTGTGGTGGAGTAGGGAGGAGCATGTTGTGGAGGGCTAGAGTAGAGCATGGCGTGGTACAGAAGATCAGGGTGTGGTGGAGTATGGTGGAGCAGGCTGTTGTGGAGTAGGGAGGAGCAGATTATGGAGGGGTAGAGTGGAGCATGGTGTTGTGGATTATGGTGGAGCAGGGTGTGGTGGAGTCAGGTGGAGCAGGTTGTGGAGGGGCAGAGTAGAGCATGGTGTGGTGGAGTATGGTGGAGCAGGGAGTGGTGGAGCAGGGCGGAGCAGGTTGTGGAGGGGTAGAGTAGATAAGGGTGTGGTGCAGTTGGCTGGAGCAGGCTGTTTAGGGGCAGAGCAGGGTGTGGTGGAGTAGAGCATGGTGTGGTGAAGTATGGTGGAGAGGGTGTTGTGGAGTAGGGCGAAGCAGGTTATGCAGGGGTAGAGTAGAGCATGGTGTGGTGGAGTATGGTGGAGCAGGGTGTGGTGGAGCAGGGCGGAGCAGGTTATGGATGGGTAGAGTAGAGCATGGTGTGGTAGAGTATGGTGGAGCATGGTGTGGTGGAGTAGGGCGGAGCAAGTTGTGGAGGGGCAGAGTAGAGCATGGTGTGGTGGAGTATGGTGGAGCAGGGTGCGGTGGAGTATGGCAGAGCAGGTTGTGGAGGGGCAGAGTAGAGCTGGGTGTGGTGAAATAGAGCTGGGTGTGGTAGAGTAGGCTGGAGCAGGCTGTTTAAGGGGAGAGTAGAGCAGGGTGTGGTGGAGTAGATCTGGGTATGGTGGAGTAGGGCAGAGCAGGATGTGGTGGAGTAGGCTGGAGCAGGCTGTTTAGGGGCAGAGCAGGGTGTGGTGGAGTACAGCAGGGTGTAGTGGAGTAGAGCTGGGTGTGTTGGAGTAGAGCTGGGTTTGGTGGAGTATAGCTGGGTGTGGTACAGTAGGCTGGAGCAGGCTGCTTAGGGGCAGAACAGAGCAGGGTGTGGTGGAGTTCAGCAGGGTGTGGTGGAGTAGAGCTGGGTGTGTTGGAGTAGCGCTGGGTTTGGTGGAGTATAGCTGGGTGTGGTAGAGTAGGCTGGAGCAGGCTGTTTAGGGGCAGAGCAGAGCAGGGTATGGTGGAGTAGGGCAGTGCAGGATGTGGTGGAGTAGGGTGGAGCAGGCTGTGGAGGGGTAGAGCTGGGAATGCTGGGGTTGAGAAGTTGGAGAGTGTTGTAATAAATGTAACATGATTCTTGGATATTATTATTATATTACTGCATAAATAGTCCTAGTTCTAATTATTATTAATTAATTAATATTACAATAATTATTGGTTTTATTTAATTAAAAACCCCTGAACACTTTTATTCAGCAGCTCACAAACCAGCACTCGATTCAATCTGAGAACAGTCAAGTGTTTTAACAAGGGGAAATATCCAATTTAATTACGTCATCATTTGGTTTGTGGAATTAATTAAATAATGATAAGATTTCTGTTGAGTTCATGTGTATTTCCTGTAAAGAAAACTGAGCCTTTAAAGGATAATCTAACAAACACATGTAGATTCATGAAAGTTTCCACAAATACTTGAGCAGGTTCCTTTCTTAATAAACTCATTACTTTGTTAATGAACAAGAATGAAGTAGCCCACAGTGGTAAGAGTCAGAGATTCCACTTATTCATCTCATCTCCCACAACCAGATACAGTTCTCCTGTACTAACAACAACTACAACTACAACCACAAAACCAGGAAATCCAATCATGAAAAACATTTTTACATACAGTACCCTAAACTAGACATGGGTGGCACGGTGATGTAGTGGTTAACACGTCCTCCTCACAGCAAGAAGGTCCTGGGTTCGAGTCTCAGGCTTGGCCAGGGGCGTTTCTGTGTGGAGTTTGCATGTTCTCCCTGTGCTTGCATGATTTCATCCGGGTACTCTGGTTTCCTCCCACAGTCCAAAGACATGCACATTAGTTTCAAGTTTTATTGTCATATACAGGTAACAATGGAACATCACATAATAATAGAATTATAATATAAGCTAAAAGAAGTATGTAAATATATGTACACAGTAGGATAAATACAGAATACTAAAAGAAATACTGAAGTGGCTGTAGTGCAGCGGTAGTGGTGTGTACATGTACAGAGTGAATAATGAGTGTGCAAAATGTTATGTGTGTATACATATACACAGTAGGATAAAAACAGAATACTAATAGAAAATACTGAAGTAGTTGTAGTGCAGAGGTAGTGTGTGCATGTACAGTGTGTACAATGAGTGTGCAAAAAGTGTGCAGATTGTCCGGTATTTCAGCAGTTCAGTAGCCTGATGGCTTGCGGGTAGAAACTGTCCCTGAATCTGCTGGTGCGAGTCCGGATGCTCCTGTACCGTCTGCCCGACAGCAGGAGAGTGAAGAGTGTGTGGCTGGGGTGGCTGGGATCAGAGAGGATCCGCTGGGCCTTCCTCCTACAGCGCTGTGTGTAGAGGTTCTGGATGGCTGGCAGTTCAGTCCTGGTGATATGTTGTGTTGACCTGACCTCCCTCTGTAGAGCTTTGTGGTCCAGAGCATTACAGCTGCCGTGCCAGACAGAATACTCTCGATGGTGCATCGGTAGAAGTTGGTGAGTATTCTGGAGTCCATGCCAAACCTCCTCAGTCGCCGGAAAAAAGAAGAGTCGTTGTCTCGCTGCTTTTGTGATCACATTTTGATTTTGTGTCCACTGAATATTAAGAGATAAAGACACAAATGCATTGCAGATCAAGCAAAGAAATTCCCAGGTGCTCAGTTATAGATACCCCCACTCCCACTCCGAAATTACCTTACCTCTTCAGGACTGAGGAGAACACAGGGACACAGCACACAGGCTCGTGGTCAACAACGTTCTCTACTTTAATTCCAAATGTTTTGGTATTTATACGGTGATGGCTCTTTGTGTGGTAAGGAAACTTAGGATTGGTCAGTTCAGAGGAAGCACTACATGTAGTTCACACACAGGCTTGTTAGCGTGTGGTCTCCAGTGTGTGGCTAGTTACATTGCATTCACTCTATGCAGGGTCTCTGATATCTACATGTGCTCATTGGTTTACAGAAATAAAAGAAAACAAAGAATGTGCACCCACTTTTACTTAACACAAGCAGTGCTCTGTACTAGTTTCAATTAAGAGGGTGTACAATATAGGATGTACTACGTTTGTTGTCATGTAATCATCACGTCATCACCAAATAATTTTGCCTGTGATACTAAGTTGATGTATGAGTGCCGTATGTATGTTCTGTTGAAAAATGTCGTACAGTGCACATAGGTATATAAGGAGGTCCAACGGGTTTAATGTAGAGCAGACATAGGACTATTTTAAGAAAACCATTTGATCCTGAGCTCAGATGACCCCAAAGAGCATATGGAATTTGTATGTCGTTTGTAACACAGCTGTAGAATGTTGTAGGAAATGAAGAGTTTGAGTTCAAAGACAGATAAGTGCAATTGTTTTTTGCAGATAAGTGCAATTGTCTTTATTTTGAAGCTATTGAAAAATGGTTTTGAAAGCTACTGGAAAAAGTTTTTTTTTTTTTAAAGCACTTCAACAATAGTTTTTCTCATAATTAAAACTGTCGCACTTAACTATTTTTGAACTCAAACTCTTCACATGGACCTGATGTTGAAACTTACCTATGAGATGGAAACAATTTGAACGTGTTCCCAGATACATAACAAGGGACTAACATGTCGTTTTCTGTTGCACATCATGTTAGTTTCATACTTCACAAAACGTGTGATGTCTCTGTTGTATAACGTATATGATGGGCTTATGAAGCTCAAACCTGTTCCTGTTTCCAGAAAACTGGAGGTTACTTTAACAGCAAAAAGTACTAAGTTCTAAGGCAATGTGATTTTCAAAAAGCACATCTGGATGTGATGGTTAGGTATCCACAAACCTTTGCCTATTTAAAGGCATCATGCATCAAAATCAAATATTAAACTGAGGGCACATGATTGATATTCTTACAGTGTATTCCTCTTGTTAGTTAATAATTAATAGAGAATACCTAGAGGTTAAGTCTATTAATGACATGTAGGATTATAGATTGGACAGTTTGGGTTTTATGTTTGTTTTATGAAATTGTAAAAGAAATGGCAAAGCTATTTCTTTCCCTCTAGCTTATGTAAGCATGAATGATGAATAGCATGTGCTTACAAAACACATTCATAATAATTCACAGTTCACACTGGCATATGTGCTGTCAATGAGGCTTGACTGGTCTGTTGCTAAGACCAATGAGGTGTTTACTAGCGAGATACAGCAGAGTCAACAATACAAGCACAGCTCCTTTTATGAACTCCAGTGTTCAGGAGAATTCATATTACTATGCAGGCTGTATTCTCTGAAGTTTAGGAGGTTTACATTTATTTATACATTTAATAGGATGAAGCTTTTGTGCCAAAATTGCTTTTCTATCCTAATGTTTAAAGCTACTGCTGCTCCTCCGTTTATTTATTACATTATCAAAGTCTGGTTTATGGCATAATGAAATACATAAATGTATGTCGTTTGTGTGTCTAAAATAAATTTCCCCAGTTCGACTCCGTTGTGAAGATTTTAGCAAATAAAACTAATTAGTGGAATTAATGTTGAAGCAAAATGATGACTGTGTTTACATTAGAACTACTTTTTCCCGGCTGAAGGTTGTTTAACAAAAAAATTAACGTAATTCTTCTATTGAAACTACCAGTGTGAGCGATAATAGGGTTACGCAGAACTATCACAGCAAGTAACTATTAGAATATTTACTTTATTGATGTTTTATTATTTTATTTACTTGCCTGCCGATATCCAGAAGTTTTCTGTCTTGTTTCCATTCCTTTTCATGAAACTGTTTGTCAAAATAAATACATTTTCTTCTTGAAGTGTACCACTACCATGGAATACTATATAAGAAGATGTACGGTAATTTCCAGTTTGGGAGTTTTGCATCACTCTTACTCTACACTTCAAGGATTACTACGTGATGGGCAAAAAATAAACCGATATTTCTGGTAAACTTTTTAAATTTTATCTTCGGTATATTAGACATATACTATCTTAATTATGTTTATTGTGCTATAATCAACAAAAACAAAGCAAGTTCAGAATTCCCATTCTGTGCAGCAGCCCCTTTAAAGGCTCTGAACCACTGTCCCTTAAATCATGGAGCAAACATTTTCAGCAAATCAGAAGTGTAAGTAGTTATTTTTCTGAATAGATCAATGTCCTGGGTTAAAAAGTGCATGCATGATGAGCATGATTTGCATAGCCATTATAATTTCAGCTAAAACAAAACATGTTGTGGTGTAACACTTCCATCTCTTCAGACCACCATGCTTACATGACACACACATGGTGATTAAGATGTCAAGCCTGGGTGGGCGTGGGTGGTGCAGTGTCACGCTGGCCCCCTGGTGCATTTTGGCACAGCAGGGGTCACACCATTCCATCACGTCTGGCCCATCGAGCTTAATACGTCTGAGTGAATGAGCTGCATTCACAGGCCATCATGATCAAGCACAGTGTATCAGCTTGTTTAAAGGGCCATTAGATTTGTTGTGCAGTGTCGTGCCATTTATGAAAATATGAAGTACAAAAATATCCAGGCAAGGATTCAGCTCCAGAGTAAAAAAACAGACCTGCATTAGCTCCACTGTTTTTATTCTCAGGTTGCAGTATGTAGTATGAAGAGCTCCGATGAATAACTCATAATGTTTTAAAGCACGTCTGTTATTTTATTCAGTGGTTTGACCATAATTCCAGGACTTGTATCGATGGTCATTGTCGTATGTTTTGTTATAAATATTTTTAACAGGTTTAGCTTTTCAGGGTGTCTGGAAGTGAAATTATGGCAAAGTGCGTAAACCAGTTCTTGGGCAATGATGACAGAAATCAGAGAAATCATTGCTGCATCATTGACTGTGAATACTGCTGATATTCACCATAGATTAGAGCAGGGGTGGGCAATTAATTTTCCCAAGAGGTCACATAAGAAACAGAAAATGTTGTGGAGGGCTGGATCAATAGGCTGAACTCAATTATGCTAAATATTAATTTAGATATTTTCTAATTTAGAAGAGATAATAAATTGCATCCTTTGGACAAGGTGTGATTGCTTTGAGTACATGTGATGTTTAAACAATGAAAAGTTCGCTCAGGAAAAACATAATTTATTCAATCAAAATTCCCCAAAACAATTGCACACAAAATGTGTATGTTTAGAAATGTATCAGCATTAAATCAACTTAATACAAATTGTTCTTACCATTTTGCTTGTAGTCCAGCCACCTCATTTGCTGTTTTTCAGCACTTTTTTTCTTGTCAATGAGAGAAATTTAGTGTCTGTTGGGCTTGAACAAGTTCATCGAAGTCAGGCTGAATTTCTAAGGTGGAAATGCGAAAGGCGGCTGACAGATGATCATCAGTGAGAGATGTTCTGTACCTGGATTTGTTAAATTTCATCACTGAGAATGTTTGCTCACATGTGTAGGTAGATCCAAAGAGAACCAACATCTTCTGAGCATGCCTCCTCATGTGTGGAAAGTTCTCCTCCTTGAGAGAAGAGTAAAAATCCAGCAGTGATACTGACTTCAACTGCTCTGCCAGTATCATATCATATATATATCATATCATATCATATCGTATCATATCAGATTGCAGGTCAATGAGTTCCAGCTGAACATCAATGGGTACATTATCCACATTGCAGGTAAAGGGAGAGGAAACCATGTGCATTTCAACCTCAACTGTTCTGAACTCTTCAAATCGCCTTGAAAACTAACCGTGCAGTGCTTTTAACATGGATGAGAACCTGCAGAGGAGATCAGCTGATGGTGTGACTTCTCTCAGGGTTTGCATGTGAGTGAGATTGTTGCTTTCCAGTTGCCTTGAAAGAAACTGCAACTTTCTCACGAAAGCCTTTACCAGACTGTACATTTCGTGAACAAAAAGGCCCCTGCGTTGCAGTTTGGTATTTAGTTCATTCATCAGTGCTGTCACATCAGTAGCAAATGCAAGACCTGCCGTCCAGTCCCCATCTGAGAGCTCTGGTATGTCTTTGCCTTTCTTCTCACAGAACTCTTGAATTTGTTCTTTCAGGTCCCAAAATCTTTTCAGCACTTTGCCCAGGCTGAGCCATCTCACAGTTGTGTGGTAGCCTATGTCACCATGTTCAATCTCATGCAACTCCATGAGTGCAACAAACTGTCTGTGATTTACTGCTTGTGCCCTGACGAAGTAAACTATTTTAATCACAACATCAATAACATGGCTAAGATTTAGCACCGACTTACACAACACATTCTGATGTATGTATGATACAACGTAAGAATACCAATTTCATTCCCAGGTTGATTTCAGTCACTTTATCTTGCATCCGTTTTAGAAGTCCAACGTTTTCCTCCGTTCGATTTGGATAGCCATCCGTTGTAACATCTACCAGTCTGTCCCATTTCAGTCCCAGCTTGTCCAGGCATGCATTTACCGCTGTGAACAAATCACTCCCTGTCGTCGTCCCTTTCATTGACTGCATTGCTGCCAGCTCCTCAATAATCTTTAAGTCCTTTGTTATCCCACAAACAAAGATGAGTAACTGGGCTGTGTTGCAGACATCACAGCTCTCGTCCATAGCCAAGGAGAAAAAGTCAATGCTGTCCACTTTATTTTGCAGCTGAAGCTCCAGATTTCCTGCGATGTCCTCAAACCTTCTCGTCACTGTTCGTCTGGAGAGGGGCACATTCTCGAATGCTTTTTTTTTCTCTGGGCATATTAGCATTGCAGAGTCCACCAAACACTCTGAATTCCCCCTTGGAAAATGACTTACTGTTTTTAGTGATTTAGTATGATATCACAAAGCTGGTCTTGATCGCTGCATCTCTGGATGTATGAAGCTTGGTAAAAAAGCCTGGTTGCTTTTGCAGCTTAGCTAGCAAAGCTTCAGATGTCCGTGCCCATTCGGCATCAGTCATGTTTTTGTATTTCTCTGCGTGTTTAGCCTCGTAATGGCCATTCAAATTGTAGTCCTTAAACACTGCAATGTGCTCTCCACAAACTAAACACACGGCTTTTTTTCTGACTTCAGTAAATAAATACCTATAGTCCACGTTTTGTTAAAAAAAATTCTGCATCAGTGTTTCTTTTTTTAGTATGAGCGGACATTTTTGCGGACTAACACTCGTGAACTTTCAAACAAAGGTAAAGGTGTGCGCACGCACGGATTTATATACGCACGCATGTAGTAGCCTACTCACTGATGATGTATCTATCTACACATAGGTAGACCACTACGTATGTATACGGGAGTAGGCCACGCACGTATGTACAAACATAACTTATGCGGGTCAGTCAGGGACCACCAATGGGTCGGATGCGGCCCGGGGGCCGTACATTGTTTTTTTTTTTGTTTTTTTTTGTTAGTTTTGTTGCTATGTTTAAATGCTGAAATTCAGTCCATGGTCAAGCTGCACTATCCTTCAATCAATGATTCTAATCATTAGAAGCATCGATTGAACGATAGAGCAGCTTGACCATGGACTGAATTTCAGCATTTAAACATAGCAACAAAACTAACAAATAAAAAAAGTTCAAGTCAAGTTAGGATGACTGACAGCTAACTAGATGAACTAAAAAACACATTTGTACAGCATTTTACTACTTATTTGAAACCAAGGTGCAGCGTATATATGGCCACTAATAATGTAGCTTGTATATTGACTGTATGCATGAAGACAAGTGACAGTTTAAAGGAAAAACGTGATGTGCCATAGAAAGATTATATTATTACCACAACAAGCCGCTGGGGCGGTTAAAAAGTGTCTTGCCTTTTTTTTGTGGTAGAGACCACTGTTATACCTCTCCAAAACTTGCCATAGATGTTTAATTGAGCTGAATTCTGGTGACTAAAGCTACCTGGTTTTTGTCGTCGTCATCATCATCATCATTATCATCATCATCATCATTTAATTTATACAACCAGACAGTTGAGGGTTGATGGTGTTGTTAATGGGCTTAGCAGTGACAGCCTGACAGTGGTGGGATTTGAATTCATGACCTTCCCATCAAAAGTGCAGTGACTTAACCACTGAGGTATCACTTCCTAAATAACCCAGCAAGGCTTGGTGCTCAGTAGATGGAGCACTGACCCTCTTCTTTTTATGTTTATTTTTCCCTGATTTGACTAAACTTAATTTTTTTGGAGTATTTATTTGCTTTTTTTGGTAAAAATATTCAAAATGTAATAAACTAATAATTACATATATAATGAATCATTATTATCAAGTATTATTATATCCACGCTCTCTGAATATGAGCCATCATGCATTCTGATTAGCTCCTCTGCTAAAATGTAGAATAAAAGGAATTGATGGTAAGATTGTATATATGAAGAGTTTGAGTTTAAAAACAGATAAGTCCAATTGTTTTAATTATGAGAAAAACTTTAAGTAGCTTTACAAAAAAATAAAAGTAATAAAGCTACTGAAAAATATGTTTTTCTCATAATAAAAACAATTGGACTTATCTGTTTTTAAACACAAACTCTTAATATACAGTGGAGTCTTATTAATATGCGCATGTCGGAGTCCAGTGCACCTTAACGCATATTAAGTGAGTCCGCATTGTTGCTAATATTTTATACATTTTATATATTTAGGCTAATATGCGGGTGTGAATGTGTTTGTGTCTGCGGGTGTGAGTGTTTCCATGTATCAAGGCAGAATGCCGTCATATTGCTGTAATATGGTCAATTTCAGTGAAAAATTACAAAAAATATCTTTTTGTCATTCCAATGTTATAAATTTGGGGTCCAAGGTTTGGGTGCTTATTAAGTGGAAATGCATTTAAAAGAAGCACATATTAACAAGATTCTACTGTATATATTTAAATTTTCAAGAATTATTATTATTGAATTTTCCTTTAAAGACATTGTTATTTTTGGCTGTCACCTTGCATGTTTGTTTCGGTTTATTTAACTGACGAGGCGCATAGCTTGCAAAGCGGAAAATGATCTTGTGTAATTGAAAATTCGAATAAAATAATAACAATTTTATATTTCTCACAATCCAGTGGATGTAGATATTGTAAATTAGAAATTATTCTACTCAATCTTGTTGTATATGGTTGGTAGCCAAAGAGGTGCTATCATGGAATGTATGACTCAGTTTAATAGAATAAGTGTTAATTATTAGTGCAAACATAACACTATTATAAAATATAGTTAAAAAGCTTTTAAGAGTGTGTCTATTTTAGAGTTGCTTTGAAGCAGGATGTTTAGGGGTCATGATATCATCTGACTAGTGTAATCTCACACCCATAGATTGCCAAACTGTAGAAGCATTACCCAGCTTTCAAAAATGAATAACGTAACAACAGAATGTTCCAGCATGTCCTCCAAAACACACCAAAACACTTTGGTCTGTATGCAGTAAAACCTCAGCATCGGATCAGCCTGCAGAGGTCGGCTGGGTTGTGAGTCCGAGATGCTCTTGTGGACCAGCTGGATTTTTGCAAATAGAAATATACATATATTCTGCCAAGTGACAGCTTCCTGATCTTTACTACAAAGTACCAGGGGAAATCTGCGCAGCAGTAAAACTGGACTCTAACCTCGCTTAGATATGCGGTACAGGAAATTTGACTCATTTGCCCGAGTTTATTCTGGTGAGTGCCAGGGTACAGGCTGCAGGGATTTGGAGAAGGTGTTGACTGAGAGATTGGTTCAGACTTAGGCAAGCTGTGAGGGGAATGTTACTGCTACCAAATGTCACAGCATTCAGAAACTTTAGAAACAGTGTCAGCTTTACTGACATCGATCGCTTAAGGTCTATCTCCTGTTTTATGGATGACCAAATGAAAGATCACTAGCTTAGTGGAACACAGGAGCCCTTTGAGCTACTGCTTTTGGCATAGACAGAGATAGCTCCAGGAACTCAATACTGAGAGTATCTCTAGGCCTAATGGATAGTTTTCAGCCAAAGGGTCAGGTTAATGATGTGTCTAGACCTCAGTCTTCTGCTTTTCTTGCTTTTTTTTCATGCCTGCCCTAATGAACCCATGTCTTAGTTGCATCAATCAGCAGCTGTAGTTATTTAAAAAGACCGTCAAACTGTTCCATGTGAGTAACAGGTTAGATGATACTTGACATTTATAAATGAAAATAAGATGATTTGTGGAGTTTAAAGAGAAAGAAAGCAAGAGAGATATAATTTGAAGTAGAGTGAATAAGAGTTAAAGCTGATGCCTCCACACCAGTGCCTGGGTTATAGAACAATCCAGCCTGTCATCACAACCCAAAGAATAGGAAACCTCTGGCCTGTTAGTGTCTCAGGAGACACCTCTTCTCACATTGTCTGCTGACAGTTAACATCTCAAACAGCCCTTACTCTAACTTATGCCTGCCAATCTTCTGGCCCTGTAGATGTCTTTCCTGTGTAGGTAGCTCAGCTCCTATTCAGTGTTTATCTACTCAGTTCAGCAATAACTGTGGAATTTAGAGAACACAGCAGAATCAGATCCGTCTGGTGTAGATGTGGTGTTTATATGTGATGTTTAAAAATTCTCTATAAATAGTAATGAGACCTTGCTGTCTGTCTGGGTTCTACACATTTTTCAGTAATTAAGAGACTAAACTGAAAACTGAGCTACTCCGAAACACACTGCAAAAGCTATTTAAATTCCTAACATACAAACCTGTACATCACATTTATTAGCCTCACAGTGTACCCTTACTCACTCACTCACTCACTCACTGATTCACTCTCACTCACTCGCTCACTCACTCACTGATTCACTCTCTCTCACTCAATGATTCACTCTCTCTCACTCAATGATTCACTCTCTCTCACGCACTGATTCACTCTCTCTCACGCACTGATTCACTCACTCACTCGCTTACTCACTCACTGATTCACTCGCTCACTCACTCACTCACTGATTCTCTCTCACTCACTCACTCACTGATTCTCACTCACTCACTCACTCACTGATTCTCACTCACTCACTCACTGATTCTCACTCACTCACTCACTGATTCTCACTCACTCACTCACTGATTCACTCTCTCTCACTCACTCACTCACTCACTGATTCTCTCTCACTCACTCACTCACTCACTCACTGATTCACTCTCTCTCTCTCTCTCTCTCTCACTCACTGATTCACTCTCTCTCTCTCTCTCTCACTCACTCACTCACTCACTCACTGATTCATTCTCTCTCTCTCTCTCTCTCTCTCACTCACTCACTGATTCACTCACTCTCACTCACTGATTCACTCACTCTCACTCACTGATTCACTCACCCACTCACTCACTGATTCTCTCTCTCTGACTCACTTACTCAATCACTGATTCATTCACTCACTCACTCATTCACTCACTCACTCATTCACTTACTCACTGATTCACTCTCTCACCGACTCACTCACGTACTCACTGATTTACTCTCTCACTGACTCACTCACTGATTCACTCTCTCACTGACTCACTCACCGATTCACTCTCTCACTCACGGGATTCATTCACTCATTCACTTACTCACTGATTCACTCTCTCACCGACTCACTCATGTACTCACTGATTCACTGTCTCACTGACTCACTCACTGATTCACTCTCTCACTGACTCACTCACTGATTCACTCACTCACTCACTGATTCATTCACTCACCGATTCACTCACTCACTGATTCACTCACCTACTCACTCACTCACTGATTCACTCACGTACTCACTGATTCACTCACCTACTCACTCACTGATTCTCTCACTGACTCACTCTCTCTCTCACTCACTGATTCATTCATTCACTCACTCACTCACTGATTTACTCATTCACTCACTCATTTACTGATTTACTCACTCACTGCCTCACTGATTCCCTCACTCACTCACTCACTCACTCACTCACTGATTCTCTCTCTCACTCACTCACTCACTGATTCACTCTCACTCACTCACTCACTCACTGATTCTCTCTCTTACTGACTGACTCACCCACTCACTCACTCACTGATTCACTCTCTCTCACTCACTCACTCACTGATTCACTCTCTCACTGATTCACTCACTTATGCACTAATTCACTCACTTACTGATTCACTCACTCACTGACTCACTCACTGATTCACTCACTCACTCACTCACTGATTCACTTACTCACTGATTCACTCACTCACTCACTCACTGATTCATTCACTCACTCACTCACTCACTAACTCACTGATTCACTCACCTACTCACTCACTCACTGATTCACTCACTCGCTCACTGATTCACTCATTCACTAACTCACTAATTCACTCACTCACTCACTGCCTCACTGATTCACTCACTCACTCCCTCACTCACTCACTCACTGATTTACTCACTCACTCACTCACTGATTTACTCACTCACTAACCTCATTAATTCAGTCACTCACTCACTCATTCAGTCCCTCACACATTCACTCACTCACTCTCTTACTCTCTCTCTCATTCTCTCACTCACTCCCATTCAATCACTCAGTCACTCTCTCTCACTCACTTACTTAATCTTATTCACTCACTCACTCACTCACTCACTCACTCACTCACTCACTCACTCACTCACACATTCACTCACTCTCTCTATCTCTTACTCACTCTCTAACTCTCACTTTCTCACTTACTCACTCTCTCACTCAATTCTTCTTACTTTCTCACTCACTCTATCTCTTACTCACTCTCTATCT
The DNA here is from genome assembly GCA_039654325.1 of Tandanus tandanus. Classification (NCBI taxonomy): domain Eukaryota; kingdom Metazoa; phylum Chordata; class Actinopteri; order Siluriformes; family Plotosidae; genus Tandanus; species Tandanus tandanus. The sequence goes on along the minus strand of JBCNYH010000002.1, from coordinate 10,636,983 downwards.
CTCACTTTCTCACTCACTCTCTCACTCAATCCTTCTTACTTTCTCACTCACTCTCTCTATCTCTTACTCACTCTCTATCTCTCACTTTCTCACTCACTCTCTCACTCAATCCTTCTTACTTTCTCACTCAC
>JBCNYH010000002.1:10624869-10636752 GCA_039654325.1 Tandanus tandanus | reverse complement strand
TCTCGCTATCTCTTACTCACTATCTCTCACTTTCTCACTTACTTACTCTTTCAATCCTTCTTACTTTCTCACTCACTCACTCACTCTCTCTTACTCACTCACTCACTCACTCACTCACTCTCTCTCACTTACTCACTCACTCACTCACTCCATTTCAACGCACAGTTACGTCCAGCCATGTTTATAGCTCGACTAGGGTATCTAACTGGACTATTGTCCTTATCCCAATATACAAGCACAACATAGGAATTGATTTATTGATTGAAGTCTGTCCAACTCTACGATGGTTGGCAATATGCCCACTTTCACCATGTTAATATTGGGTTATTTACCTATTAAATCACACACCAAAACAATTGACTGGTGGCAAATTGGTACCATTGAGCTGAGAATCGGACCGATTTACAGCTCTGTACATTTTTTTGATGTTATTATTATTTTATGTTCTTATGTTGATGCGCGTTTATTTTTTTCCGATGCGCGTTATCTTTTTATGCACATTATTTTTTTGATAGATGTGAGATGCACAGAGATAATTTCTGTTAAACCCCTTGCTGTGCTCTCTCTCTCTCTCTCTCTCTCTCTCTCTCTCTCTCTCTCTCTCTCTCTCTCTCTCTCTCTCTCTCTCTCTCTCTCTAAAAACAAGCCATACTTCCTTATGAATAAGTAGGTGTCCATCTAGTATAATTTCATTCGGTCTAACATGTGTGCATGTGTTTTAAAAGTCCAAGTACAAATAATTCGACTTTCTCTAACGTCATGTAAAAGTACAGACTCACTCTCACTTCCCATGATGCACCTGGCCACTTTTGTGATTTCTCTTGCAGTGTAGATTTTGTGAAATATGTGAAACGGTTGCAAGCCCCCTGTTGAACCTGTCCTTGAGGACATACATCCTTTCACACTTACATTCACACCTAAGGATTTGGAGCACACAACTTGGAACAGCCAGTTAGCCTAATGTGCAATCCAGAGCACCTGGAGAAAACCTATGCAAGCATGAGGAAAACATGGAAACTTGACATAGAAACGCCCTCACCAGGCATGTGGCTTGAACCCAGGAGCTTCTTGCTGTGAGGCGAGAGTGCTAACCACTATGCCACTGTCTCTTCCCCACAGTGTACCATAAAAACCTACTCATTAGACCTGTAGATCCCTGAGACCTAAAAGAAGTAATTTCTAATTCCCAGCTATACAGACGTATTCATAGACATCCTTTCGGGGCCTGGTTTGAATAGAATTGTAGAAAGAGGCACTGGCAGACTCACGGAAATGCAGGCAGTGATTGTGATGAAGTACCCACTGGGCTCCCTTACCCTGCCCTTAGACAGTGTGTGTTTTTCCCTCAAACAACATGACTAATCTTGTCTTTTTTCAAGCCCAATTCACCTTAATCTGATTACAAAAGTAGTGTATGGAAATTCCAGATCAAACTTCCGTCTGGCCAGGGTGCGTGTGTGTGTGTGTGTGTGTGTGTAAATGTGAAAAATGGTTGAACTTCATTCATTGATTCATTCATCTTTAGTAACCACTTTATCCACTAGGCTGCCCACACAATTTCATTTCATCCCTGAAACACGCCAGACATGATTTTATTCATTTTGGTCTGCTGTCATTGAGTGATTAATTTCAGCATATTTTTTCCTACTTGTTTATTAAGGATGGAAATCTACTCGACTGTATTTATGAATAAAGCTTCAAAAACTCTGACTGCAGTTACATTTTTAATTTTTTTTAAAAACCTGATTGGATCCAAGCAGGGCGGCACAGTAGCATAGTATTGAGCCTGTGTGCCTCACAAGAAGGTCCTGGGTTTGAGTCCCAGTAAGGGCGTTTCTGTATGGAGTTTGCATGTTCACCCTGTGCTTGTATGGGTTTCCTCCGAGTACTCTGGTTGCCTTCCACAGTCCAAAGACATGCACATTCGGCTAATTCATTCATTCATTCATCATTCATTTTCTTCCGCTTCTTCCGGGGTCGGGTCGCGGGGGCAGCAGCCTAAGCAGTGAGGTCCAGACGTCCCTGTCCCCCGCCACTTCCTCCAGCTCTTTCAGGGGGACACCAAGGCGTTCCCAGACCAGCCGAGAGACATTCGGCTAATTCGTTGTTCCAAATTGCTCCAGGTGTGAGTATGAGTGTAAATGGTTGTGTGAGTGTTGTGGCTGTGATGGTCTGGTGAGCTGTTCAGGATGTACCTCACCTTCACCCAGTGTCGGCTGAGATAGGCACAGCCTCCCTGTGACCCTAATAGGATTAAGCGGTTCAGCAAATGAATGAATAAATGGATTCAAGTAGCTTTATAAAAACAAGCCATACTTCCGTATGGATAAGTAGGTGTATGCGCTTAAATAAATTGTAATTATATTGATTTCATTTTATTTACTTTCAAGATTTCATTTTGTGTTTTCTTTATGTGTAATTTTTGAGGCTTTCAAAAGAAAATCTATATGCAGCAACCATGGACACAAGCGCCTCTCGATTTTTTTATTATTATTTATTTTTTATTGGAATGAGTTTACCGTCATCTTCATTTACTTCTTTCCTCAGCTTTTGGAAAAACTGTAGCATGCTTTACTGTTATTGCCTCACTGTCTCAACAGCTACATAAATTTTTTTAAATTCAAATTAGAAGTGTAATGTAAATTAGAAGTATATGAGGGAAAACTAGGATGTAGGTAATATGTGTTTGACACATAAGTGACTATTAGGCTTACATGAGTTTGAATCCACCCAGCTGAAGTTGATTCATCAAATAGCATTCAGATCAACACTCTGTTTAATGATATTTTCCTGATTTATGCATCATCTACATGTTTATTGATACCCCATTCTATGTACTCAAAGCTGTGCTCATGTATTTCATGACTGAAGGCCAATATGTCTCAAGGCCATGTCTTAATGAGATTTAATCGCAGTCCCAGAGAAACATTAATAAAAATGTTGCATTGAGGTATAATGTTTCATATGTTTTAGTTGGAATTCCTGTATGTTTAATTTAGGGTCGAGTCCCTAATGAAGGCAGGCAGAAAAATGGTTCATACTCAGGTTGCCTCTGATTCTTTGTTTCCTTACCTGTCAGCTGCAGATGTGAGGTTTATGGATCATATTTGCGGTTTTGGATTGTATTCTTTGTTTGGTTTTGCTTTGGGACGAGAAGGTCTGCAAATGAGCAGGCAAACCATCTCCAAAAACCACACTGGAAAGATTGGGTCCAACCAAAACTTAGGGAAACAGCAGAAGAATGGCTTGGATTTCTCTAGAACACACATACGGTAGTCTGTAAGAGGAATGACCTTAATGATCAAACCCAGGTTCAGTATCTGAATTTTTGTGAAGCAGGATAATTATAGTATATGAAACGACTGAATAGTCCATGTTGTATATTACACCACAGTATATTTTAGATTGTAAAGTCATGGTGTTTTGAGCTACTGTTTTAATGGTAATTCAGAGAAATGGTGCATCAATGGTCCAATGGTGGCATCACTGTGGAAGTTTAGGCATGGCATAAGGCTAAGGTTAGCGATCATATTTGCTTTGATAGTTTGCTTTCATTTTTCTCCACAGTAAGACATCCATTAGTGGTGTTTGTAGTTCCACTAAAGGGATTCCATTGAGATTTATAGACTGGCTCCATGTGCACTACAGATGTCAGACACATGGTATAGTGGGAAACTGGAGGTGGTTGACCTATAAGGATGCATTCTTGAAGTGTATGCCGTTTCATTATATATATCACTTCTAGCTTTTGACCCAATCTGTTTTCAGCCGTATGAAGAATGTTCTCTAAAATGTTTCAGTTTATTGCTTTGCAATATGCTGAAAGAGCCTGGATATTTTTTTATTTATGTATTTTTTTACTTAAAATTTTTTAAAGCCTAACATTTTTCTTATTTGTCTCCGTTTTACCTCAGTGGGTTGGAAGTACATTACATGGAAAAAACCCACTGCTATTTAAGGGCACCACTGGAAGTTATTCTAGAGCGTGTATTGCATCAGTAACTGTGAGCACATGTCAGATGTCAATGCATGACCCCTTTATGTCTATCATCATTGTCTCTTCAGGGCTTTGTTCAAAAGCTGACCTTATTTAATCCAAATTTATAGGCTTAGGCAGAAAACCCTTCCTTAATTGTTTTTCCATGTATGTCATTAGAGGAGTTGCAGTGCCTTACATGATGGGGACTAGAGAACTGCGGTGTGAAGGGAAATGGAGAGGACACACTATTTGCTTGCTGCCAGAGATGCATACTCAATCAGCCCAAATCATCTCTGACAAATCCTCCTTCCTCTCATATAGATATACAATGGCTGACCCTGAAAGCTGCCATAATAAATATATAGGTCTCTTAACCCGATTCACTGCATTCATTGCTTAAGTGCTGCTTTTGAGTCATGTCTCCTAATCTCTAATGGAGTGATAGTGACCATCAGTAGGTGAGACAAATGTCAAGCAATGCTGAGAAATTCTACAAGATGCACCGATCTTGCATGCCTGTGCTAAGAGTTAGTACGAGCCCTATGTGTTTGGGATATACTGTAGATTCTGAAGCCTGGACCTTGCAAACATGAAATAATACACTTCTTACACTTTAATCGGAACAACTCCACATCCAATCGTTAGTGCGGTTATCCAGTTAGCCAATCATGTGGCAGTGACTCAGTGCATAAAATCAGGTAGATGCAAGGTGTGAGCTTCACAGTAAACTAAACAAGGAAAATGTAAAATATAATCTTGTGAGCTACTTCTTGGTGCCAAACAGGCTGGTTTAAGTGTTTAAGAAGATGCTGGGAATTTCACACAGCGGTCACTAGAGTTTACACAAAAATCATCGAAGTTGGACAGCTGAAGATGGGAAAATGACCAGGTGATATCTTTCCAATCTTCAGATGTTCAGTTTCAGGGAGCCTGTGACCTCAGATTGCTGTGCTTTGTTGATATTAGGGTATCCCAATTTGCTCATTTGATTTTGTAGCTCATCTACCTCACGGTTCGATGAGATGTGAATTCTGAGATGTTTTTCTACTCACTACAGTTGAAAAAGGTGTTTGCTGAGTTAAGGTAGACTTCCTATCAGCTCAAACCTGTTTGTCCATTCTCCTCTGATTTCTGTCAGCAAAAGGTATTACCATTCTGTTAGTTTCTGAAATGCTGAAACCAGCCTAAGATCATATTATATTTTATTCTAAGGTTTGTTCACACATGATTGACTGATTGAATAATTGCATGAGTGAGTAGTGGTGCATGATTTCCCACTGAAGTGGAAGGTTGGCTTTTACAATATACGTATTGCTTTAAGGTTGATATTCATAAAATATGTATCATTGTTAAAAAATATCTGGGGTTTAGGGGACATTTTTTTTTTTTTTTTTTTTTTTTTTTTTTTAATCTGTTATGTTTTTGCTTAGAAAACCTTTCTGAGGGCAGCACTGTGGCATAGTGGTCAGCACGTCCACCTCACAGCAAAAGGGGCCTGGGTTCGAGTACCGGGCTCGGCAAAGGCGTTTCTGTGTGGAGTTAGCATGTTCTCCCCTGCTTGTGTGGGTTTCATGTGGGTACACCAGTTTCCTCCCACATTCTCAAAGACATGCACATTAGGCTAATTAGCTGTTGCTCCTAGTGTGAGTATGAGTGTGACTGATTGTGTGTTGCCCCTCGAATGGTCTGGCGAGCTGTTCCGGGTGTACCCCGCTGTCGCATATTGATGGCTGAGATAGGCTCAACTCTCTCTACGCCCCAAATAGGGTTAAGTGGTTAGGCAAGTGAGTAAGAGCGAATGAGTGAACTTTTCTGAATACCTATAGCAGATGCTTTACATTGTAATGGTTATGTGATGCCCACTGATAGAAGCCATTCAGAAATGTCTACGTTGTACATAAAGGCTGCCATGTTATTCTTTGTGAATACTCTCGGCTTCCATGTGCTGTTAACAATCATAGATTTTTCAGGCTGAAATGTCTTTCACCTTTATGAATGTTAGGCATGTTTTGTTTTGGCTCTTGAAAATCAATGTGTCTCAGGAGTATAAATGAGTCTCTGTCAGCTAAGGAGATGGTGATGGCTGTCATTTCACTTAATTGCTCTTAGCTCAAAGTAGGTCAGACAGCTGTGTGTTCTGAAAAAGTACCTAATTAATTTATTCATTTATTTATTTTCTTTCTTGCTTTCTTTCTTGTTAGCGTGCTTTCTACTTACCTACCAATGTCTTGAAGCTAGTAACTAGTTGTTTATGTTAACCTATTTTAACTACAGTATTCACAATTATTCTGCTTATTCAACCTTACATCACGTTAATTTTTTGCTTTCTGCTTCAAATTACTTTCCAGTTCTTCTTACAAAATTCTATGCAAATGCTTGCTCTCAACCCTCATAAAGCTCTGCTCATGAGTTTTCCCTTAACCTTCCTGCTGCTTATTTATGGCTTGAATCAGCCATTGTGCACAGTAATGTACGAGGCAAGTGAACTGAGGAGGTTTGTGTGTGGGTGTTTGGAGCCAGAGACCCCTCGCCTCTGGGGCTTGTTTTTTCCTTTCCTCAGGTTAATGGAGCATGAGCTGTAGCAGTGGGTGTGTAAAACGCGCCCGCTGGGCCTGAAGGGGCATTGTGCAGTGCCGTGACTGGGGCCAAGCAGCTGGGGAAGGCATTAGGTAAAGTCTTCTTACAAGTCCACATTCCTTCTCCACACTACGTTCAGGTACTGAAAGGCCTTCTTTCCTCCAGCCCTCTCCCACTGGACCAGTTAGATACATATTACAGCCAGAACACTCAGGCATATGCAGATTTATCACTTAAGCTCTGTCATAAACAGGGGACAAATGTAACTTTCACAGCCTTAGGGCCCATGCCCTGAGGAACACAGATCCTGTAAGTTAACCATGAGTCAGAGCAGAGCTATCTCTTTTATTCCCCGCTTCTTGTTGTGTTTTTTGGCTGCAGTGCCTCAGGATTCCAAAGATAGTACAGTCTGAGTTTTTGTTTTGATTGCAAGTCTAAGCCTTCATTGCCAGCCTCACTGGCATATTATACAAGGTGAGAGAGGCTTCTGGGACAGACAGTGAGACAACAGGGATCTCACCCTGGTTGTGCACATCTCTTTCCATTCAGGGATGGTGCTGTTAAATGAAGATTCTGTGCTAAGTCTCATCTCTTGGCGCAGTGCTCTCTGTTTCTTCAACACTTGTGTGAAGGATTGTTTTCTGGCTCGTGCCTTGTGGCTATGTTGCTCAGTGGCTCTCTCTCAGCCTCCGAGCACCATCTGTGCCGGACACGCCGCATGTTTTCATTGCACTTCATATTCTAGTCACACCCAACTGCCAAGCAATCAGTTTAGATGTCGATGACATGTGCGCTCAAACACTGGATTTAAAAGTCAGATTTCTTTCTTGATTTCATTTCTGAACAGATTGTTAGACAGGCTTTGATGACTTGGTCTTTCACCTTTTCAAGAGGCTTGTGGGTATGTGCTGGCTAATCTGTCATGCTGTACTCATTTAAACACTGATTGAAAGGATTAAACTCTACTTTGTAAGACTGATTGACATGAGTATTGCATAGAACTTGTGAACATTGGTGGAGCCCATATTCCAGTTGTTAAACATGGGAATTTGAACATAAAATGATAGGATGCTGGGATATACTTTGCTTTATACTCCTGAGACCCCACTGTCCTGATACGAGGATATTTTTTAGTTTATTTATTTATTTATTTATTTATTTATATAATTTATTTATTTTTCAATGTCCTTGTAAGATCCCCATATGAGGACCATTAGGTATGACTTTTTTGCCATACTTCTTTGTATTTAATCAAGTTACATAGTTATCAAGTGAGTATCAGAAGTGGTGCAGAGAAGGGACAAGACACACAACATTAAGCTTTGGGTCATAGACTGATAATGCAGTATTTTCCGGTGGTGATCCTGAGTTACACTAGGCTACAGGTTCAAGTGTTTCCCCTACACTAACAGAAACAAAGCAACTCATTAGCTAATGTTCACTTTTTTTGTGCCAGATGAGAAATGATAAAACGGGTGTGTTTCAGCTGGGAAAACAAAAGAATACAGATTACAGATATATTCAAAGGCGGAAAATAAAACGGGAAATGAAACACTCTGTGGTTCACTGGGTAATTATTAGATTTGTATACAAAAACACAAATGATTTAAGCTTCAGCAGGAAAAAAGTCTATTGTATTAGCAAAATATTAGCTAGATAGCACTACGAGCAGTGTATCCTAAATCCAGATGAAGCAGTATCCTAATTAGTGCCCCTACTAATGAACAGCTATTAGCAGTTATAATATTACAGTGAAATAAATTGTTCTAGGGTTGCCAATTTTCAGACAAGAAGTTGTCACTTTCTTGTCAAGTACTGTGCATAAAAAAGTAGTTCAAGCTGAAACTGAGTATGGAAATTGAACCTCTTGAGTTGTCAGTGAACTTTAGTCAGTCCTTTGGAAAGCATTTAGAGCAAAAAGGATATGCAGGAACAGAATAATGTTGATCAGGTTTTCCCTCATCTACTGATCTGCTTTTCTCTTCAGCATTACAGGCCTGCTGAAGCTGCCGCAGTCTGAACAGGTGCTCAATTATACATATGGGAGTTGTACATTCATGCTAGTGATATAAACATGAGGCAATATAAAGTAAACTTGCAGCCAAGTTTCCATACAGTGACTGTGAATCATACAAGAGTGTAACTGGTACAGTTTGAAATTCAATTTAACGTGAGCTTGTTGAAATAAATGTTTGCTGCCTTTTAGCATTCATTAGTATATACTACACAGGAATGGTTCAATCCAAGTAGTCCACCGTCGAGAGGATTTTAGATATTATTCCATGTGGATGATTCTTGGGTCAAAATGATGGACACTCACAGTTTGTCACAGTCACTTGGAGCAGGTTGCGTCATCATTATCATGTTTTGAAAATGGATAATTTAGCTGTAAACATATTGTTTTATACTTAAATTTTGAATAAGTATAAAAACACACTGTTATGGTGCCTGGTTTACTTATGCTGTAGTCTGTAGTAAAACTCTGAATGAGTATTGAAAGAGCGTGCCTGCTCATTTGACCTGCTTCAAATGGCAAAATGTGTAAGAATAAACTATAAAAATCTAGACTAAGATTGCCTTTTATGTTCCGGTGTATTACAGGGTGACCCAATAAAACCTCCCACATTTCAAAGGTAAATGAAAAAAAAAAAACTAATCGTTAAAGGTAATCAAATTATTATTTGCACACATGAGACTTAATTTAACACAGTCTTTATACATCATGTTTTAAAGATCACATCCTCCAAATGATGGCTGTCATGACGTGTGGCACAGTGGCGATCTCCTACTTAATAGCAACCTTAAGGGCTTCAAGAGTTTGGGGTTGATGAGTATACAATCGTGATTTCAGGTAACCCCACAAAAAAAAATCACAAGGGGCGAGGTCAGCTGGAAGGCCAGCCATCCAAGATCAACACGAGACGCGATCACCCAATCCGGAAGCATTTCCCTCAGCACTTCCAATGATCTTCGAGCTGTGTGTGCGGTAGCTCCATCATGCTGAAACTAAACATCTAGTTCTTCAAGCTCAAGGTGTTCAAATGGGGTTGGGCTACCAACAGACCTTAGCACCACGGTTCCTATCTCACTAAGTTTCATGCGTACAAATCCTGATGAATAACATCTGTATTGAATAAAGTTTCATGTGTGCAAATAATAATTTGATTATATTCAACAAATTGTATTTACTTTTGAAATGTGGGAGTTTTTTTTTTTTGGGTCACCCAGTATATAAAACAATTATTCACTTCAGGATCAGTGGATGTTGCTGAATTGAAGTCCCTCAGACATTCCTTCTCAAGGACTATTCAACAACATCCACTGTGCCTTCAGTGCATAATTTATAATTATTAGGCTTCATTGCAAAAAAATTTGGTAGGCTTCATTTTGAAACTTTACCTGTTCTTGCTTTAGAATTTCTCTTAATGAAGCAGAGTTCTTGCTACCCATTAAAGCAGCACTAATTCTTTTAGCGGAATGGTGGAAGTGCATTATGTATGAACCCCAGAATGAGAAAAAAACCACTAGGATTTTTTAAAATAGGAAAAACCTTCGGTAGATCTGTTATAATCTAATTTTTCAAACTGTGATATACCTAGGCAGAATCAGAAGGCATGACTGAGTATTCCAGGCATGTTTGTATTTAGAACACGTAGTTGGTTTCAGGGTTTATTCGGTTAAGGATATAAAGGTTGCCGAATAAACAGGAGAAAGAAAAAATCAACTGTGTATCTGTTTCTTTATTACAAATAAAGCATTATGCATAGCTTTGCTTTATAGCTTTGTTCCATTCTTTTCTATAAGGTAAATCAGCAAAATATCATTCCCAGAGGTTTATCAGCCATTGCTTATAGAGTCTGTATTATACTTGTGCGTGTTAAATTTAAAATGCAGTTGCCCCTGTACATTGTTGCAGAATGTGAATTTGAAGGCAGTGATGTATTTTTATTTTTTTTACAGTTATATGTCCGAATAAAAATAAAATGTTTCACAGGAACAGGACTGTGGCTTATATAAAGCTTGTAGCTTCAAAAGACGATAATGTTTACTAAATTAGTCAGGGCAAGCATGAGATAAAGATCAGAGCCATGCTGGCTAATAGAAACATGGGGGGGCACGTTCTTATTGAGATCAAACCTCTCCAGCAGCTCAACTAATGTGGCTTGTAGTACAGGACACGGAGCTCTGAAGATGTTGTCCCCCTCTGTGCTATAATTATTGATGCACGGCCTGCAGTGACATTTGCAGATGCAGTTGAAGCATGTCGGGACTCATTATTGATTACAGCTGTATTAGCAATCACAGGAAGTTGCAAGTGAAATCTGCATCAAGTTGTACAGCAAGGACAGCAGCAAGGAAATTATAAGATGATTTTATTAAGTTTTTTTTTATGCATTAGCACATCTTCACACTATTAGAATTGAGAAACATAAAACCAACAGTTATTATGCATTCACACTTAAATTGTACATGATATGTGAAGGAAATGAGTGACAGTGGAGTAGTACATCTTCTAGCATTCTTATGTATGACTGGATAACCATCTAAAGTTAATCTATAGAACGTACGACATTATTGTCTAAAGTACCTGAAATGGATCATTATTATATATTATTCTTCATTTCAGTTCAGTGCATCACTCATATTAGCATTTGCGTTTCATTAGGATGATTTTATTCAAAGCAACTCATAGTTACGGACTGAGCAGCTGACTAGTTGATGGTTATCTACCTTACTTAAGGCTCCAAAAGTGGCTCCCTGGCAGTGCTGGGATTTGAATGGCCTTGTAATCATTATCTCAGAGAATCTTCCACTCAGCCATCACTGCTCACACTACTTACCGAACCAGGCACACTTGGGTAAATGATTTTGATAGTTCATCCTTGATTACAGTTTGTTTTGCAGTGCTTAAATTTTTTTGTAGCTGTGAACATTCAGTAATCCAACTATTAAACTATTACTCTCAGTGCACTCTTGTGTGTATACTCTTATAGTTCTTTACCTTGTAGCAGAAGGAATGATTTTTTCCCTCTCATTTTCTCCCAAGTTTAGTCACCTGCCACTTTCCACCCACCAGCCAGATGTACAGTATCATACTACAGCTACCAACTGGGAATGGTAAATGCTAACACATGCTTCCCTTCAGACACTTGAAGCCAGCCAACCAAATATTTTGAATTACTACTACACTACAGGACCTCGAAATGCACTCAGAAAAAAGGGCTAACCCCCCCTTTACACTTAATCAGCGTGTGTGTGTGTGTGTGTGTGTGTGTGTGTGTGTGTGTGTGTGTGTGTGTGTGTGTGTGTGTGTATATATATATATA
>JBCNYH010000002.1:10588786-10609593 GCA_039654325.1 Tandanus tandanus | reverse complement strand
GTGTGTGTGTGTGTGTGTGTGTGTGTGTGTGTGTGTGTGTGTGTGTGTGTGTGTGTGTGTGTGTGTGTGTGTGTCGAACACGTGGACTGTCTCTGTGTGTGTGTGTGTGTGTGTGTGTGTGTGTGTGTGTGTGTGTGTGTGTGTGTGTGTATGTATGTATATGTGTGTGTGTGTGTGTGTGTGTGTGTGTGTGTGTGTGTGTGTGTGTGTGTGTGTGTGTGATTTCAGTGTGCAGAGGTTTCGGGGAAATGACTAGGAATGGATCAAGTGTATTCCCTTGTAAGCCTCAGTACTGGAACATACACTTACACACCAAGTCAGTTTAAATAACAAGCCTTTAACAGTTTTTTGTGTCTTTCAACACATCGTAGAAAGCGGAATCTACTGACCTTCCTTTTTTTTTTTTTTTTGCAGTAGAGACAGATATTCACACGCAAGCAACAGACAAACGTGTGAATCCATTACACAGGCCGCGATGTTTTGCACAGCATCTATAATAGAGATATTCTCCAATGGAGAATCTCCACAAAAGAATGTATTTGGTTGCTTACTTTCAGCAACCATATACCTATAAATAGTAGAGCTGTACATCTAAGTCTTAAAGGTATCGTTTCTTCATTTTTCAACTGTAATAAGCCTTACTGTGCAATTCCTCTAAAAACCCTTGGTTCTCTCTTGTTTGTAATGTACGGTTCCTGTAGCTCGAGGTGGTGTAAGAGGTGCTTTCTGGATAGGGTACCATTTATGCATATTTATGTGTTACATATGGATATGGATACGGACAACATCTAATATCCGTACTCTGTTTATTTTTGTCCATGTTTGTGCCCGTTTTCAGAAAGCTTGTGGAGTGAATTACGCGGTCCTACTGGCAGTCATTGGGGCAGTGTTGCCAATAGTTCAAGAGAGTCACAAGGAAGAAATTTTTGTAATGGTGGAACTTTTTGAAAAGAGTGATGTAAGTGAAAATAATTCTCAGTATATGTCGAAATGTATTTAATGGCCTCACAGATCACTGCCATCTACAACATTGCCGCTGCTTTTGCATCTTTCTTAATAAGTACATTATTACGACCTCCTCTATCATTTCCATGTTTCTGGTTGTCGGGAACTTTGGACTCAACCAGCAAAAAATGGGTCACCAAATATACATTGTAAACTACTTCTTTTTTCTTTTTCTTTTTTTTAAATACTCTTTTTATTAGTTTTTCAATTTTATAACAGAATATACAGAACAAAAAAGAAAAAAAAGAAGTCCCACCCTAAATTAACAGGATTCACGTAAATGAGTAGCACATATGAAATATATAAGAGCACAACCAGCCCTCATCTTCCAGCAGCAGGAGTTAGGTTAGAGTTTGTGTAGGAAGGATTGATGTGGTTCCCAAATTCTCCAAAATCTGTCCGATTTGTGATTAAGCTCATAAGTCATTTTCTCAAGTGGAAGAAGAGCAGATATCGGCACTTGAGGAGTTGACCACCGTGGCAAAATATTTTTTTTAGCCAAAAATAAAAGAATAACTAGTCTCAGAGGTTCTTATGTGACACCTTATGTCAGATATATTCAAACATTTCTCCCATGAGCCCGACTTTCACTCCCTCCTATCTGCCTGTTATTTATTTCCCCATAAATAATCCCTGATATTCTTTCTAATTATTGTTTTGTTTTTTTTCCTACCCACCAGTTAGGCCTCTCCATCATACAACAGTTACTACCCTCAAGGTGAAAGGTTGTCACATGCTTCCTGCGAGATTCATGAAGCCAACCAACCACATTTTTTTCCAACTGTTGCACGTTCTGTTGGGCAGCATGACACAATCAGAGGAAAGCACCATTTGCCCTCTTCCTTATTCATGAGCACACAATATCCATGGTGGCATGTCATTGTGATTGACAGGGGAGAGAGAGTAGGCCATCCCAGCATGGCAAATTTTTTTTTTTTGTACTCCCTGGCATGAAAGGTTGTGGCACTGTTGGGGATTAGAACTCGTGATCTCCAGACATTAACTGGAATGTTATTAACTGGAAAATTAAATAAAATAAAACGACAAAAATAAGTCTTATAATAGAGCGGATATTGGTGGTAAATGCTGTGATGAGTAAAAAAATGACATCACCTTTTCAATATAATTAATAGATATTTCTTGTTCAATAAAAACATGAATGGTTTCTGACTGTCACAACAGAGCAAAGAGCAAAGTAAACACACAAACCTTTTTTTAAAAATCACCATCTCTATAATGACTGCTGGAGCGAACACACGCGTTCACTGACCTTTCGTGTGGCACCAACTGGCATATATAATGTCACATGGGACTCTCAAAATTTGCTTTTGGTGGGAAAACTATGTAAAATTGGTAAAAGTATTTTAGTTTAAATAACATAAATGATTGTTGTATAATAGGGCCTCACGTTAGGTTGCGTTACTTGAATGAAGTGTTTACACTAATAACATTACTACTGTCACATTTGTTACAATGTCGTTAGTGGAGAATTTCGAATTTAAAACCTTACGTCTTCTGAGTTTTCGGACATAGGCATGCTCTGTCTAACATGAAGACAAAGCAACGAATAACTTACTAGGACCGAGGGCACCCTCGTGTACTGCGGACACACACACGCACACACAATTTACTGCGGAATGAAAATCTGAGCGTCACAGTACATTCTGCGTACTATCTCATGTGAAAGGTAATTATCATTAAATTTATTTTGCATTCAAATTAAAATTGCGTTTTTCTCCTCTCTTATGGCTAAAATTCAAAAGTGCAGTCTTTCATTTTCATCTAAAATATTTCAGTGGACTCTTGTTGTTGAAATGTGGAGTTTCTACTCAAATGTATTAAAATAAATATAAAATATTATATTATAAAATTATTTTGGGACATTTTTTTTCATCTTAATAGGCATTGCAGTGAGAAATTGCATCACTGCCTCTTTTTTAACTGCCTCTATCTTTATTGTAGACTCTCATTTGTTTTAAAATATACCAATTTTAGGGTTAAGGGCCTTGCAGAAGGGCCCAACAGTGGCATCATGGTGGTACTGGGGATTGTACCCCTGACCTTTTGGATCACTAACCTGCTCTGGGATAACCACTGAGCCACCACTGTTGAGTTGTGCTTTTTAATCTATATTCAGTAAAAAATAAAAGGTTGAAATATCAGATTATATATTCTTAGGTATATAGTGTGCATTATGTATGCTCAGGGGCACTGCGGTGCAGTGAGCTCAGGTAACTATGTGACATTCTGCATGGTCTTCTCTGGGTCTCCTGGTTTCCTGTCACCTCTCGGAAACATTGGTAGGTGGATCGACTACTCTAAGTTGCCCCAAGTGCTAAAATGTATGTGTGAATATATGTGTGTGAGACTGTGACCAGTAAAGCGTGAATTCCCACACCTCATTTCTCACACCCAGTATTCCTGTGTTAAACTTTGTATCAACAGCAACCTGAGCAGGATAAAATATAAGAAAGTGCTTACTGTTATATGCAGTACAGCAGTTAAGATTCAGCTTGCCTCAAAATTCTTGGTTAATTTAGTTCATGTCTCTTACCTTGTTCTTTCATCATCTTTTTGTGTGGCAAAAACAAAAAAATTACCTTTAAACATTTCTGTCTCTTGACTATCTTTTAAACTATGTTTTCTGTGTTGTAAATATGGATTTATCATTTAGTTTAAGAAATTGTGTATTTCCATAAATAAATACTCAGTTACCCTGGGTTTACACTGGGGCACTATGTCCTTGATGTCCGCAATTTGAGAGAGTCTTGATGAGCGTGGGGGGTCGTGGGATTGAATCATGATGATCTTGAGGGAATTTGGTGGCTTTGTGACTCATCTTGCCTCTTTACCAGGTTTGTTACAGTTCTGGGTCATCAGTAGGCAACAATAACGTACTTACACATGCATAAAAACTGGTGTAAGAGCACAAAAAGAAGCAGGAAATGGTATGTCCATCTCTGTGTATGAGACATGTCTATAATAATTCCTCGTTTTTAGAATGTTTGCAAATACGTCTGTTACATTTTAGGATTTGAGCTTTTAATATTTATTTGCCATATGCAACTGCTACAGCTGAGGGAAAAGAGCCGGAAATTCCCCCCTGTCTGCAAACTTTCAATAAGCAGACGTATAAAGTTCTCTACACTCAAAGAAAAAAAAAAAAAAAAAAAGACTCCACACTGCTGCATTGTATAATGACAGTTGTTACTCCCTGCAGCTTTTCCCTGAGAGTCTGCATCCAGAAAAAATAACTCAATGTGTGTATTCTGGATAACATTCTGGCATAGCTTTTCTTTCTCCACAATTTAAATCATGCATAGTACACAGCTTATAATTATCACAGTGCATAAGAAGGCACAGAAGATAAATTGCTCCACTGTATAGAAGAGGACAAGCATGAAAAAGCCAAGATGACAACCGGTTAGACTATAACCTATTAATTGCGCCATATTTTCCAATGTTCCACTTGACCTTGTCAAGGATTCCTCTGCATCACTTTCTTTCTCTTCGGGAATCAGTGTTACGACCTAGCTCTAAAATCTGATTGTGTGTATGACAGTGTGTAGCATTGTTCAGTGACCGTTATGTGACCGCCGTCCACCGGGAACAGCCAGGCAGTGGTTACACAGCATTTGAGCCTTGATACCACTCCATTGGAGGACGGCATGCTCCAGCAGTGAACTGCTCCAGTGACCAGCGAATGACCTGCAGTAGGGGCAGCATCACTTTTTAATGACGGCACAGAAAGCTCTGTGTCTGCTGGGACGTTGCCTTGCATTTAAATGCTTTTTCTAGACAGACTTCTTTAAGATTTTAAGTTTTCTGGCATAAATTTTAATTTAAAAAATGTTTCATGGTGGTTAAGAAAGCAGCATTTTACATACAAGACCACTTTTCAGACAAATATTACGAAGGCTGCAGTGTTTACTGCAATAATAAGGAGCAAGTGTGATATTCAAAATCTCCAGAAGAGCTGTGGCTGGTTCCGCAAGACGCTCAATAAAACTTACAGCTCATTTCCATAATTAAAAAGACTCAGTGTGTGACATACTCAATGCTAAGAGTGGCCTCAGCCTCTCACGACAGAAAAATCCACTGGATTGATCTGCAAAAACTTCAAGAAGAATTCTTGAAGAACAAAGTCTACTCTTTCACTATTACTTCTCTGTTGGGCCCTTGAACAAGGCCGTTAACACTGAGTTGTATAAAAATTATAAATGTAAGTTTCTTTTGATAAGAGTGACTGCCAAATGCCATAAATGTCTATTTCAGTGATCAGGAACTGTTTTCTAGGAACACAGACTGAAAAGGTTTATATGATCATGCTGCTGAAGTCAACAGTTTTCTTTAATAGCACTTCTCTGAAATTAATGCTGCTGCAGGTTAATATCAATACATTTATTCTCATATATTCTACTTTCTGCATTATCAACCAACTTATACAGGAACTTATATAGAGGACAGAGTCACCAGTATCAGTGCTTTATTTGTCAGAGATAAAGCTGCAACTTTAAGTTTTTCTTCATGGTGACAAATTCAGTCTTTTCACTTTCCAGTTCCTTGGTGTCATGACCTGCTTTTTAAAATTTTATTAATTTCAAGAGAGAAAAGGAGAGGCTTGTGAGGAATTAACTGTAAAATGGTGATATGGTGCTTGATGTATAGCAACTAAAAAAATTTTTATAAAAATATAATTAATAAAAAGCACCACAGGATATTCCGCTGATGGGAAAATAACCTGTTTTGCTGTCGTTTAAAAAAAAGAAAAGAAAAAAAATCACACACACACACACACACTGCTTCTTTTTTGTGTACTTCGTTGTTTTTTCCCATTACATATTAAATATTTGTAATTCTGTTTTCCCATGTTGTTATGGAGACTTAACCAAGAGAAAAATTTTAGTTTATAAAAGCCAAAATATTTGATTGGTATTTTGAGTTCAAGGCAAAAAAAACCCCCAAAAAACCCAAAACGTACAGGTCAATAGCTGACCATTAGACCGACATGGCTCTTTAATGAAATCATTTTTCAGAATTGATGGCACTGTTGGTGTTCACAAATTTTTGAATATCTGGCTTTATGTGCAGAATTTCCAATGACGGAAAACTACACGAATACATCTGTAGGTGCGTAATGAACACAGTGAGCTGAGCAAGATCCTGCTAAATTGTATTTGGATAAAATTTCTGGGCATGTATATGATAAGTGATCTTGCAGGAAGATGTAGTAATTATAACGGTATACATTACAGAAATGAGAGTCTTTATACCAGACTTCTGATTCAGAGTACAGTATGTGCATGTTAATGCAAACTGATTGTTTTAGCCTTTACTGTAAGTGCTTGTAGTAGACTGCTGGTGGTTGTGTGTTTGATTAAGTTTATATGCCTATAGGCTTTACCTGTGCTAAGAATTTAATAATCTAATACTCGCCAGAAGTTTTGCTTTTCTGATAAGTCCTTAAATGTTGTCCACTATCTATTGTTCGGCATTTTATACTTGGCCAGTACATGATTTTAGCAGGAGATGAAAGAAGAGAGCATGTCTTATTGTGTGTCCATATGAAGAAAAAAAAATTAGTATAAGCTCTTTTTCCCACAGTGTAATGCCCCAGTATCAGACCAGAATCAGAATCAGAATACGGTATTTATCCCCGAGGAAATTTTATAATAATTTTTTTTCTTCTTCTTCTTCTTTTTATAAAAAGGTGTGCACTGGGGCTGGGCGATATAACCTAATAATGATATTGTGATATGTTCTGCCATTTTCACGATAACGATATTTATCATGATTCATGTTATGCTAGGAAAATAATGTTCAGAGAAAAAACATGACTGCACATTCAGGTTTGAAGAACACAGAGGAGCCAGGGGGCGCTCATTCACTCTTGTGCGCACTTGAGCCTTATTTTCTTAAGCTGGTTCTACGTATCATGCTGCATTATTCAAACTGTTAATTATTGTATTATTTGAAGGTAAAAACACTGGAGGAAAGTTCTACTAAGAGGATAATTCTACTGAATAGTAATACTCATGATATTCAGTTGGCTGTCTATATGAATGCTAATATAGTGATTCGATAGTTTATCAGTATAGTGGCCAGCCATAGTGTCCGCACTTTTTAGTTCTGTTTTCACCTGAATATGTTTGTGTTTTTTTACTTGAATTCTGTGCTATATCAAATAAAATGTTGGAAAAGAGCTGACATTATTTACTTTGGTTTTATTTTTTTTGCATCACAAAAAAAATTATTTTTATCCACTGTATATAAAATTAAAAGTATAATCTGCCTTGAATTTTCTGTTATTGTCAGATTTAAAGAAGTTTTTAGACAATGACACCTTTCATAGTATAATGCACACAGGACAATGGACACAACATGTGCAAGGACAAAAGACATGCAAGATTTAAAACTAAAGGTAACTGTTGGTACCCAAGGTAAATTTACCAGCGGGAAACCTTTCATCTAAATGAAGTGTCTGTCTCATATATTCAGTGAACACAGTAACCCTCTCTTAGAAAGTGGCTTTATTTAACAAAGGTTTTTATCTGTGTGGAATCATACAACAATGGGTTTCCATTTCAGAAAGCTTCTAAGAAGAATTATTTTTTAAGAGTGTGCATTTACTTTCACACTCATCTTTTCTCTCAGTTTGTCTGTCCTCCCACTGAAGAATGTAAATTTGCATATTGTTTATCTCATCTCAACTCTCTGAGGGTTGTGAGAGGTTATTATGAGTCAGCTAAAAAGCTAATATTGGTTGTATTTTCTGAAGGTATTGCATGTGGGTGTATACTGTATTTACATAGTTATTTTTTTTTATTGCACATGCAGTTATGTAACATCTTTTTTTTTTTTAATTATACACAAATTATACTGTTGAAATGTGTTAAATGTATTTTTTAAACATAAAATATATCCAAAGTGGAGGTCTAGTGTAAATAAGCAGTAAACTTAGGATAATTTTACCAGCTATACTGTTTGCCCCTTAGAAAGATGGACCCTGAAGTACTTCACTTCAGTTCAACAAAATGTCAACATATCAAGGAACATCACTGTATTTTAGGGCTTCAATGATTTGTATGGTTGATTAATCAATGAATATTGATTGTAAATGAATATAAGGCTATAAGAAATATCAGATTAATAATTTTTTTTTCAGTAAAAATAATATATAAATAATCACATTTAAAATGAAACCCATTAATTAGGAGATAGCATTATTAGCATCTTACTACAATATGGCAATTCCACTGTAACATATGTGTCATTTGCACAAAACATAATACAAAAAGGACCTATAGCTTTCATTACAAACAGAATTTAATTATAAACATTTATTGAAGTTTTAAAGACTTGAACATCAGAACAAATACCTGTATGAAAATTGTGAGATTGGAATTTAAGTGACTTAAAGTGATTACACCAAAATTGTAACTGACATGTCGATAAAAATCATGTAACATTACGTTACAGAATATAAATCCCTAGTTCTATGAACTGCATGGGAGCACATCACTTAAGTTTTGTACAAACAATTAACTGATAACAAGGTATTCATTGGTCCAATAAAATATAATTATAATAAGAATAATTAATTAGCGTAACTGACATGGCATCACAGCGTAACTGACGTGACAGCTGTAGCCTAATGGTTAGAGAAGCAGCTTTGGGACTGGATTCCCGAACCAGCAGGAAACGTGTGGCGGTGGGGGAGTGACCTTCCCTTCCTCCACCTTCATGGCTGAAATGCCCTTGAGCAAGGCACCTAACCCCCAACTGCTCTCCGGGCGCCCCCAATGTGTGTGGCAGCCCACTGCGAGTGTGTGTGTGCTCACTGTTTACGTGTGTGTGCGTACTTTGGACGGGTTAAATGCAGACGCAATAATTTCCCTTGCGGGATTAATACGGTATAGCAAAAAAAATAATTAAAATAAAATAAAATAGAAACAAAAAAATTACTGATTTTATATTTCAAACTCCAAGATGGCCACCGGTCATGTGACATGCATTCGCAGCAAAGAACTTGTGATTTTGAAAACAACAAATAATTCCTCAAAAATTCTAATAATATTTTTTCCTATTTACTAATTTTATTTTTTTATGACAAGTAAACATTTTTTATGGAATTGCCCTATACTGACTTTTTAATCTAATGCTGCAATAAAAACATTTCTAATCTACTACAAAAATAATTTTATACTTTATTTGTTTCTGATGTTTGCGAAGTAAACAGTCTATGGGGAATAAAAAATACACCTATGAACTTTAGTAATCCACATAATCAATTTACCAACTAGCTTTACTCTTTACTGATAATTACTACAATTGAGTAATATGTGTGGTTTGCATTTATTGATTGCCGGAGTAATAATTAAAAACTGCTGCAGTGATGAGCTGTGCTAAATCTGCTCTCACTGGTGCATGCTGAATTTATGATACATTGCAATCCAGCATGGCCTTCATTCTCCTCATTTTTCTAAGTAGCTCTCTGCTGAAATAATATTTAGTAAAGTATTTAGATATTATTAAATAAAGTATTTACTCCCACAGTGGAAATTGTCGTTTTGCAGTAATTACTAATTTGAATTAAATATATCTGTGTGAGCTTTGCACATTGTCTTCCATTTCTCAATGCAGATTTTCCTCAACTCTGCCAAAGTAGATGAGGAACATTGGACGTCAGTAATTTTCAGGTCATCTCGCAGATGTTCAGTTGGATTTATGTCTGGGCTTTGACTCGGTCATTACAAAACAAAAGCTTTCCTTTCAAGCTATTTCTTTGTAGTTTGTTCTCTGTGCTTTGACTCACTCTTCTATTGGAACATATACTTTTGCCCTAAATACAGATGTCTGGCTGACAGCAATAGGTTTTTCTCAACAATTTGTTTATATCTGGCTCCAGCCATGTTGCCTGTGATAGCAGAAAGCTTTCCACTTCCTCCTACTGAATAAAGCTTTATTTAGAGCATTTGCCTGGGTTACCTGCTGTTACCTGGGTGTTGGGCTTTTGGTTTTCTTCCAGATATTATGCTTTGGCTTTAGACCAAATAGCTCAACTTTGGCTTTATCAGACTACAAAATCTTTTTTTTTTTTCAAGCATTCTGAGATTTTCAAGCATAGCCTTCATTCGAATGGGATTTCCTTTTGGCTAGTCTCCCATAGAGGCCGGATCTGTGAAGAAGTGAAGATGTTCAGGTTTGCCCAGTTCTCATATTTAAGTGAGTTCTGTAACCCTCGTAGTGTTGTAGATGGGACTTTAGAACACTTTTACAATGCCTCATGTTATCCGAGCACTCAGTATGAACTGAACTTAGTAATGTGTTGGTTGGTGTCATAAAAATTTTTTTTTCCACTATATAACGGATTTTACCGTGTGCCTAAGAAGGTTAATCTCTTTCCCTCCTAACAACTTCTTCTTGAAGCTTCTCGTGCAGTTACTTGGTCTTCTTGACAACAGGACTGCTCTGATCTGTTGTCCTAAATACAGAGCTCTCTATTACACGGTTAGACAGCTGAATTTCAAATAGACACAGTTGTACTGTGTATAAAATGCAATTTCGTGTAATCGCTGAGAAATTAAATACTACACATAATTCAGATTGCTACACTAAAGAAGATGAATACTGAATGAATATCAATTAAGCAGTTTTTGGATTGTAAATAAGTCTGAGGACATTTAAATACTTTTAAGACTTTTAATTTAATTTCTGTAGAGAGTCACTTTAGAAGGAACAGAAAAAAAACTAATATTCTTGAATTTGACAAAAACAACAAAAAAAAGCAAACAAGCAAATAAATAAATAAATAATCACAATGGTGGTGGGGGGTCTGAAGGCACTGTATATCATTAGGGATGATTTTTTTTATAATGCATTTTCCCCCTGCTGACTGAAATAACTAGAAGAAAATGAAACAAAATTACTTTTTCTAACTCTCTGTAAGCTGGTAAATTGATGAGATTCATTCATTATGCTGCACAGCTGATATGATTTCTCTGATTATTTTTATATTTGTCACTTCATAACATGGACTCCTGTCAAAGTAGATAAGAACAGTGCTTCAGTAATGTCTATTACATGTAGAGTTGCTAGTGATGGTGAATATTACTTAGTCTGGAAAAGTATTGCTGTATAGTCGTACATACATGCTGTTATAGAAAAATAATCACCAAAAGGGTGACATTATGTGCCCTCATGTGAAGCAGGAACATCATTTAATTTAAAGTGATTTATTCTTTGTTTATCATTTTCCAAATATTAGTCTTAGCATATTTTTATAGGTACTTTTAATACTACAATATTATAAATAGGCTAATTATAACAGTTTGTTCTCTAATATTTTTTGCTCTTACCAGAATGATCCTTAGACCTTTCCCATATCAGAAATTTTTAATGATACAAATTCTTGTTAGCTGTTACTATAGAAACAATATTAGAACACATGCATTAATTTAAATCAGTGAACTCTTACTTTGCACCAAACACAACTGTGAACTGCTGCTCATCCAAAATGAGCACATACACGCACAAACAGTGAGCACACACTCACACACACAGCAGTGGGCTGCAACACATTGCAGCGCCCAGAAAGCAGTTGGGGGTTAGGTGCTTTGCTCAAGGGCACTTCAGCCATAAAGGTGGAGGAAGGGAGGGTGCTGCTCACTCCCCCCACTGCCACACATTTTTCCTGCTGGCTCGGGATTCAAACCGGCGACCTTTCGGTCCCAAACCTGCTTCTCTAAACATTAGGCCACAACTGCCCCAATAACCTATCATTATTGTACCTATTTCAATTGGCTAATAAAGGATGAAAGGATGACAATTATTCCTCCATAAATTTCGTAGTAGTAAGACATAAAGAGCTATTTCTTTTAGTTTTTCTCATATGCACATAGACCCAGACCAAAGTGAGATTTTATTCATTTCAACAACATGTTGCGTTCTATTTACAGTGGAGTCTCTGGGTACAAATTAGAGCTGGTCGATAAACCAATTTTATCAATTTAATTCGAATTTCTGGATTAGGATACTGTGCAAAATCAAAATCACAATTCACCTTAAAATATTTTACGAGATGCATAAGATTTGAGTATCTCAGACATGCATGAGTACTAGCACTGCAACTAATGTGCATTCTTATGGTAGCTTTCAAACCTCTGCTAAAAAGCAGATCATATCGGTGTCCTATTCACATAGCACTCCATTCGATAAGAATGAACCCCATTGGAAAGTAGCCCCATCTTGACCCAAAACATGCCGTGCCTCAAGCCTTTCCTTGCATTAAATAAATAAACAAACACACACATGAAAAATAAAAACTTATTCATTTTCTGAATCGCTTAATCCTTATTAGGGTCGCAGGGAGGCTGGCGCCCATCTCAGGCGACTCTGGGCGAGGACCCTGAACAGCTCGCCAGGCCATTGTAGGGCAGAAACACGCTGACGGCAAGGCAGCCTACTCTTTATGAACGTCAGCGATGATTCTTTTACACGCATCTCACCACAGACAGTGAGAGACATGGCTGGCCTTTCATAACCCAGTTAGCTGCACTGTGGGGCGCAGTGACATCCCGGTGATAGTGGGGCTTGAACCCCCGACCTTCGGATCAGTAATCCAGCACCCTACCCCCAGGCCACCACTGCCCCTCAATAAAAACTCTTTAAAGTAAATTATAAAAGCACCTAATGTCTTGTCATTCCTTGAAAATTACAAATACATTTCTTTCTTCAGGTATTCAAATCAGGTTTTTTTTCTCTAATTTGTTTACTTGGGTTTACATTTCATTGATCCTCATTGAGAGAGTGCCCTGAGTAGCTACTGAGCAACCCTCAGAGAATAGCTCCAGTTCTAAACCAATTAAGAAATGTGTTTGCTTCTTTTCTGTAGTTATATTGTTAAACTAAAATTTATTTGATCATACATTTTCAGATTAAATGAATTATTTATTTTATAAAATTTTAAGTGTAAATAAATAATAGTAAAAATAGTAAAAAAAAAATAGTAAAAAGTGTAAATATAATATAGCTTATTTGAAAAATCGTCTGTCATCATGAATCATTTCTTTGTGCTGTATTTGTTGTGGAGTTGTCAGCAGTCTGTGACAGTAAATGTATTTACCCCATTCTTCCAGTAATCATTTATTTACTCGATAAAGTGGGGCAAAAACAGGAAATGAAAATGAATCAAGAGAAAAGAGCCATGCTTGATCTTATATTCGGCAGTGAGTGATTCTGACCTTTTAGTTTAAAGGATTTCTCGAAACTAGCGTGTGCAGCCCACTGCATGTTAAATGTGCCTTGTATCCAAATCTGATTAGGTAGTTTTTCACAAAGTGCATTCGCCACAAATAACACAGCTTTATTGTATTTTAATTACTTTCTTAATGAACCTTGACTTAATAATATTTAGGTGTTCCTCAAATAATTGTTTCAAAATATGTATTACTGGACTGTTGACAGCTGACTCCACTGAATGTCATGTCATATCTCATGGTGCTTTTATTCGTCCCACTGATGGCTTTAAGTAATGATTTCATTACTGCTATGGCTCTCACTATGGCTGCCCTGTAAGCATATATTTTTTTTAATGTGGACCCAAATGTGTTCTCTCTAGCATCAAATGCTGAGCCTAACAAGTCTGAGGGGAGAAATAACCCTGAGGATTGATTTGTGGGAAAATGTGTTTGTACTCATAAAATGCTTACTGTGGGTATTTTCTTGACCTTCAATAACGAAACGATGAAAGGAATAATTTCTAAAGCATGCTTGAAGCATTCCTTGAATATGACGAGCATGGGAAAGGAGGGTAGTCCAGGATTCCTGGTACTTCCATAGCTACGGGTACTGAATCCACCTGCAATGGCCTGCCTAGCCTTTCTGAGTTCATATACCACACGAGAGAGAGAAAGAGAGAGACAGAGAGAAAGATGGCGTGGACAGGCCAGCCCAGACACTCAGCTGTTTTTTTTTTTTTTTGGACAGTGATATCGACATCTTTATGTGGAATGTGAAAAGTTTAGCTTTGATTAAAGCATGCATTTATTTCAACATTCTTATATTTTGACAACCCTATGCAACATTTATTTCCATCCAGAGTTGCAATAAGTTTTCACCACAATCTTGTATCTTAAACCACTTTGTAATGTCTTCTGCAGAAAAGACTTTCAGAGGGATTAAGGTCATTTGTCCAAGTCATATGTGAAAAGGAATCCTCATGCTTACTAAACCACACTTTTACGGTTTGAGCTTGAGATTTATATCTGTGTTATCAGGAAAGAAAGAACTGATTGATGCAATAACCTGTTCATTCAGTGCATTCAGGTAGACAGCCCAGATTTTTTGCCACATAATGTTGCTGAGCCTCAACCTGGCCAATTGAAGCAACCCCATATCATAACACTGCCTCCAGAGGCTTGTACATTGGGCATTATGCATGATAAGTACATAATTTCATGTGCTTCTCTTCTTACCCTGAACCTTACCATTTCTACAGAGCCCAGTTTTTATACTCCCTAGACAATTGAAGCTTTTTCCGATTAGCTTAACCAACAAGTGATTTGCTTATAGCTACACAGCAGTTTAGACTCAATCCCAGTGTGAGTTCTCGTCACAGTGTGTGTGTGTGTGTGTGTGTGTGTGTGTGTGTGTGTGTAAATGTCATTAGTTTCACTATTAAACAAAGCCAGTTCTGCTGTTTAATTTTTATCATTTGACCGCACCAAGTATGTACAGTGAACTTCAGTCACGTACAGTCAGGAGATTTTTCGGACCACATTTCATGCACCGGTTTTAACAATATATTGGACAGTTCTCAACCCAGTTCCTCTAATTTCAGCAGTCTCCATAATTGCTTTCTTTGCTTGATACTGGTCAATTATTTGACCTTCTGAAACATCTTTTTTCAATGATCACAGGATACATTTTCCAGCATGGTGGTTTAAGAAAGGAAGCTAATAACTGCATCAGTAAGGGTTAAAAGAATTGTTGCCATCTGAAACATATTAATCACTCCAGTAATTATCCTATCAAAGGCTTTTAAATACTTGCTTATTTAAATCCAAGCAGCAACTTTTTTGGCCAGGCTGTGTATAAATATGTGCTCTGGAAACATTGCCATCTAGCAGATTTTTGGGATTCTGTCTCAGTCTTGTACTGTAAAGCACATCTTTATCTGCCAGGCTGGCTATGTGACAGTACATTTGATGCCAGAAGCCTGGGTGTGGAAATCTTTTTCCTCTATCTCTCTTCATGTCTATGGCAACACCAGGGGAATTAATACAGAGTAGCATGCCTTGTTTGAGAGCTGGTATGTCTGAGGTCACTGGGAGTTCAGTGGAACATGTCTTGTGGAACCCTTGAATTAGGGAATAACTTCACAAAGATTTTTTAATTTGTAATAAATAATCAGAAAACACAATATGACCCAAAACAATTTTTGTTTCATAGCTGAACATTCTGGATTTGTGAAACACTTCAAATTGAATTCATTATTTTAATTCATGGCTTTTTTCCAGGTCATGTAGAGACTAAATACGAAAAAAAAAAGGAAAGAAGGGGAAAAATATAATAATCAAAATACACTTACTTTGTTGTTCCTTCTCAGACTTTTATGACAGCCTACATTATTTGAGGCAAGTGTTGATGCTTTCAATTAAAATATTGATGTCTTTCCTTATTTCAAATTAATATCTCAGTATTTTGACTACATAAATTATTATATAAATATGATTTCATAATTTGAACCAATCCATATCCTTATTTTGACTCATTATTTTGGATTACGGCATTCTCACTGTGTCCGTCCAATCTTTAAAAATACTGCTTCTTTATTTGTACTGCCATGCTTTGTCCAACGTCAGTAAAGTCTGTCTTTTTAAGTTCTTACTGCATTCTGACTTGATCACATTCACACTACATATTTTTTTAAATGTCCAAAGTTTGACCGCATCCTTCTTATCCTTGGAGACCTTGCCATGTCCTTATTGATTTCTACTGCATTGCTCCTACATTGTACAAGTTCTCACTGCATCCCTTATTTTTTTGGAGGATATAATGGAAAAGTGGCTGAGTCCGATGGGGTTTTAGTCAGCCAGGTGTTACTTTAGTGGAATTTAGTAGAGATATAAATGCAATCCTGGTATCAAGTGACTTACCAGTCATTATGTAGCCATGACTGATCTAATTGTCTGGAAACAGTGTATAGAGGAATGTTAAAAGCAGAGTAAGTGATTTTGGAGAAACAAGTAACAGTAAGTTAGATTTTAAAAGTATCCAAACAGTAAAATCCCACCCCCTTCCTTCAGGTTTTCAAAATACATGAATGGACACTGCCTGACCAGGACATGTTCATAATTAAGAGAGAGCAGTGGGGGTGAGGAAGGAGCTGGGGCACTGTTGTCATATCTATCTATATCATGTCTCATTCACATGTAAGAAAACCTTTAACATTATTATAATGAATGCAAACAACGATCATGGCTATTGATCGTATACACAGTTGCTGATTAGCCCAGTAGCTTTAGCAGTGTGCAGTAAAGAGTAGGCTGCATAGCCGTCAGCGTGTTTCTGCCCTGCGATGGCCTGGCGAGCTTTCCAGGATGTACTCTGCCCTCGCCCAGGCTCGGCCGAGATGGGCGCCAACCTCCCCGCGACCCTAATTAGGATTAAGCGGTTCAGAAAATGAATGAATGAATGAATGAATGACTGAATTTTTATGATATAATTTTCTGTATTAATTTGTAGGAAGAAGTCATTATGTCTGTGTGAAAAAGTGTTTGTATATTAGGTTGAAGTTTCATTTTTTTTTTTACATTTACATTACATTTATGGCATTTGGCAGATGCCCTTACCCAGAGCGATTTATATTTCTTACATTGTTTATGCATCTGGGCAGTTGAGGGTTAAGAGCCGTGCTCGAGGGCTCAACAGTGGCAGGTTGGTAATAGTGGGGCTTGAACCCATAATCTTCTGATTAGTAACCCAAATCCTTAACCACTGAGCCACCACTGCCCATGTATATTACTATTAATAAATTAATAAAACAAGAGGGGTCGTGGTCTGTAGCTGAAATGGAATTTTTGGACATTCACACACACGGGCAGTGTGTACAGGTAGGCAGACTTGCAGGTAGGGCATCCAATTAGTTTATTTGGTTTTTACAGCCCTGTGACTGCCCCAGATTATCAGTTATAATCAGATTATCATTAATCAGCGCATTTAATTTATAAAGAGAATTTAATAAAATATAATAAAAAAGTTTTACAAAATCACCTGTTCCTTTAATAAGCTAATATTTTGAAAATTACTGGGTTAATACTAAGTTGAAATAAGAAAACATGAGAAATATGATAATGACTCAAGTCACAGCATTTCAACAGTTTTTTCAGTGGTGTGCTTGCGTGCATGCGCACGCGCACGTGTGTGTGTGTGTGTGGATGTTTGAGAGACAGAGAGACCAGACAAAGAGAATGGGTTGGTGAAAGAATGGAAGAGAAAAGAGTCTCGAGTCGGAGCACTGTCTGCCCCATGCTTTTAGTTCATCTCTTGGCGCCTGATGGATTGGAAAAATGATGTAACTGATTTGTTGATTTGGGCCATTGAAGGTTTAGGGTAGAGTATATATGGCTAGAGCTTCCTTTGTGTAAAAACTGAGAATATGTAGAGCACTGTTAGTGGTAGGCTAGTGTAGATACATCTGTGCATTGCTTTCGTGATTTTGTGTGTACTCTGTGTGTGTGTGGGGGTGTGTGTGGGTTTCTGGGTGTGGGTGAACGCAGTAAAAAAAAAAAAAAAAAAAAGTAAAGCAGTGATGAAACAGTGTGGCATGATAATAATTTAAGGAGGAGACAGAATCAGTTTGCTCTTCAGACCAATCTCAGAGCTGTCCCTTAATATAAATGACTTTGAAGATGTAGATTGCTCGAAACACACACACTTTGCTTCCTCCTGTTTTCATTTTCAATCAATGCCCTCAGTTGTCCTTACCATTCTCATCACTCCCACTGTCTTCTTTATCTTGTAACCTTCGTTTTCCTAATTTGATACTTTGGTTTGATAATCTGCTGAAAGGAACCGCACGCTTCACATCGACTCGCACGCTCCATAATGGAATTGGCGCTGAAACTTCAAATTTCATCACAAAAAAAAAAGAGGACTGTCTTGCTTCTTTTTAAATGTATTTTACCCTTTTCACATGCTCATCTGAAAGTGGAGAGGAAATTAGCATAGAATTTTTAGTCTGTCTTTATAAATGGTCTTTTTGTATGCTGTTTCTTTATTAAAATGAAAGCTCAGGAAATAAAATCGCTTTGTTTTGCTTATTTTTAGCATCAGCAGACTAAAGGTCACGCAGTGAGTTCAGTGTTTGCTGTTAGGATTTTAATATGCAGAAGAAAACATTTTTTTAAAAAGCAAATAGAACTGTTTTATTGTACCATTTTATTCTCCTGCACAAGGCATTATTAAAATAACAAGATTTTGGTTGTAAGCCATAGTGATTATGTTCACACCATCAGTATAGATCAGAATCTCTGGAAAAAAAAAACAAAACCCTGTTACTCTAATACTTATGCTTAGCACAGATTGTTTTTATTGGTGTGCTGAGATGGAAGTCAGGTTTCAGAGCAGAAAGTAAAAGTAGACAAAATGTAACTATACGGACTTGAATTAAGCAACCGCAAGCACATCAAAATATCCCCAAAAATCTGATTCGAATCCTTGTTTTAGTTCTTCATCCGTGTATCATTATTACACAAACGTTTCATCAGAGCCACAGAGAGCAGGATGTGTAATCCTGATTATATTACACGCACCAGCGTTATTACCACCAATGTGCAGTGTTCAAAGTTGTCCAAACATTAGAAAGCATCGGAATTTGTTTTGGGAGCTGCGGAGGCGTGTGTGGACTCTTTTCAGAAACACCACAGAAGTAGCTTTCTGTTTCTCCCGGAGTGGAAGATTGCAGAAGCCACAAGAAAGCTGAAGCCTACAATGTTGCAGGTGCGACATCTCCCATAAATCAAGCTTAGAGGAAATTTGTCACAGTCAGGTATCACAGATGTTTTGAATGTGAGTGGGAGTGTTCTCATTCCTCTGGGTTTGAACTGCACGATTTATCATATTTTTATTTTCATCACTGAGAGTTTCCTTGAACAAGACATTGTGAAGGGTCGATTAACAGAGCACTGCCTAAATTGTATTATATGCACAGTAGCAGACGGAAAACATTTTACACATCAACAGCCAAAGAGACTGAAAACAAATGAGGGCTGCTACCACACGTCAGAGTGTTGGCAGTGAGGGGCGTCTGTGGTGTGGCAGGAGTTTTGTATAAACCACGTTGCTCAGTTTTGGCTCCGTTACACTGATTTAAATAATGTGTGACATGGAAAAGGCCATTCTGTTAAGTAAAGTCAGGCTTTTAACTATTTAACTATTAACTTTTTTTAATTGCATTTTTTTTTGTTTTCTTTGGCCCTTTGCCCTATTACCTCACAGCCACTCCCACTTTCATTTTCTAATCACAGTGTGATAAATACTGATGCTGTGAAAGATTTCATGTTAATATCATCCTCAATATTAGCCCTCTAAAGCTCTCCCTTTACCAATTGGACTAGTTTTGATTGCAGAGGTAGGGTAATATCATTCTTACCAGAGGATCACTGGAATTTTACTCCCTTAGTCATTTTTAATGTTCTGCACATGATGGTGTGTCTGGATACATCAAATCATATTTGCCCAGTAGAATGAAAATGATAAGTAGAAGTAATTCCAGGTAATACAGTATATATCCTGTCTGAATTGAGACGTGATATATATTTTGTATTAAAAAAATAAATAAAAAAGATTATTTGTACTTTTTCTAGTATAATTACACTTTTGTGCTTTTATTATCCATTTATTTAGATAGTTCTCTTTTTTTCTACTACAGCTAGAATGAAAGCCATTAAAGTGTAAAACAGTAAAATATAAATTATAAAAATATAAGGCTTTCACAGAGTTCTTATTTCCTTTAATTTTTCCCTCTGGTTTGTATATATTTAAATTGTTTCTTATTACTGTGAAATCATGATATTTTTAGACTAGGTTATCATACTATGAAATATTTCAAACCTTAACACCAGTGCATAATTAGTGATTAGGAAGTCATTTGTCTTTAAAAAAAATGAAGATGATGAAAGATGGAAGTTGCAGGCTTAAAACTAATAAAAAAAAAAAAGCATTAGGATTTTTCTTGACTGTTGTAGGGTGTTTTCTTCACTAACAGATATACAGTAAGTAATGTTGCAGTTTTGTGAAAATAACTGTAAAAGAGTTTCACATTACTTAAACTATGTTTTAGTCTATCGCACTGTATAAACCTAGCTGTTTGATTTCTGCCATCTGATTTTAATGTGCATCTAGTCAGACTTCATTCCCCCCATAAGGTTATCTGATGCATTTAATTTGTTAAGTTCTGTTTACTGTGGTATTACAAGCAAGGTATGCATAAGGAAGAACGCAAAGTAAAACCAATAAATGATTGGGCAGTTGTTGTTTTTTTAGAGGAATTAATCTGTGCATAAATGCTGTTATATTATGCCACACACACACACACACACACACACACACACACACACACACACACACACATGCACGGCTAGTGTAGATACATCTTTTGTGTACATTGCTTTCGTGATTTTTTTGAGTACTCTCTCTCTGTCTCTCTCTCTCTCTCTCTTCCTCCCTCTCTCTCTCTCTCTCTCTCTCTCTCTCTCTGTGTGTGTGTGTGTGTGTGTGTGTGTGTGTGTGTGTGTGTG
>JBCNYH010000002.1:10552913-10564649 GCA_039654325.1 Tandanus tandanus | reverse complement strand
GTGTGTGTGTGTGTGTGTGTGTGTGTGTGTGTGTGTGTGTGTGTGTGTGTGTGTGTGTGTGTGTGTGTGTGCTCATAGCTGTTCAACAGCATGAAAATCACAGTTGCATAACGTTTTAGACCTTTATTGGCAGTGTGACTGAGTCCTGATCTTTACAGGCAGTACGCCAATGCAAGGCTAGAAAGCAGTGTTAATAAAGACAGTTTCATATTATTAGGATTTTTTTTTTCTTTATTCGTTATTATTTGCACTAATCCATTTTTGATTCAAATTACTGTTGGGCTGCCTATACCTCTCGGAGCTATAAGTAGTCTCAGCTATGCATGTTTTACACATTTGTTTTCAGTACTGTTTGTTGCTGTACTGAATGGGTGTCTTGTGGCTTTTTTAAGTGCATTGAAATTGTTTGGCACAGTCTTTAGCTGCGATCGAGGCTGCAAAATGAGTAACTCATCTACCGTTTATCCAGTAACACAATTAGCTCTTTTAAACACGAACGTTGGTCTGTTGGGAAAGAAAGGCTTTATGGGATTTTCCAGAACAATTTCCATGGCACCGTGCTGTTATTAGTTGATTAGTCGATTTTAGATTGACTAGATTTATTGTGATGTCTAGCAATTTAGATTTATTACAAGATCTAGCAATGTGGGATATACAAGGAGTCTCATTTTCACTGCCGCTCAGTAGAGTTAGGATTTAAAACACATACTAATGATTTTTTTTCCCACGAGAAGGATTTCACTTTTGAAAGCATCACAAACTCATTTAGAAAGAGTTTTTATGAATATTTAGTAGAATCTTGTGAATCAAGTCCACTCACTCACTCACTCACTCACTTATTTTCCAAACTTAATCCTACTAGGGTCTGGCGCCTATCTCAGCCAACACTGTACGAAGGCAGGATACACCCTGAACAGTTTGCCAGACCATTGCAGGGCCCACACACACACACACACACACACACACACACACACACACACACACACACAAACAAAACCATTCACATCGAAACTTTGGGGTAATTTGGAATAGACAGTTAGCCTAATGTGCATGTTTCTGGACTGTGGGAGGAAACTGGAGTACCTGGAGGAAACCCAAGCAAGCACAGGGAGAACATGCATACTCTACACAGAAACACCTGAGCCCAGGCCTCCAACCCAGGACCTTTGTGCTGTGAGGCGGACGTGTTAATCATTACGCCACCATGCCGCCCTGAATCAAATCCATCAAATCATTGGAGAATATTTGGTGTTTTTTTCTAATTCATAGACATCCAAAATTTTATTTTTTTTTCTTGTTTCTTACTCATGCAAAACTCATGTCCTCTGTACGGTTAGTCATTTTATAACTTCATTCATGTAGACCAAAATCTGCTCACTTTTTTGTCATGCTATTTCATAATGCACGCAGATAAAGGAAAAGGCCATCATTTTCCCAGCATCATTTGAGATGAATACTTTTTAATTAGCACAGCCTGAATCCAATTTCAGTGCCATACTTATGTATTTAAAAATCATTTAAGATAAGGCTGTTTTCTAATCATTAGCCAGCATTTCATCTCGTGATTATATTAAAACTGCCGACCCGATTCAGCTCAGAGCTGATGTTAAGATCAGGATGAGTAAACTCCTCACTCCTGATGACATCTTAGTGAAGATTTACTGAGAAAGAGGCAGACAGCAATTCATATCAATAGCACTACCAAACCAGCTTCATCATTCAGCCATTTAAAATGCATCGTAAACTCTAATCTGCATCTCCAAAGACGGACCAGAGAAAAGCTTGCTGAGCAGGAAGCTTTAGAACACCGTGAATGGAAGATCAAATCGGAGCATTCTCATCTGCTGAGGTCTGCTGAGAGTTTAAAAAAAGAACTGTATACCCACTTTAACTTAAAAAAAAAAAAAATCATGCTAATCTTTGGGGCACAGTGTTCAGGAGCAATTTTAAACTGGGATGATTAACATTTAAAAAAGCTTAGGTTGGATGAATACTGAGTGGCAAGGTTTCTCCTGTCATGTCTGCCACTGCTTTATAATAGCACCTCTCAGCAGTAGAGATGAACTCGTAGCATGGTGCCGCATGAGGGGAAAAACCCACATGACAATTCCTCAGAGAAACAAATGATTAATTAAGCTCTTTAATAGGTGCATCACACTACCACTTATTCACTTAAAAGTTCTCTGAAAAGCTTTTTAAAAGTCTGTTTTGGTTTATTTTGAATATGGCATGCATACTATTTAATTATTTATTTCTTGACTGGAAGCTACAATGTGGAGGACCTCTTGTTATCTTTTGATTGATTCATTCATTCATTGAACCACTTAATCCTACTGCAGGCTGGAGCCTATCCTGGACAAGGCGGGGTACACCCTGGACAGTTCACCAGTCCATCACACACACAAAACCATTCACACACACACACTCACACCTAGAGGCAATATGGAACACCCAATTAGCCTAATGTGCATGTCTTTGGACTGTGGGAGGAAACTAGAGTACCCAGAGGCAACCCAGGCAAGCACTGCGAGAACACGCAGTTCACAGAGATATGCCGTTGCCAAGTCCGGGACTCGAAACCTTGACTTTCTTGCTGTGAGTTGGACGTGCTAACCACTACGCCACCATGCTATTGATTCATGGCATACACTGTATAGTATAAAGGTGTGTGAATAGCTGCTGGTGTGCGTTGCTATTACAATTGTATAATAGTTATTGACTGTCAGGGCTGGTGTGCTGGACTTAGTAGAGAATTTGCATGTACGTATCAGATTCCAACTCACATAGGCCAAACATGATAAGTTCCCAACTTTAGACCTAAAAGAAGCCTGACAAGCACGATGGGATCCAGAGGCCATTGGAGAAAGAGAGAGCGAGCGCAGGAGTGTGAGAGGGTAAAGGAATAAGAGCGAGTTTAATATGATGCTACACTGGGAGAACAAAGAATTCAGGACTGTTGGAATGATAGTGTTTTTTATTGCCATTTTCATTTTAGCTAGTGTTATAATACTGTTTTGTGCCAAAACAATTTTGACAGGCTGAAGAAACAAATCCATGGTGAATACAGAACATAAAATAAAATAGAAATGACCCTTATATGAATTATATGTCTATTCATTGATTCATTCACTTGCTGAACCATTTAATCCTATGAGGGTTGCACAGACACTGGAGCCTATCTTAGCTGACTCTGGTCGAAGGCGGAATACACTCTGAGCAGCTTGTCAATCCACCCCAGGGCCGCATCCATTCACATTCTCACTCACACCTAGGGGCAATTTGGAACAGCCAGTTAACCTAATGTGCATCTCTTTAGACTGTTGGAGGAAACCGGAGTACCCTGAGGAAACTTATGCATGCATGGCAAACTCCACACAGAAACGCCCCTGCCGAGCCCGGGACTGGAACCCAGTGCTAATCACTTCGCCAACATGCTGCTCTCTATGTTTGTCATGTACACTATATTTTAGTTAGCTAGCTTAGATTAGTGGGCTAGCTGCATTTATTAGTCCTGTAGGTGCACAGACCATGTTAGAAAGCCCTTACATTCACCCTTGTGTTGTTGCCTAGAGCAGTGGGTCAACTCTCTTCCTTCATCTAGAGCTTATAGTTTAGATATGGTCGAGCTCAGTTACAGGGTGATGTTCAAGCATTGCTGTTTGATAAGGCACAGTGAGGATCTATGTTCACTGCCTACAGCACAAATATGTCCTTCAGCAGTGCCGTGCCTCCCCGATACGTCTCCTCATTCTTGTAAGGTACTCTCATACATTTGCTTTTAAAAAAGCATTCAGTGTTTGTTTTGGTTTTTTGTGACATGTGACACAATTGTGTGTGTGTGTGTGTGTGTGTGTGTGTGTGTGTGTGTGTGTGTGTGTGTTTTAATATTTCTTTTTTTATGACATTTCATGACACATTCAGTGACACCCATTTTAGTGTGCAGTGTTTATTTTATTTTATTTATTTTTTGACATTTTATTAAGTTTTAGTTCATAGAGGAACCTGATTCCCTTGGCTATCAAAGTACTCCAGATGGAACTATGTCAAGGCAGTAGAATGCAAAGGGAAACAATTGCATATAGACAGTAGGAAGATGTCTTTTTTCCAGTTGGACAAGGCTACATTTTTATGAAGCTCAGCTGTTTCACAATCCCTCACATTTTTTTGCTCATGCTTATTAAAATGTAGTGGGGCCGGTGGTGTAGTGGTTAGGGTGCTGGGATCATGATAAAGAGGTTGTGGGTTCAAATCTCCGTTAGACCCCCACCGTGCTAAGGCAAGGTGTTAACCACAAGTATGCCTCTGTCCACACAGCAGTATAAATGGGTACCAGTCAAAAAATACTGGGAAGGTAACCTGCGATGGAGGAGTTCACGATAAGGAATCCAGCCTGATGAACCAGTAGGCTTGGGTTGGGACAGAAATTTCAGGTGACCAGTTCATGTGCAGGTTAACTGGCAGTCTGTGGAGGGTTGATGAGCAAACAACTAGCAAGTCTCAAGAACAGTCAAATTTGTTGTTCTGGTCATGTTGTTTGTGCCATTTATAGACGAGAGGTCACAACCAGACAAAGTAGACATATGAGTGAATAAATGGCAAAATGTGTGACCTTGAGAATTGTGACAAGCATTAAGTACAAGTGCCCCGAGAAAAAATTGTATTAAGGGAAAAATTGTATTGTGTAAATAAATATCTTTTACTTACTTACCAGGTTTTTCTAAAGGATCATTACTGGTCTTTTTATGAAAAAAACAAACAAACAAACAAACAAACACCTAGTAAGTCCAGCTGTAATCTGATCTGAATGGTCAACTGGTTAAAAAGCATCACAGGTTGAAGAGATACATGATTTACCAAAAGACTGGATATGAAGCAGGCTTGTTTGTAAAGCGTATGCTTATTGAGGAATAAATTTTGTTTTTCATCATTTTCTCAAAGTGAAACTGAATGACTGAATTACTTACTAGGTTTTCGCTAAACACACAAATATACTCAACAGCTATTACAGTAATAATGCTGCTTTCATCACTGCTTTTATTACTGTCTGGGCTAGTACTACAGTGCACATGATTTAGAATATATGGGTCATATATATTTCTAGGCACTTTCAACTATAAGAAATGTTCTTCCACAAGTAACTGTTGATACCGTTTTTCTACCTGAGAAGAGGAAATTCGAAGTATTAAAAAGTATTATTTAATGTCTATTCAGTCTTTAAAACCAACATTTAAAGTTTTGTCCGAGTCCCAGCATGAACTCTGATCTAAAATGTACATCTTCTAGATCAATAAGGTGCATGAGTGTCATGCAACATGAATAATAAAAAACAACATGTGGGGTGTGAATCCATCACTGACCACCATGGCAGCACAAGGCTTTGTTGCAAAGATGTGTTTAGGAGGTTGTGTGACATCATGTGAACTTATGATGATTAGGGCAATAAAAGGGCAGATACATTTAGTTGCTCTTGCAGCTATTACCGCCACTACTTTGGAAAAGAAAAGCTGCTCCTGGACCACTGCTGACACTGGATTATCAAAGCATTGATATACACATGTGCTGAAGAGTGTGATGTGGGAAAAGGTGTACATAAATTATTATTATAGCTGTCCTATATTGGACCACATATGAAATTGGCTCAAATAGGATTTGAAATTGGATTATTTTTTTTGTGTGTGTGTGTGTGTGTGTGTGTGTGTGTGTGTGTGTGTGTGTGTGTGTGTGTGTGTGTGTGTATGTTCACAGAGCTTGGGGGGGAAAAAATCAGACCTGTCTCATGCTTAGGTAGAACATCAAGGGACGAATAGGCAGTATGATGATCAACACTTTACAGATTCACAAATTTCACTAATTAGTTTAGATATGTCACTGTACACTGTGATTATTTCAAAAACTTAGTGCCAAAAATGCACAAAGGGCCAGTTCAGAATAACAACAGTGTCAGTTATCAGTGAATACCCAAAGCTTAAAGCTTATACTGGTACTGTATGAATTAGAGGAGCACTTATAGCTACCTTCACCACCCCATGTCCTCGTCTGTTATATAGTATTTGGCCATCACTGAACTAGCAACTCAAAGCCAAAGGGGATTATTCCATAGGAAAGTATGTTTATGTTTTTATGTATCATGTTTTTGTGTTTTTTTTCTGTCCGTCATTGCATCTATGGGTCTATGACCATTTGTTTCTCAGATAGAAGCATTTCCAATTTCAATTTCAAATCCATGGAAAATGTCTGTTTCCAAAATGTATGACCTTGCTCTTACCTTTATCTTTGACCTTGTCATTCCAAAATCAAACCATCTCTTGGACTCTGATTGGGTTGTGTCCCCTCAAAGTTTGGTGAAAATCCTTGCACAGGTGTGGTCAGAATTTTTTTCACAGGCTAACAGACATGAAATGAAAAAAGAAAACAACAGGTAACAATGGAGAAAGTGGGATTGGAACATTCCTAAAAACATATTTGTGCTACTCCAACTCATTATTTTTAACACAAACTGGCTCTCCTGGCATTATATATCATATAATTCAAATCTCTCATGCTTTCTTCTGATATTCACTGTTTGGGTGTTGTTTTTCTTACAGAGGAAAAGGATAAATAGAAGTATGGTAGCTCATGCATCAGTCCATTATCTATATCACTTTTCACATTCACACCTATGCAAAATTTACTGTAGCCAGTTAACCTAATGTGTATGTCTTTGGAGATGTAGGAGGAAACTGGAACACCCAAAGGAACCCCAAATAAGCACAGGGAGAACATGCAAATGTCACACAGCAAGACCCCGGTCGGCCGCAAGGTTCAAACCCAGAACTGCTGCTGTGAGGTGACAGTGCTAACCACTGCATCACCATGCTGCCATTAGCCCCTTGTGCCTGCCATTTAGATCTCGCAGAGTCACATTTGTGGCATCAGATCTTCAGATAGTCATGAGCATGAAATATTAATGTGGAGAGAAACCCTATTCCCAGGTTTTATCCTGCTGACCTTAAAACTTAATTTACTATTCATACTGTATGTTGATTATGAGAAACATGAACACTGTCACATCTCAACCCATTTGCTGAATATCGCTTAGGTCTTTTAAAAATTATTTGTATTATTATTTTTTTTGATTCATTATTTGAGCTGACCTAATCTAAAGACCTACAATCTCTGATTTGATCCTGAGAGGTGGTTAATGTTTTACACAT
The DNA here is from genome assembly GCA_039654325.1 of Tandanus tandanus. Taxonomy (NCBI): domain Eukaryota; kingdom Metazoa; phylum Chordata; class Actinopteri; order Siluriformes; family Plotosidae; genus Tandanus; species Tandanus tandanus. The sequence goes on along the minus strand of JBCNYH010000002.1, from coordinate 10,557,456 downwards.
GGGTCTTTTTCTGTTTGGGTTTCCTCCAGGCTCTCATGCATAAAAAACATGGATTGACTGTACTAAATTGCTGCTAGGTATGAGTGTGTGCTTGTGTGTGTGTGTGTGTGTGTGTGTGTGTGTGTGTGTGTGTGTGTGTGTGTGTGTGTGTGTGTGCATGGTGCCTTGCAGTGGATTGGGATCTAGGATGAATTCCTGTATCGGAGTTTGTGTTCCCGGCCTAAAGTACATCCAAAAAACCCTTAAATTGCATCTACATATCCCACACTTGTGTCTCTTCCATGAGTCTTAGTCAGCGAGGAAACATGAAGAGCCTTGAGGAAACTATGTGAGGTGCGTGTAATCGAGGAAATGTGTTTAAAGAGAAATTAGACACTGTTTTCTCTGAATTGTCACACTGAGTGACGTCCACTTCTGGTGACGGTGGTACAGATGACCTACTATGTAAAAATAGTCGCCGTAATTTAACAGGCAGGTTATTTGATTATGCAGCTATGATTTGTTGTGCAGCTCTTCCAGGAAGGCTGCTCTTGTGTATCATCGATCCTCGATTCACACTTCTTGATGCATAAATAATAGAAATGGGCCAGCCAGAAAAGGTGGCAGACCAGAAGAGCTTATGGTTCAAGTGAGCATTGAGAAGCGAGGAAAAGACAAATAAAGGTTTTGAGGTGTACAACTAGAGTCTGAATCCACTGCAACCCTGATGGATTATTGATAAGCAATTTCAACTTGAGCTGTCCATACTTTTATAGGAATAAATGTTTTAATTACTCTAGGGGTATATCTAGACGTGTAGTAGCAGGATCTGTTTTTATATTTTTTCTTTACTCAATTGTTACTTCATCAACCCTGTGCGAATAAAACTGCTATTATTCCATTATAAGTTAAATCCAAGATTATTCCATTCCACCAATTATAAGCCCTATCAGCCCCCAAAATAAAATAAAGTAAAATAAAAGAGTGTCATAAGGTTTGCACAGCTCTGACAGAATCTCATTTTCTCTTCAGATTGTTATGTCATGTTCCTTTGATTAAAGATGATCCTACCCTGCAGACTGTGTCTCTTTAATATCAGTTAATCCATCCTTCATTTGCTGAGGTAATTGTGTAGCAAAATCTTTACAGAGGTCACCTGTGTCAGGTTGTTTTTTGCCGTGTGTTTAATTGGATCCGGAGATTCTAAGAGCTCTGAATACAGCTTGAGTACCTCGACTCCACTTTTGAGGTTTTCTCCTGGCTGTGGAAACTTTCTTTTTTTTTTCTTTTTCCAGTTTTAACAAGGACCATTCAGTCCGGTGTTTGCTGAGCGCTCAGTGGCTCTGGAAGCTGAAATCCTTGGCAACATGTCAGAAATGTGTCTTTCCTATTTAACGCTGCTTAGTATCTGCTGAAGTTGAATTGAGGTGAGAGTCAGGGCTCTTCAGCTTAAAGAATAAACATGAGAGGGAAAAAACTGAGAGGGTTCTCACAGTTTCAGCTTCTATAATTGAGTGTTTAGGCATCAGAAAGTGGACGTATATTTTCTCCATTTCTGTATAAGTTTGTCAATTTTAAAAAGTGCTACTTTTACTCAGAGAACATCTGAAGACAAACAATTTATGTTCTCTACTGAATAAATGTTAGTCTATGAAGGATTAGGTGGATTTTATCACATAGGTTAAGTCAACAACAGTCGTGGGTTTGATATATGGAATTTCAGATCTGCTTGCTTTCCATTTCTGAACTCAATTCCATTTCAATGCTTTTTTAGTTTTTTTCCTTCGAGATGTTTAAAACTGCACATGTTTTAGCTGCTTGCTCAGTAAGTCAAGCTATAATTTGTGGGCAAATGTATGTAATTTTTGTGGTGTATTTTATATTAAACAAGCAGGAAAGATTTAAAGCTACAGACAAAAAAAATAGAAAGTTTCATTTTTAAATGAAGAGAAGTAAGAAAAAAACAAAAAACAAACTCACACCAGCTAGATGCATTGCCATTGTTTTGGTTGTGCTTGTTGATTTTTAATAAAACATGATGTGACTGATATGGACAGTAGCTGTGAACAGAAGGTTAAAGCCTTGGGGGAGTGCGTAGGAAGTACATACCCTGCCGCACATCCATGTAGTAATGTTGGATCTGAATATGCAAACCTCTGTACGTAATAAAGAGCACAGCAAGGATTTCATCGAAGGGCCAAAGGACCGAAGGCAAGCAGATCAGTGTGGGCGACTGTTGATGCACGGCAAAGCTACATTCAACAAAAAAAAAAGGGGGGGGGGCAGGAATCTGGGCGCTTGTTCTTTAGCTACTCGGTAATACAATACAGTAGACAAAAGCTCCTTAGTGAGACACAGAGACGCTTGTGTGGCCACAGTGACTGTGCAGAATACAAAATTTTGAAGTACAGGACTATAGTTGTGGCTCGAACTTGCTTTGGACTTTTGTTGATTAAGGAGGTCTCGAGGGGAGTGACACTGAGAGAGACTGCTATTTGCATTACACTGTACAAACAGACAAGCCTGAGCCCAGTGCTGAGTGAAGTACAAAGACGTTGCCCTAAGAGATTCAGCAGAGTGGCGGGAGAGGAATTCTAGCTCTTGTTCCTCTCCCCTGGCTGTGTAGTGAACCTGACAATCTTAACAACTGCAAAAATAAGACATATGCCTTATAGGCAGCATGCATGTCTATGTGGGTCAGCCTTTTTCTCTCCCCTTTACTTTCTCTTCCCCCTTTTCTCCTTTCTCAAATTTCTTTCATCCTTGGCGGTGAGAACGGCTCCACTTTGACAGCGCTTCCACAGCTGGCGTCAGGCCGGCTGTATTCACGCCTGTGTGAAATTGGATTGCTCATGCGTTGTTTCTGAGTGGCAGAGATGTAATACCTGATATTGCCGAGGCTTCAGCAGCACATCAGCAACAGATCCACTGAATCTCTATTTGACTAATGCCTCGACTCTTTCAAGTGCAGTAGGGCAGGAGGTTAAACGAGTCAGGTAAAAGGTTGTGACCCCTGGCTCAAAAGTAGATTTGTGTTTGGGTGTAAGACGGCCCTCTCTCAGCAGGAGGTGCTAATGAAGAGGTAGAGGGCTTAAGCTAAAAGCGCCATCCATATTGTCTTGTTGGACCCAGGCCAAGAGCTATTTTCTCCTCACTGGCGGCAGTTCAGTGACCCCCATGTAAGCAGAAGTCTTGTTAGCACTCTTGGATGTTGGCTCTCAGGCAACTGACAATAAAATTATGGCTCACTGGGTCATTAAATTCAGGTACACCTCTGTTTTTTAACACTGCATGCTAGAGGGAAGTGAACAAAGGGTCATTCCTTGAGTGCTTTCACAGTTAGCACATTACATAAAAATTTATTTACATCTAAGCCAACAGAAAGACATTTAAAATCCCCATTAGAGATTGAGGCATTCACAATGTGGGATGTAAAGGAAGGTATTTTGCGTAGGAGTTTCCCATCAGTATATTGATGTGCAGTAGAATAACTTTCATTGTTCCCTAATAAAAAGAGCAGATGAGCATATTGCTGTATGAATCTGGAATGATTGACATTTGTGTAGGTATTCTGAACTCTTTGATATTAGCTGACACCTTTGGAAGCCCCAGCCTCATCTCTCATCTCAGATTAGTAACATTTGGCTCCACTTCCTGCTAGAAATATGTGCTGTATGGCACTTTCACTTTCTGGAGAGTTAAATAAAATGAAATAAAATAAATAGCTATCAATTTCTAGTCATCTATAGTTGGCTAGGTTTATTAGGGGGGAGAATTGATAAAATTGTGGGAAGAAGAAGAAAAAGGTGGGAAATTCTGGCTACAAAACTATGAAATCAAACAAGTGCCAAGTCTAATGCTTAAAATATTATTTTAATGGCTATTGTAACTGGAAACTTACACTCTTGCACCATTCAGGACTGAGATACATTCAGAAAAAAAGAGGTTGGCTGTGTGGAAGCATTGCATAGTAGAGCTAATGATTTTCATGAGGCATCATCTGAATTAAAATCTGTGTTCAAATCTTAGAGGGCTGCAAAACGAATAAATCTGGCACATAATTCCAGCCTTCAAAAGCCAAAGAGAGAAAAAAGAAATGATTTTATTAGTCGAGGTCTTTTCAAAGTTATTCGTTGGTCATTACTGACTTGACTGTACATAAAGATGCAAAAATATTGTCCTCTAATGTGTTTTGGTGTACAGTACCTTATGTATTGCTTCATAAAAGAGTAATGCAGTGCATATGAGTGTGTTATAATGGTGTAGGCATCCCTCTAATAACAAAACAGTGTATATATGAGTAATAAGATATAGTTTGTATGTATCCAGAAAAAGATGTGCGTGTAAAGATATAATATGTGTGTATATACAGTAGTGTGCAGTGAAGATTATACACCACCACTTTTGTCTAAACTTACTTCTCTATAATTTTTTGGTGAAAATGTACTGAACAATGCTATTGTAGGCAATGAGAACCAAAAAATCAATCCGACAAGTATATTGAGGTAAATGTATGGCTAATAAACAAAAACACTGAAAATACCAATTTTTCAGAAAAATTGAA
>JBCNYH010000002.1:10532480-10546389 GCA_039654325.1 Tandanus tandanus | reverse complement strand
TTTGTGTGTGTGTGTGTGTGTGTGTGTGTGTGTGTGTGTGTGTGTGTGTGTGTGTGTGTGTGTATGTGTGTGTGTGTTTGCCCTGCTCATAACTTCACAAAACTCCCAACGTTTTTTTTTTTACATTGTAATTATATATAAGAATAAGAATGAAAACATATTTATTCATAATCATAAACAAAGCCATGTTTGAACATTGAAATTAAATCTGGAAAAATTATTCGGTTATCTTAAATGTACATCATTAGTACTTTATTGCAAAACTCTTGTGGCAAATCCTCTTTCCTCTTTTTCTCCTCATCGGGAGTTTGTGGGTTAAACCTCCCGACTACACATCCTCTGTGTTCATCCCTGACTGCTGCAGTTTGGTTCGTTTCGTCAATGGAAAGGCCGGACTGTCTTGGTAGGCTCAGCTCTTGTATGTTTGTGACTTATGTTGCTCATGGCCCTCCATGTTGCTCATGGCCCTATACTTGCTGTATACATAGCATAGTGGTTGATTGTTGAGTCTTGTGGTCTCCTGAGCCAGTGTCCAAGTGTAGATAAAGTTTCTTGGACAGTTTCTGCCTTCCAGTTATGTTCAATATGTGTTTGTTGGTGAGTCGTTCAGTACATTTTATGTTATGCAGAATGTGATAACAGCTGGTGTTGAATGATTTACGTTTGGTTTTTAAAGGCTGTGTCAGATTCCACGATTCCAGCTCCATATAAAAGTATTGAGAGGATGTTGTTGGCAAATCAACGATATTTAATTAGGTTTTTTTGCAGCATCATTTTGCAGGTGATAATCCACTTCTCTGGTCGTAAATTCCCCAAGGCTATAAGGGTCCCACTAATTGACTCACATTTTCAAAACCCTCCATAAATCCTCCATTGTTGTTGTGTGGAAATATACATCTTCTCCCCAGTTTTGGTTCACTGATCAATGAGATTATATTCTCTTTTTAAATGTTAACTTTAGTAGCACCACCTTTAATGCCCAAATATTATTTGCAGAGAAGCATACCCATATCATTCAAATCTCCTACCACCTTACTTCACTGTGGGTTATATCCAAAACACTTCTTTCTCCAGGTCTGATGAGCTCAATTATTAATAAAGCATTCCATTTTTTTCATCTATTTTTGTTCCAAAAAAATAATAATTATGTAAATTCTCATGTGCAAATTTTAGATCCACATCCTTTCTTTTTCAGTGGAGGAGTTTTGTACGAGGTGTAATAATGGCATGTATTGTGGTGCAGTTTATTGCTTATTGTTTTCTGTTTAACTTTTTATTCCTGCCGGTTTCAGGTTATCCTTCAACTCTTTTCCGGTAACTGCTGCGTTCTCTCTCATAAGAAAATCATTAGTAAGGTTAATGAAGGTGAGGTTTCTGTTAGTGTCCTTGCTTGGATCTCTGTGCCATACTAATTCATTCTTTAGCTGTATGAGGGAGGAGGATGGGTGAGATAGGATAGGATTAATGATAATATTTCAGTGGAGATGATTCAGTGATTGTCACTGACTGACATTAGATTCCTGTTTCTATTAGAAAATTCTGTCACCTTTCACATCTGTGAAAGTGTAAAATAAAACGAACCACCTGAGTGTGACCAGAAGCGCGATGTTCAATTTGGAGACCACAATATGACTTAAACTTCTGGTAAAGGAGACAAAATGAATTCTAGGCACTGTTGACAAAAGAGCATGATAGGAAGCAGAAAGCTGAAGGGGTTAGAAGATTTGCTGCCACCCTTCTGTATGTGTGTAGTAGATGCAGTGGTGTTTAAAATAAAAAGCAAAGAGAATGCACTTGGACACTGGACATATTGTAGAAAATTACATTTATATCAGAATTAGTGTTATTAGTCTGATTTTTTTTTTTTGTATGAAGAATGTAATTTGATTTTTATGTTGCACTGAAAATGAATGATGAAGATGTGTTTATTGGGCCTGCAGGGAAGAGGCTCAGTGTCATATAAGACATTTGACTGAGTGTTTTTCTCATTTTAATGACCTGCCTTTTTTCCCCCCAATGTGCATCTATTGACAAACCCGCGACAGGAACAGAATGAGGCTATTTCTGCCTGCCGGTAATTGGACATTAAAAAAAAAAAAAAAAAAACGGCTTTTCAGAGTGAAATTTCTTGGGGAAATGACATCATCATCATACTGAGATGTCAGATTGCTTGACGTTATTCTAGGTCTCTTTTTCTGATGCACTAGTCACGCAATCGATCAAATGCAGACTTTTTTCTACCCTAGCTTTTGGTTTGTTAGTAGATATATGTGCTGTTAAAGAATTCCCTCAAACAAAAAATATGTTATATTTATTGAGTATGGTTAAATAAAGCAGCATAAATCAAATGGAATGATTTTAATTCTGCTTGTTTGTAAAATAGTTTAGCACAGTGTTGTAGAGAATCCTTTCACTGTTACACCAACATGTTGCTTAAGACCCGCCTGCATTCATGCAGTTCTCTGTAGCCTTTTGGCTGGCAGAAGGCAGACATTTTGTCTGTGAGTGGTTAACACTCAACAGTGTGTTTTGGTATCCAAAGCATCATTCTGCCACTGTGCTGGAAGACACCTTTACCCACTTCCCACTGAGGCTCATGCATCTTTTTATGTTCTTTTATGCACAGCAAGTGGCCTGAGATCTTAACAATACTAACATTTGCAGCTGGATTCTTTTCGAGTTTACTTTAACAATAAGGTAGTATGGGTTATTGTGGGTGATGTGATACCTGTGCATGTTTGACCCACAAAGTCTGCTTCGTTTGACTGGTGTGATCAGAGTTCACTTCACGCTCAGGTGCAGTTTATTTGGATCATTCAAAAAAAGAGGTGTGACTGGGTGTGGATCAGTTGGACTCGTGCACAGTGTGATTGCTAGCCATGCCCAAGCACTGACCTTGAACACTATGACGGTTAATAACAGGCCTGGTTCTCACGTTCTTGATGAAAATTGGTTGTAGTTGAAAACAGTTGTACATTCCTCATGCAAGATCATCTGACTCAGTAAAATGTGAGCAAAATTCTTATGTGTTCGGTGTGACTTCATGAAAATTACCGCATTGCATAATTGATACATCCATATGGCATGTAGCGTGGCACGGTGGTGTATTGCTTAGCACAAACACCCCACAGGCAGAAGGTCCTGGGTTCAAGTCATGGGCTTGGCGAGGGTGTTTTTGTGTTGAGTTTGCATGTTCTCCTCGTGCTTGCGTGGGTTTCTTCTGGGTACTCCGGTTTCGTCCCACAGTCTAAAAACATGCACATTAAGCTATTTGAGCTGTTCAGGGTGTACCCCACATTAGCCCAGAGATGGCTGAGATAGGCTACAACCTCCCCGTGACCTTATGAGGATTAAGTGTTTCAGCAAAATGAATGAATTAATGAATACAGCATGTAAGAGGATTGAACAACACCAAACGAGCCACAATGGAAGAACAATCTTCATAATGCTATGCTAAAGCGGTTTTCAGCACAAAATGTTGCGATGATATGAGCATACTCGGAAGTGGACCGTTAGGCACAGTGTGAGCGCAGGCCAGTGGGAGAGTTAGAGGTAGAACAATTGCTGTCGGGTCCGGTACAAGGCAACCAACCTAGTGTGAGTACATCCTTAAAAAGATGTACGAAACACCCTTTTCTGAATTAAAGCTACATGATTGCTTTTATAAAAACAACTTTTACCACTTCTGTCTAACCCTGGGTTTACAACAGCTATGATGTCCACGATCTCCAGGATTTGAGAGAATCGTGATGAGTGTGGGTTGTCGTAGGATCGATAATCATGACGATCTTGAAGGAACTTGGTGGAATCATGAAGATCGTGCAAAAATTTTTGACTGTCAAAAAATAAATTGCGATTTATTATGATTTCACTCCAATCGTGGAGATTGTGGACATCTTGGCCAGAGTGTAAACTTAGAGTATTTTTAAAATGTATTTGTTTTTGTTTTTTTTAAATAAATATCATGCTATTACTGTGTATATGGAACAAAACTCATTTTGCAAGCTGTAGTTCTTCTTTGCAGTTTTCAAAAATCTCACTACACCGTAAAAAAAAAACCCACATGCAGCGGCTGATTAGCTTGCTAGCTAGCCAACCTTCAGATCCTGTAAGGCTTGCCTTTTCCACAGTGTAAATTCAAAGAGAACGAAGGGAGTTGGCTGTTTTCCAAAGCAGATAATTTTTGCCATCTTTTCTAATCTTTTTTGGCATGCCACTGCACGCCTTCTCAAACTGAAGCCTCCTGTTATATGGACACATTGCAGCAGTAAAGTAGAATGTGCCCTGTCGCTATGGGAAGTGGATAGCATGTCTCAAATTAAAATCAGTTATAATGTTATAGCTAATCGAATAATAATGTCTTTGTGGGGTAGGATTTCTGTCTTGGCTGGTCAAGCATATTTTTGGCATTTATAGCGAGTGCCACAAAACAGATTTACTGCCCACAGTTTTCAATGTGAAATTGCATATATTATAAATAAATTCAATAAGCCTTATGTAAATAAGAAAAAGTAGCCTGTGGAAATGTTAGCATTCGTGGCTTTAATAAGTGTTTATGACCTGCTGTGTAAACCTGCCAGTATTAATATGGGTACGTTGTTGTACCGGAGTTCTGCCTCTGTGTGTTGAAGTGTAAGCTAAACTCTGTCACTATCCTGAGGCTGAGAAAGAAGATTATTATATTTCCATCCACACTATAAAAGATCAGAAAGCCTATCATCTATTCTCGCACTTTTAAAAAAAAATGTTTTTAGGCTGCTGTTTGTGTGAAATGTTTTCTGATGTCTAAGGGTTGGCAGTGGCAGCTCGGTTTAAAGCTTAGAAATTTATATTTAATTAGGAACATCTGTCTGCCCGCTGTTACATGTCCTTGAGTATTTTGCAAAACACACCATTAATTTGCAGATGTATTTAAAAGATTTTTATATTTAAAGTACTTTTCTGTGTTTTAAAAGTGAAACAGCAGGCTGGCTAAGAACAACTACGACAATTCCAAGTTTAAATGCCTGACATATTTCCTTTTCTTTCCTTTCCTTTTTAAACTGAATGAATTTTCCACTACAATAGACAATGTTTCACAACACATTCAAACATTCACGTCAGGCACTCTGAATCCAGAAGAGATTGAAAGCACATTTTAGCATCTCGTTGTTTACTTTGGTAGACAGTTGTAAAGGTTACGGACACAAAAGAGAAAGAAATGAAAAGAATTGCCTAAAGCTTTTTTCCTGGCTCTTTTGGGTCAAAGTGGTAGTTACAATCGATGAATCAGAACAGCCTGTCTAGAGCCAACTGAAAATGACATGTCAAAGGAAATGATGTGACATGTGATGATGGATGGGTCTTCCTCCCTCTGCTACTGCCACCGGCCTACTCCGTCTCCCCTCCACACCTCCATATTACCCTCTCTGGACTGCCGATAGAGGAATGGAGGCGAGAAAGAAACTAATAAAAGAAGCCCATTTTAGGTCTGGATTTTTGCTCACCAGCTCCCATGTTTCCTTCTCCCATATGATTTGTTAAAGGCACTGAATTAGACTGGAATAGTGTCTGTGGCACACGGCATCAGCAGGGGGCTATTGTTAGTGAAATTTTGATTTGGATTCAATTTATACAAGCTGATGTCCGCTGAGATAGCTCTGATTGTGTGGCAGCCGCACAGGACCTGGGCTGTTAGATGCATTTAAATTGGCCCATAATGGCCCATGCAGAGCCATGCAACTATAGCAGGCCTTCCTTTGGCTCTTAATTGATATATCCATCAGGAAAAAAAGCCAAGTCTTGGATGTTTATGTTAAATGAAAAAAGATGAACTAGTCAGTTCCACTTCTTGGTTAATTCACAACCTAGGTCTTCGCGCTGTCTGGTTTGCAGAAAGGTTTGTTCTGGTTGCATCAGTTTTCAGCAGCTCTCACTGTGTCCCTTAACGATGTTGCCTTAAAAAGGATTTTGAAAATTGGGCAGAATTGATACTGATGTTTGTTGGATATAAATTTAGAGCCTTTGTCAGTGTAGCCAATCCAGGCCTTTTTTAAGCTTAGCCCTGAATAGTTTTGCCCTGTAAGAGGAGGTGTTTATAGCAAAACAACAGACAGACTGTGTAACAGAGCGGAACTTCACTTGCAGTGTCCGAAAGAGTGGAGACTAATCAGGAGCTGCACAGTGCACACAAAATTGGAAGCTGCATTCACCCAGATGAAAAGCTGAAAAAAAAAAGTGTAGTCTCCTTGGCTATTTCAAGAAGAAAAAGTAAATCATTTAGCCTGGGTATTACACAGTGTATCAAATTATGTTAATGAACTAAAACCTTTTACTGACATGAGTAATAAGATCAGGTAAACTCCATTTTTTAAAAGCTATTATTTAAGCAACAATATACACCGATCATCCATAACATTAACACCACCTGACTGGTCTGTGGCCAGGTAGCCCCATATAGCCCCACATAGTGTGCTCGGTTACCTTTCTATCAGCATTAACAGTTTCAGCAGTTTGTGCTACAGTAACTCTTATGTGGGTACTTCTTTGGGATCAGACCAGACATACTAGCCTTTGCACACACATCAGTGAACCTTTGGCACCTATTATTAACTCTTGCCAGTTCACTGGTTGTCCTTCCTTGGACCACCTTTGGTAGGTACTTATCACTGAAGCACCCCACAAGTTGCCCCACTGGTACTTACCAGGAGACCTGCCGTTTTGAAGATGAATTTGGCCGGTCATTTAGCACTCAGATCCTTACACTTGCTCCAACACATCAACTTCTTTGACATTTGACTGTTCACTTTTTGCCTAATACATCCCACTCTTTGCCAGGTGCCACTGTGAGGAGATAAGCAATGTTGCTATATACTACACAACATTCTGTCAGGGGTACGCCCTGTTCAGCTCACCAGATCATCACACGGCCAAGAAACACACGACTATTCACACTCCATTGAGTCAGCAACAAATAATTGTTATTATTTACATCACCTGTCAGAATCACCTGTCAGAAGTTTTTAGTTTAGTTAATGAATGATTTGGACCTCATCAGGTATGCTAAATAATTCCTAGAACTGTAATGAATGAATGAGTGAACTCAGTGAGCCGCAGGTCAATCCACTGATTCCTGTCTTTAGGGAACTGTCAGAAGATGGTTAAACAGCTTTGCAGTTTTTTGCAGAGGCAGAAATTGTCTACCAGTCTTTCTTACTAGTTTATTTGTTTTTCCAGCCCTGATATGGTGTCTGACGTCAACCCCAAAACTACACCACTTTCAGTGTTTTTGTTATTGTGTACTGTTCAGTTAATTTTGTACATATTTGGAGCGAAGGGCCTGCTTTTGCTCACAGCAGGAAACAATTCTTAAGACGTCACATCAGCCTGCTCTAGAGAGCCCATTGTTCTGATACTATTTGGAGGTTCTATTACTGCAGCCCTGTGGCACTGTGGCATCTTTCTTATGCAGGTAAGGATGAGAGACAGATTAACTTTTAATTACTGCACTGTTTCTTACCCCGGCAATCTCTTTTCCGCATGTTTCTATATCCTTCACGTCCTCTGCCCCAACACTCTCATGCTCGGGTACACAGGCGTATCCAGACACACTCTCCCATCCCGTCCCTGCTCAATCTCTCAGAGTCTTCCTTCACTCATTCACTCTTTTGCTTAACTGCTTAATCCTATTAGGTTCACTGGGTTGCTGGGGTCTCTCTTAGCCAACACTAAGCGAAAGTGAGTACACCCAGAACAGCTCGCCATTCCATCACAAGGCAACACACACCACCATTCACACTCAAACCTAGGGGAAATTTTAAAGAGCTAATCTTCATAATGTGCATGTCTTTGGACTGTGGGAGGAAAACGGAGTACCCAGAGGAAGCATCCAAACGCCACACAGTATCGCCTTTGCCCAGGACTCAAACAGAGGACCTCCTTGCTGTGAGGCTGACATGTTAACCACATATTCTTGGTTTTCTCTGATAATTCCAAAGATTGGGCTTTGGAATAGTATATGAATGCTAACAGAATATGATGGTGTCTGGCATTCCCAGCCGTGCCTGGCGTGCTGTGCTAATGAAGCCTCTACACAGGGTCTAGTCTCAGGGGTTCTAGTCATCTATTTCTTCTCCTTTCTCATCTAAAGTGTAGTCACGCTCCCAGGGATGGAGAAGTCAGATATGCTAGGATTGACTGAAAGATACAGACTGGGATATATATAGTGTGAGCGTGCCTCCAGTGCAGACATCCAGCAGGCTCGCTGTTTATATGCATCTTATCTATATCCATCTATTAATATCTGTATATACAGTATATCTATACCTATACAATAGATATATAGAGAGAATATCCAGCACCATAGATGGTGGACACGTCTTTAAAATGTCCAGCTTCTTTAAAATAGCACCACAACGCCTCAGCTAACAACACACAGTCGAACAGCAGTCTCCCCAAAATAGCTCTTCTCGATACGCCGCTACAATGGAGGCTTTGTTCAGTGTGGCTTGTGTTGAACAGAGAGCTAGTGTCTTGTGTCCCCCCTGTCTTTTTGTTTAGCAGTCTGGCACAGTTAGTTTGGTCTGTAAACGCGAGGGTCGAACCTACCTCTTCTCTGTAGGATCATGTCTAGTTTCACTGGACTCAACATGTCCACAGAGGAGTTGTGCTAGACAGACTACGTGTTCAGTACTTTTCCTTGATCTTATCCTCCATATCACCTGGCATGAACACAAGCATATCTAGTCCCACCAGGGCAGGAAACAGGAACTGACTTCAATCAGATTGTTGAGGAAAGCTGCATTCACTATTTAAACATTACAACTCGTCTGGCTTCTCTTTCACTTCATCATAAGTGCAGATTGTTTGGAAGTGTTTCTGAGCTGGAGACATTAGCAGGAGTGATTAAGCTGCATTCTGTTGCATGTTTTGTGTAAATGTTTTCCATGAATGCATAAAGGTACACTGAGAAGAACATAGTGTCTGATGTATACCTTTTTAGGTGTACTTTTGTGCTGTTCTGAACAAAAGCTCCAGCATGTTAAGAACTGTGGCTAAGTAACTTCGCAATTTAACCACCAAACATGCTGCAAACATGCAAAGTACACTTCTTGAAGACATATTTATTCATTTGAGGAAGGATCACATAAAAACTGAGAAATCAGAGCAATTACAGTGCAAAGAAATGCCAAGCAAAGATGATTACATCTATTCAAAATACTACTCTATTCAAAGTACTGAATCTCAGTTTGCAGTGACCAGTTTTGCATACGATTTTTTTCTCCCTCTCTAAAGCAGATGCACATTTTAAACATGCACGTTCCTCTGAGCTTTGGCTTTTTTTAATACAGAATCAGGCTACTGTTGGAAAAAATATTTATAACAAAATACATAATAAGACAAGACCTTTAAAAAGGAAACATCATTTTTTGTGGGGAAAAATGTTGTTGAATCATTTACTTCCTCTTCTGCACCCATGATGCATTATGCGACTTTCATGGTTTCTGTTGCAGAATATGTTTTTACCTGAGAGGGTTGCAAGCTCCTTGCAGAATCTGTTGTCTAGGACAAACATCCATTCACACCTAGGGGCAATTCGGAATACCTTGTTAACCTAGCATGCATGTCTTTGGACGGTGGGAGGAAACTAGAGCACCCAGAGGAAACCCCACACAAGCATGGGAGATCCACATGGTTTGAATTCTGGACCTTCTTGCTATGAGGCAGGAGGTCTAACCACTACACCACCATGCCCCATGTCATTTAACATCTATTCGTACCTAGGGGCAATTCGGAAGAGTAGGTTAATCTAGCATGCATATCTTTGGACTGTGGGAGGAAACTGGAGCCCCCAGAGGAAACCCACACAAGCATGTGGTTTGAATTCATGACCTTCTTGATATGAGGCAGGAGGGCTAACCACTACAACACCGTGCCCTATTTCATTTATCATCCATTCACACCAAGGGGCAATTCAGACTAGCCTGTAAACCTAGCTTGTCACATAGATCTGGCAACCCTGGTCAGAGTAAAAAAATTTTTTTTTTTACATAAAGAGATCAGCACATTACACATTGTTTTCCAAGTGTTCTAGTAGCTGCAGTTGACTACCGAAATTAAACACGTTTTTTTAATAATTGCACATTTTTATACAATGCAGCTTATTTTGTACACAGCAGCAGCCTTTTCATTAAAACCAATTAGCAATAAAATAGAATTTTAACCATATTAATTGCCTTCACACTATGTACTCACTGTGGCATGAAAGCCTTTATTTATCTTTGCTGCTAAATTTGCATTTTCTCGTTGGTCCCGAGATTTTTGGCAGCTCTTTATTTGACATTTCACAGTAAGTTTAAATGGCAGTGTATATTTCTGCAGAATGTAAGTAATGAGCTGTCCTAGGCACAGGAATGAGCTACAGCCTTTCTAAGTTTAATGTTCTTTTCCGATGAATGCATTTTGCAACCACATCAAGATGTGTTGCGCACTGTGCTGCTTGATATACACAAGTCTGGCCAATAGAGCTCTTGACTCCTACATTCTCATCCATGGCATGCTGAGGTCATTCCACAATCATGTATACTGTCTGAGGTGCGCTACTCCATCAGCCATCTTTCTACTAGTCCATCAGCAATCACGGCGCCTATACCATTACACACCGGTCAAGTAATGCATTATGCAATTAATGCAATAAAGTGTTCGAGAATGCTGGTGTTTCTTCGGACCCCATTGCAATCCTTGTTCGCTGAAATGCTGTCTGTGGGACACAGTATTGAGAAAGATATACAGTGCATATGCATCTAATGACAGATGCTGGAGGGGAAGAGTGTAACCATGGTGATGGTTCAGCACTTGGTTCAGTACCATACCTAGCTGAGGCCGCTCTCAGATAAGGCACTTTGGGGAGCTGTGTGTTTTTGAAGAGCTTTGTGTGATGGGGAAATGTATCTCACGCACATATGTATGAAAGGTTTAGAGAATATGACAAGAGTCTTAGAGTCTTGAACTGGGTGAATTGATGATTCTGGTGCATAGTATATGCACTGACATTTAAATTCTAATAGGCAAAGGTTTAGGCTTGTGTGATCTATTCAAGGAAACGCACACTTTCTAAAATGTCAAAATCCGCACTGGGTGATGTGACAAAAAAACCCTTCATTATCCCTCTTGTGCAAATTAATGCACATTTTTTTCATTTAATATCTATAAGTGTGGCTTTGTGTGCTTATAGTTTATTATGGGTTTGTCTTTTTTTTTCTAGATTTCTGGGGGGGGGGAAAGAATTTTCACTGACGGGAATTCCAGACCAATGCCAGCTATAAACATCAAAATTCATTGTACTGAGAAGCTTGAGAAGAATGTTTGTCTTGGCTGCCTGGTTTACTTTTTTTCGGTGTCTCGCAAACATACACGCACATGCACACAATTCCATCCTGTTTTCTGTTTAGTCAGAGGAAAGCCATCTGCCACACCGCGATAATGGGTCACAAGGGAAGCAGGGTCTGGTAAGAGCGACAATGAAATTAAAAAGTGAGAAAATGGGCAACGCTTGGCTAGACCTAAGTCTTGCCATGTTCTTGTCAACAGCATCATTCATGTCAAGACGCACACATAGCAATCTATTATGCATTATTTCATATCTGTCAACTGCAGCTTATGCTTATATGTGTGTTAGATTGGTAAAAAGGTGTTTATAATAAGCAATGCATTATTTCTATAACGACAACTGTACATCAGGAACAGAAGATTATTGTCCCTGGAGATTTAAATGTTGTAATATCATTAGGATTAGAGGAAATAAGGTGCCAGGGATAACTAGCAGTGGAAGACAGAAAGCTATGAAGCAAAGAGCAGAGAATTATTGGGCTGTGCATGTGAAGGGGAGCACTGCTGTTCCTTAAGTAAGGCTGTGGTCTTTCAATATTTAATACAGATCAATGTGGCCCCAAATGCAGTTGCAGTAAAACAATTCTGCTTAGTCTCTGATCATTCATTCTGTTTATCAAGTGTGTCAGGGTCTGTAAAGTAGGGCAAAATTTAGGTCTCTGACCCATTAAATCCTAATATTAATGAGCAAGGAACAGGTTCTCAGATGCTTCTCCAATTGATCAGGTTTTTGGACACACTGTTGTATTATATAGCAGCGAAATTAAATTTTATGTCCCAAAGTCAAGTTTTGCTGGACGCAGTGGTTCGAGCTTTTGTCAGTTTTTACAGATTAAAAATGCTCCAAATGAACTCTTTTCAATTAATCACTTCAGCAATTATATTACATTTTCATTCACAAAGCTTGCAATAACAAATACAATTGCTTTAGAAAGCAGTGGGACATGAATTGATGAAGTAATCTCCAGGTCAAGAGGGATAATGGAACAGAGGGAAGGTTTCAGACAAGAGCGAAGGGTTGATGACTGAGTCTTTTCCATTAACTCCGGGTGCAGTGCAGGGTGAACTTGGGAATCGGGGTTAACGCTCATTCTTCAGCTTTCCTGTATAACATAGGGTCCCGTAATCTATTGGTTCTGTACTAGTGTAGCATCAAGTCTCAGTTTAAGAAAGTAAACTTCCCAGACTGTCTCAGTGCACATTTCTCATTCACTTTTTAAGCGATTACAACTTCCTTGTCAATGTTACATCGTTTTAAGCAGTTCGGTCGTTGGGTGAATTTCAGGAGGTGTCTTTATTACAGAATAAAGTCAGCTACAATATGTGCTTTTGTTTCAGTTCTGGTATGAGCGAGTGAATGAACTGGAACAAATGAGGCTCTGAGATCATTAAATGTGACCCATAAAAGAGTTTTACAGCAGAGAAAGAGGACACTGTTTGATGATCATCTTAGGTATTTAATCCTTATTACAATTTTAACAGTACTTTAAATTCACAGCATAGCCTACTATGAAAGCGCCTGAGCTAACTCTTACTTTCTTATTTATACTGGCTTTCAGTCAAATCACTGTCCATGCATAATTTATTAGTGATCTCGTGTGACTCCTATGAACTTCCTCTGATTGAATGCTGCAGTACAGTCGTATTGATCAGTGTTAGTGTTGGCTCTTGAGTGGCCAGGTAGAATATACACTCAGGATTACAGACATAGATGAGGTGTAGTCAATTAAGGTTGAACACAATCCTGCACAGAGAACACAGCAGATAAATATTGAGCAGACAAGTTTAGAGTTGAAAATTGGATAGAGACCAGGGAATGTGTTTCCAGTCTCCTGGTGTCTCCTGAGTCTGTACCCGCCAGGAACTCCGTGCGATCTTTTGTTGTTGTAGCCCTTCCACCTCAAGGCTCAGCGTGGTGAATGTTCTGAGATGCTTTTCTGTTCAGCAAAGTTGAAAACAGTTGTTGCTGACCATACAGCATAAAGCATTCAGAAAGTAAAGCTGGCCATTCTTCTCTGCCCCCTCTCATCAACAAGCTGTTTCTGCCTGAAGAACTGTTGTGCACTGCTGTGCGTGAACATTCCAGGAGAGCAGCAATTTCTGAAATAACCAAACAGATCATTTGGACATGGTCGGTCACTGAAATCACATTTCTCCCATTTTTATGTTTGATGTCAATGTTAACAGACCTCAATCTCTTGACCTGTATAATTTTAAGTGTGTGTGTGTATGTGTGTGTGTAGGTATTCATCGCGTTTTGGGGACCTCATGGGTCACATCATGGGTACTTGTCTTTCATATAGGGAAAAAGTACACATCTTCATAATGTAAATCATTTGAATTTTAAGGTGGAGATATGTTTTAAGGTTAGGATTAGGGTATGGGTTAAGGTTAGTCAAGTAATTGTTATGGTTAGGGTTAGGATATGCCTCTGAATGTATATTGTATGTTGAAGTTATTGAAACAAGACTGTGTGTGTGTGTGTGTGTGTGTGTGTGTGTGTGTGTGTGTGTGTGTGTGTGTGTGTGTGTTTGTGTGTGTG
>JBCNYH010000002.1:10506387-10530032 GCA_039654325.1 Tandanus tandanus | reverse complement strand
TGTGTGTGTGTGTGTGTGTGTGTGTGTGTGTGTGTGTGTGTGTGTGAGAGAGAGAGAGAGAGAGAGAGAGAGAGAAAACCTATATTTAAGATTGTTTGGCAATTTGTATTTTTCACCATATACAATGTTTGTATCCTGACTCAGACTTATCCGAGCAGATGAGAGGTTAAAAACTCATTAATGGAGAGCAACTCACAATATAGTAACCTCAAAATTACAACTAACAGAGACATACATTTTTGAAATGCTTACAGATAGAGAATTAACTCATTAATTTATTGAGAAAACAATGAAAATCGAAATAAATGGAAAACACCTTGCTAGGAATACTATATGAGAAACTAGTAGGAATGTTTCTCATTGGGTTTTTTTTTTTTTTAAATTTATTTTTATTTTTTTTTACAATTTTCTATAGGATTTATGTATGGTTTCACATTTCAATTACCTTAATCTATATCTGACACTGTTTGTGTCTGTGATGTCTAAGTAAAAAGTTATGTCCAAACCTGTCTAAACACAACTGTTAATATGAAATTCTGTTCAGTGTACTGACCGTAATAACACGTTTCTGCCACAGGAGTCTTCCAAAATGTAAATCACCATAATTATGAACTGGCTATTTATTTTCTGGTCTTCAATCAATATTTATTATTTGAATACTCACGTCTGATTGGTCACTTCAGCGGTCTGCCAGTCATTAAAGGAGTTGTGTCCTGATTTGTACCCAAATTCAGTTGCCAAAATATGCCAAGCATGTCCAAAATACTTGTCTATATTTGGTAAATAGTCTTTAAGCTTGTAAATCAAAAAGAGTGTCGAGTTTTGGAGCCCAATATGTAGCAGATGGAAATTGACTGCAGCATGGACTGAAATCTTGTTGAGCTAAACAGTATTTAAAGACTTTACAAACCCACTCACTCATTCACTCATTTGCTGAACCGCTTAATCCTACTCGGGTTGCACGAAGGCTGGAGCCTATCTCAGCCGACACTGGGCAAAGGAGGGGTACACCCCGAACAGCTAACCAGATCATCACAGAGCCAACACACACACACAACCATTCACACTCACATTAACACTTAGGGGCAATTTGAAACAGCCACTTAGCTGAATGTGCATCTTCAGCCTGTGGGGGGGAAACCAGAGTACCTGGGGGAAACCCACGCAAGCATGGGGAGAACATGCAAACTCCAAACAGAAACACCCAAACCCAAGACTCTAACCTAAGCCCGGGACTCGAAGTTCTTCAGACTTGCTAACCACTGCGCCACTGTACTACCGTGTTGCAAACCCCCAACAAACTAAATGTATGAGCCCAAGTCATGTCTAGTACTGTATATTTCATAAACCAAATTTATAAGAATGATAATCTCTTGTTTGATAGAACCATTGATGATATTCCGGCTGTTTTCTTCAAACAACCATGACACAGCCCCTTTAAGTGGATGCAAGGAAATCACTTTTAAATCAGTATAATCTTTAAATTAATATTTTGGAGCTCTGTAATAAGGAGGATATACAAGCAAATGTACAGTGAGTTGATCATTATTGTGAAATAAACCCCGACAGGGGATCAGGACCCTGATACACAGGATTCCTTTCTTAATTACATGCATAAGTGAGGATCCTTTATTTACTCTCCTTTTGTTTCTCTCTGTAATTTTCTTTCATTACTTCCACATTATTTGTGCTTTATGGCAGGAGGATGTTTTGCATGCTCAGTGAGTTTTTAAATCAAATTCTCAGCATGCTGCCTCTGAGTCTGTTATAGGTTTGGCTAACACGTTTGCTCTGTGTTGATTTGTCCAGCCTGCAGGCCTTTCTCCAGGTGAGAACCAGACTCCTGCACTTCTCCTGGCTCCAGGGTTGAGGTGGGGCCAAACACCCATCAACCAGTCCACGCCGTGGGAGACAGACGAGCCTCCAGTCAAACAGCACAGAGAAAACGACACTACAGGTATGCTGCCATGATTCTTTCACCTTCCTCTAGGTCAGAACTGGGTGCTGCTGGAAAACAACCTTATCATATCTAGAATAGCAACACATCCATCCATCCATGCCGCTTATCCATCAAGGTCGTGGGGAAGCTCGAGTCAGTCCCAGCTTTGTATGGGAGACAGTCCATCGCAGGGACTAACTAACACAAAGACACACAACCATTCACACTCACATTCACACCAATTTAAAGTAGCCAGTTGAGCTAATCCACAAGTCTAAGGTATTGGAAAGAATACACAAACTCCACACAGAAAGGACCTGGTCAGCCATGAGGTTCGAACCCAGAACCTTCTTGCTTTGAGGCAGCACGGCTAACAACTGCACCACAATGCTTCCTTCTCAGCAGCACATTTAAAAAACTCTAAAAAAAAAAAAAAAACATGCATATGATAATATTGAAGTGGTCTTCATTCGTTCATTATTCATTTTCTAAGCCGCTTAATCCTAATTAGGGTCACGGGGAGGCTGACGCCCATCTCAGCCGACTCTGGGCGAAGGCAGGGTACACTCTGGCCAGCTCGCCAGGCCATTGCAGGGCCAACACACAAACACAACCGTTCAAAATAACACTCACACATAGGAGTGATTTGAATTAGCCTACTATGCTTTTGGATTGTGAGAAGAAATCAGAGTACCCGGAGGAAACCCACGCAAGCACATGGAGAACATGCCCACTCCACACTGAAAAGCCCGAGCCTAGGAATCGAACCCAGGCCTTCTTGCTGTGACGTGCTAACCACTACACCACCGTGCTGCCCTGAAGCAGTATTGTTAGCTTTATTTCATTATACATATATTGCAGCTGTTTGGTATTTAATATTCTATACCTTGCACAAAATGTCAATATTTAAGATTTAAGTAAATATAGGTATAGATTTCAGTAAATATTAAATAGGTGTGACATGTATAATAACTGTATAAGGATTTAAGCCTTGAAGGCTTCTGACATCCTCCTGCAGCGATGAACTCACACTCACTCGTGTTAGAGCTGCCAATTTTCTCCCATTACCCTGGCAGCCTTCTAATGTTAGCATGCTAAATCATTCACAAAGCAGTGAAAGAGGATTTGAACTCCAAGAGAGAGTAACAACATCAGGAGGCATGTAATACGGAGATTCCTTTTGATACCAGCGCAGCTCGCGCTTTTTATTTAACACAGAAAAGGGCAATAATAAAAAGTGGAAATGAGTCAGTTATCATTCACACTGAGTAGACCTGCACTAATCCAAACAATGCTTTAATGAAGACGATGTGCTGCTTCGGCAGGGCAAACCTGCCTGTGGAGAGAGTCGTTATTTTTGACCTTCGATGATTGGACTTCGTGACCGGCCCTCTCTGTCCATGACCCTCTTCACGACGTGGTGTGATTGTGTGATTGAGGGGCTCCCAGAGGGAGGCAGCATTCACATTAGACTCCTCTCACACCTACAGCACCCTGCCTGAGCTCCATTAGCTCTGAAACCAGGTCCACATAATTGAAGTGAACTACATGGATCCTGTTAATAGCTCAGTTAGAATGAATGAATTATATTTTTAAAAAAGAAAGAAGGAAAGAAAAGAAATCCTCAGGAAGTTCTTTTACATTAAACTTTCCTATAGACTTTTAAAGTATGTTTTTGGATTGAAATTAGATTATACTTTTAAATAGACTTTTAAAGGGCAAAGAATCACGTATGAAACAACTGATATTTCATCATAACACATTTTAATTACAGAAAAAAAGAGGGCAATCAAGTCCAGGATCCATTTCATGTTAATACAATTACTTTTCCTGTCTAAAACCCTTTCATTAACTTTACAGCGGAAGACTGCAAAGAACTGTGAGCATGTTGGGCAGCGCTAATGAATTCAGGCTAGTGAATATAATTACGGTGAAGAAACTTACAGGAACTCTTCAATATCTCTGGTAAAGAATGAAGTGCTGGGCGATCTAACTTATAGAGTTTCAGTGAAAGCATACACATCCAGTGCAACTAAAAGTTTTATGATAGTGCAATTTGGGAAAGAGGTACCCTGTGCTTTCTGTTATGATTAGCCTTAAGATTTCACTGAATAATGTAGATAACATGCCACACAGGCTGTAGTAGATCATCTATTTCCATTACTATCTCTCCCTGTATCCACTCTACAGTGCAACTAGGGCCAGTGTCATGAATAATGTTTTTAAATCTTCCTTTTCCCCTCCTGGTATAAAGTACGCCATCGGCCTGTGCTATTTTCGTTCCTCTTCCAGATGAGACAGGGCACAGGTCCAGCCTGGCTCCATATTCATGAGATTAATCGGGCCTGCTGAGGATCTGGATAAGCTTTCCCATGAGCCGCATCTCTGCTTTTGGTTTACAGACTTGTAGCACCTGTAGCACCAAGAAAGGAGTGGGCTTCATCAGTTCATATAATGCACAGTATTTATATCTCAGGATGTAAAGGAAGCATTCTGACACTGCATATAATTTATATATATATGCTGAGATTTAGTGATACATGAATTAATTAGTAAATTCATTAGTTAATACAGTTCTCAGGGGAAGAGTAGGTCTCAGACCTGCAGATATAAATGTAGTGTGGTATAAAAAATGCTGATGTAAGATACATTCATTGTTCTTTAATGCCAAGTTTATAAAATGATTTATTATGTGAGCAGTGTGTTAGTAGTCATTTTTAATCTTGACACATCTATACCTCCAAACTGACAAACGCTCAAACTGTCATACAGTCAAGCTGTTGAGAAGACATATATATGTATACATATAAATGAGTCAATGTTAGAGATATCTTATTCACTTGCAGCTCCAAATCGTGACTGTGTCACAGACATCCAGAGCCAGCAGTTGAAGAGACTAAAATTGGCTTGCGTTCTTGGTGGGAGGAGTGGCATATTGTCTCTCTCGTGTCACCCGAAGCAACGCTAGCCAATCGTGGGCGTCTGTGAGCTTATGTATGCAAAAAAAGCTAGATAAGGCTTTGTTCCAACTATGTGTTGGTATTGAGCTCTGTGACGCAGGGTTTAAACAGATGCAGTTAGCTGGTTTCATGGAACCATGAAATAGCCTTCACCCTCTCTGGTTGGTGATTGACGTACAATACTGGAGACCGGATTGATGGGTGGGAATTGGCCAAAACTAAATTAAATGGAAAAGATTAAAAGGTTTTTCAATAAGATGTGTCATAGAGATTCTATTATACATTGATCTTACTTTGTTTTTGCACTGTCTATATACACTACCAGTCAAAAGTTTTAGAACACTCTATATATTTACTTTCATTGAAATTTAAGCAATTCAATCCAGTGTATGATCTGAAAAGGAACGAAGGTAAGCGGCATGTCAGAACTACCCACTCACTCATTTGCTGAACAGCCAATTAGCCTAATATGCATGTCTTTGGACTGTGGGAGGAAGCCTAATTGCCCCGAGGGAACCCTCGTAAGCACAGGGAGAACAAAAATCCACACAGAAACGCCTAAGTCTGGGACTCGAACCCAGGACTTTTTTGCTGTGAGGTGGATGTGCTAACCACTACGCCTCCGTATCAGAATTACCTTAGAAGAAAAGAACAGGAATGATTTCGAATCATTGAATGGCAGCACAGTCCCAGACTTAAACCCCATCGAGCTGGTTTGGGAAGAGTGAAGCCAAAGCACATTTGTGGGAACTTTGTTAACAACTTACAGAACAATATTTGATTTTTATCATTGAAATAATGACATGAGTGTGTTCAGCTGTAATATCTGCAAAAGGTGGCTACTTAAAAATTCTGTGAAACTGAACACTGGAAATTGGAAAAATGGAGGTGTTCTAAAATTTTTAATTGCTTATGTATGTACTTGTTTACTTTGTCCTAACATCCAAGATTTCTCTCTGGCAATAATAATACTACAAACAAGCATGCAATAATAGATTCTAGCACTTTTCTTACTTCTACTACTACTGTACTTTTATGCCTACTACATGTACTGTTGTTATTATTACTAAAACTACTACAGTACTGGAAATAAGAAGCAAACATTTAAATAAACTCACTGTAAATGATAAAGTAAAATAGCTCATGATTCAAGTGGAATGTAATTGTTAAAACACTGACTTCTCAATCTGAAATAGCTTCAGATATTTGTTGGAAAAACATGATATGTAACCTGTAAGTAACTGTCACCCATGACTTTTATTTACTCCTTCATCAGGGCCTCCATGGGTGCCTCCGGTGGTTGCAGTGACTCAGCCGAATCTCTTAGCTCACTCGTACACGCTTCCTCAGGCTCCTGCCTACAGCCAGGGAGCTTCTGTCCAGTCGCCCATCATTGGCGTCACGCCTGCTATCCAGACGCCAGTTCCTCCTCACCACCCGCTCATGAGTGCACACTTCCAAGTTCCTCCACACTCGTCCCAACCACCTGGCGGCCTGGTGCTCAGCCTGCAGAACCAGTCGCCTTACAGCACCAATCAGCCACCCATCACCCCCTCACCCATGCCAGCTGGAGGACACAACATCATGGGCAACGGGCATCTGACTCACCCGTTAATGCAGCTGCCCGCTCTGCCTTCCGCTGCACTGCCACTGACCAACGGGCAGAATTCTCCTGCATCATCCAATCAGGAGGGCCCAAACAGCTTGCAGATGCTACGTACGGTGGGCATGGGAAAGTACGAGTTCACAGATCCCGGGCATCCTAAAGGTAAGAGAGCAGAGGCATGAGAAGACATGGCTTACACTGGCCTTTTGAAAATTACACACTTGCCCTGCGTTGTTCTATGTTATCTCTTCCAGGAAAATAGCATTTGATGTTGGCAATGAAAGCTGCCACAAAAATACAGCTGGGAGGTTGTTAAAATAAACCCCAGTACCAGCTGAGTCAAAGCACTTCCAAGGTTGTGGATTTCAGCAATAACAAATGCCACTTGTATGTGTTGCTTTCCCTGAGAACTTCTTGCCTTCTGAGAGCTGTGTACTGTGGAGACTTAACTGGTTTTGTGGTAATAAATTGTTGTTTGCACAAGATAACCTTGGACTAGGTCCTGTCAGCCCAAAACAGATGTTCAGAATTCCCTGAGCAATTTTTGCATTTAATGAACCTTTTAATCTAGGTTTGGATTGGCTTTTAATCTCATTTGATTTTTTTTTTGTGTGAACTTTGTAAAACGTGAGCAATTTACTTACCACACTAATCCAGCTTTGTCTTTTAAGCTACAAAAATTTGAGATAGGTTTGAAGTTCAAGTAGTCATGCATGGCTCATTGAAAAGGCATGCAAACTCATTATGTGGTGGACTTTTGCTGTTTATGCTTCATGATTTGTTGCAGTTAACTGTTTCTTATCATGGCTTTTTCAACGACTGTCCTGCCATGATACCACGTCTTACAAATAACTGAATATACAGTAGAGTGCAGTGAAGATTATACACCACCACTTTTGTCTAAAAGGGCTCCTAATAAAAAGAAGTAAAAAATTACTTCTCTATAATTTTTCTCTACAATGCTACTGTATGCAATGAGTACCAAAAAAAATCATTCCGACAAGTACCGGTATATTGAGGTGAAAGTATGGCTAATAAACAAAAACACTGAAAATACCAATTTTTCGGAAAAATTGAAAGGTGTTGCAAATGTTATTTTTTTACAATTTTGAATAGCATGAATGAACTTTAAGCCATATGGAATGGTTTAGCAAGTGAAGAAATAAAAAAATACAGTACAGTTATACAACTTAACAAAATGAAGATAAATCAGAAACTAAGTACTGTTCAAGTATTTATTTCATGTCATATTGGATCATATTGATGAGAATAAGTAAAAAGACAACAATATATAGTAATAACAAAAATAACAGTCTCTTTTTTGAGAAAAAAAAGTCAATAATTAGTGTTGGCACCCTTTACTTTGATTATAGCATTTAACCTTTCAGGCATAGTGTTCACATATTTTTTAATTTCTTCATTCGCTAAACTATTCCATATGGTATGAAGTTCATTCATGCTATGCAAAAGTCAAAAAAATAAAAAATGTTAAATTTTCTGAAAAATTGGTATTTTCAGTGCTTTTGTTTATTAGTCATACTTTTACCTCAATATACTTGCAGGAATTATTTTTATTTTTTTGGTTCTCATTGCCTGCAATAGCATTGTTCAATACACTTTCACCAAAAAATTATAGAGAAGTAAATGTTTACTTCCTTTTAATAGGAGCCCTTTTAGACAAAGGTGGTGGTGTAGATTCTTCACTGCACACTACGATATAATTATATAATTTATATATGGTGTTTATAATTATGATTTTTATTTTTAATTTTTTGGAATGAGAATTTGAAACAGAATATTTTTTGGGAACATGATAAAGGAGGGTTTGTCGAGTGCAGGAGCAGGAGCATGGACTGGATGTGAACCGAGCATTATATTTCAGTGGATTGAATGAAGCGCTTGAATAATGCTGTAACAGTTACACTTGAGGAAGAAAATGCCTGACACCAGCTTTTTAAGCATGGGAGTGACATCTGAAGCAGATCCTCTCTTGCTGCCATCTTGCAATCATGAACATTTGTGTAAATTATTTATTTGAAAATAGCACATGAGGAAAAGTGTTTTTTAGCCTTTCACAGATTTTTTTTTAACCTATCTAGTAGTGATTAGTAAATTGACAGCAAAAGCAGAATGTTGTAAGGGATTTAGAGTTAAAAACAAATGTCTCATCTGTTCAGACAGTGTAGCCAAAAGTGGCAATGTGTGGTAATAGTACAAATCAAACTGCCACTTTAAACCGCTGTTTTTTATTTATAACCAAGAAATATTCGCTAAATTGAATTGTCGCCATTCAGTCATGTTACTTGTATATTTAAATCATTTTAAGAGAGGAAAATTACCCGAGGTCCTGCACAAGCCACTGGAACTGAGCACCATACTCAAGAAACCATTGACTTGATTTTGCCCGGCTTGTCAATCTGGTGTCTGTATGCATCGCAGTGCTGATTGGCTGTTATGCATTAGAATGCTGATTGGCTGTTATGTATTGCAGTGCTGATTGGCTGTTAGGCATTGTGATGTTGATTGGCTGTATTGCAATGCTGATTGGCTGTTATGCATCTCAATGCTGATTGGCTGTTAGGCATTGCAATGCTGATTGGCTATGTGTCGCAATGCTGATTGGCTTTCAGGCATTGCAATGCTGATTGGCTGTTACATATCACAGTGCTAATCGGCTGTTAGGTATTGCAATGCTGAATGGCATTTGGGCATCGCAATGCTGATTGACAGTTATGCATCGCAGTGCTGAGTGGCTATTCAGTCTTTGGCAAGAACTTGACACATATCGACATCTGGGAATATATACTGACAGTTTTTGTTTTTGAAAACTTTATTATTATTTTTACTGAATCTTCTGAATACTGAAACTTCCAAACAAAAATAAATTAAAATAATTTTATTTTTGGAGTATTTTTGGTGATGCTTCTACTGATTTTTCTAGAGAACATGGCTTAAACATTTAAAACAAATTAATTAATTACGAGCAGAAAAGAAGAACAGCACCCAAAAATCTCATGTGGGGCTCTGATTGTAGGCAGTACCTAAATCACTATATTATGTGAAAATGTAGTCGATGTAGTGTTGTGTGATGTAATGTCATGATTTTCATAGTTGCTTATCAGGGGATTTGATTGTACAAAAAAACTTGGACAGCAAAAATCTCAGAGTGGTGCACTTTAGTTTAAAAAAACACATTCTTGGCAAAAAAAAAAAAAAAAGTGTCTTATTTCCTAGTGGTCTTTTTGAATTTCTGAGAGCCTTCCCAGAGTAGCTAACAGAAGTTGTGAGTGCTGTGGGGTTTTTAGAGCCTTGTCGGCAATCGTGAGAGGCCTCATAAGTCAGCACGCGCTCATGCAGGCATGAGAAGTGCTCCTCTTCTCTCTCTTATATTACCACATCATGGCTAAGTGCAATGTGCTGAAAAGGTTAGCTCTGATAGAGCGAGATGGCACGGCGGTATGTGAAGCCTTGTGCGTCCTTGGCTCTGGGACTGAATTTGAGAAGGGCAGGTCCTCCTCAGTTGACACCTTGACAAGGATCGTATGGTCAAAAGGATCAAAGGTGCACATATCATACACCATATGTGCACCTTTCAAACTGGTTCTCATCTGTGTAGAATTTTACCCCAGCTACAGCTTTTTCTCAACATTCTGAGTGTGTGTGTGTGTGTGTGTGTGTGTGTGTGTGTGTGTGTGTGTGTGTGTGTGTGTGTGTGTGTGTTTGACCTTAACAGTTCAGAGGTATTTGTCGGTTATGTTTTTGTTTTGTTTTTTAAATAAAAGGAGAAACGCTCACAGGCATGAATACAGAGTTGATTTGCCCTGTGGCTTTTAAAAGAACAATTCATCACCTGCCCACATGAACTGACTGAGAACAAGGACGAGCTAAGAAGTGCCAGACACTGTGTTGATTTGTGTACATGTCTCTGTGTGTGTATTTAAATGGATTCGGGGCCATGAATCACAGCCTGTTTTTTGTTGTTGTTGTTGTTGTTGTTGTTGTTTTTCTTTTTTTGCAGTTGAGGAATGCTGGGATGCTTGACTTTAAACAGCACCATCAGAGGAGTAGTTGCTCCATCCATGGGTTTTCCAAGCTCTCACCTCTAAGCAGGTTGGGTCAGAGTGTGTGGAAGTGAAGGATTAAGGTGTATTTGTGTTGTTGACACTGAAACAGGGGCACAGCTTTTCCAGCAGATTCTGCATCAGCATAACAAAACAGCCTCTGGCCATACAGTGAATTCCTTAACCATACCTTCCCAGCAGGGTGGAATAGAAGCTAAAGGTAGTCATAGATCATGTCATATACACGCTGTCTTGCTGTTCTCCTTGTAAATAGATGTTAATAAGGAGAAACTGAGGAACGGGGTCATTTGACAGCACTACAGGGATAAGGAAGTGATGGATGGCACGAAGTTCCTTTTTTGAAATAGAGCCTCTTTTAGTGAGCAGCACAGAAACCCTTCGCATCAGACTCGAGCACGTGTGAAAAGAACCCCCGTCGACTGCCAAAATACATTTTTATGTCATTGTTCCTTTGCTTATCGCAGTGGAAGTACTGAAATGGAAAATGAGATGCCGTCACGCACCTAGGTGTCTTCTGAAGCACCGGCAGCTTCAGGATATATTATTTTGTGCCTCGCTTGGTTTTATTTTTGTAGCTGAAGCTTGTGTCCTGGTCCTGCTTTGCTGATTTCTCCACACTCACCCCAGGCCGTCTGCACAGCTCAATTAGAACGCTAATCAGTTTGGACAGGTAGTTAGCGGTGTGATCGAGAGGCCACCTCACGAGCATTGAACTCAGACTGAGGGTTACAGCTCATAATGTTGACACATACGCTTCCCCCTTCCCCCCGTCTACGCCTCCCCCACAAAGCATACAAACATTCGTTCACGTTTTTACTTGATGTTTCTCTAAAGATGCCATATTTGAAGCGCTAATGCAAATTAAAGCTCTTTTCTTTCTATTTAGCTGCACATAGCCGCATGAGATGAGGAACACGGTTGACTTGATGTCGAAATTGTATTTCTGCTAGCAATCTAGTTATCATTAGTAGGTACAGAAAGAAATATTACCATCAGAGAGTAGCAATGAGCAGTGATTCGCACACATATTTACATTTACATATAAATTCAAGTTTTTCTGCTGGAACGGTTTAAAACGGGTAAATATTTCGTTTTGTGCAAGCATGCCCTTTCAGTCGCGTGGCGGTTTAAATCGGTCGCTGCCTGCGCCTCTAAATCTGTGACACAAAAGCAGAAATGTAGTCATACAGTTGAAGTGAATAGGTACATGATTTATTGCTGTTCATGGAACCTGAGTACTTTCTCTCACTCACTTTTGCCGAAGTTTCTTACTGAAATTGCTTTGCGGACAGCAGTTTCTGCCACATTGTAATTCAAATGGCGTTTAAAAAAACTCGCGGACAGACTCGAGCATCCTGTCAGACACAGTTGATAACATTGATAACACTGATTCGAATTCAGATTCCCAGCATTTGAATGCCAAATGTTTGGATTACTGTACACGTCCTGGTAAAGAAGAATCCCTGAAAAGTGTGACGTGTGTATGATTGGCTGCCTGACTGTAGAATTAGACGATACTGTGATGATGAACGGGATGCCTCCATTTTGTGATAAGCTCACTGGTCTTTTCTGGATCTTGGTGAAAAGTTCAAGCAAAGCTTCGATTTAATCCTGTGATCACCACAAAGCAGATTAATCATGCAATATAGATGAACTCTTCAACCCAGTTGATGAGCCTATTAAAAAAATGCATTTGTGCCAATCCGCTTGCTTTTTGGAGTGTTTTATTGTCCTGTTTACTGACAACATTTGGAAGGAATTACTGAAGAACGCCTGGTAACACTTATTACACAGTATAACCATCATAACCATTGTAATAACTGCTTGCTAGCATTTTTTAAAATCTCCAACAATGGCAGTAATTCATGAGTAATCTATAATCACACTGTAACAAAAGTGTCCCTTATCATTATAATACCATGTGGTGTACTGTACAATGTTTCGTTCATTCATTCATTCAATCATTTTCCAAACTGTTTACACCTACCTGGGTCGTGGGGAGGCTGGAGCGAGAATGGGGTACACCTTGAACAGCTTGCCAGTACATCACAGGGCAACACACACACACACACACACACACACACTCACACACAATCATTCACCCTCACACTCACACCTGGAGCAGTCAGTTATTCTAGTATGCATGTTTTTGGACTGCGGGAGGAAACCCACGCAAACGTGGGGAGAACTTCACACAGAAATGCCCTCACCGAGCCTATAGGACTTGAATCCAGGACCTTCTTGCAGTGGGGCGGACATGCTGAACACTACGCCACTGTGCTGGTCTCTGTACAAAGTTTATTACTAATAATGACCGACAGTTTCATCATTATAAAGCAATAGTATATTTACTAATATTGATTTATTTAAAATAAATTAATTAATTAATTAAAATGGTGTACAGTACTCTATGTGGTATTATGAACAGAGGCGCCTTTGTAAGAAATTAGTTATTCAGGAATTAGCATATAGCACATTATTTGGGCTATTACAAGAGTTTATAAAAATACTTACACAAAAATGACACAATCTTAGAAAGAATTCTGTGAAAATAAGAATGATAAGAATGATTTATGAATATGGGATGAAAATATCATAGAAAGCGTATCTAACAGCTCTGTGCCATTTACTGAGAAAGATGTTTTGCCAAATGAGTTGAAGTTAGAGATGCATTTCAAATATTTGCATCAGCGCTGTAGTTAAACCTGATTTCCTGCTTTAATCTAATAACAGCCGTAGCGGAGTGTGTTCACCAGCTTTTTTGTTTTGTTTTTTTCGATAACATGGTTGAAGAGAAAAAAGCAACAAGAAAACAATTTTAGTACACAAAGAGCAAAGTGAGGTATTAAACTTAATTAGAATATATTGTTCATAAATATCTTATTGTACTCGCAGGCCACATCGAATAGAAACAGTATACCTGTCACAAAGAAACAAATACATTCAGAAAGCTGCATTTAATGTTACCTTCACAGAGTGATCGGGTGATAATTGCAGACTGCTCATCTCACTTATAAAGAAAGACACACCATTGTCTCAGACTATATCACACTGCATAGACTTCACTGCTGCCGCGACACTGGCAGCCCCCTTTTTGCATTATTATTATTCAGAGTGCCTCCATTGAGACATTATTCTGAGCTGGAGCTCGGTGTTGGAGAGGAGATGAAGTCTGTGCTCATTATCATGCTTTAGAAAGAAGAATCCCACCGTGAGCCCATACGTTCCAGCCCTTGCAGTTAATATAATACACAGCTAGCGAGAGAGCTCATTAAGATTGATCATGCACCAGCCGACTGGGTTGTACCCGGACCCTGCACCGCTTCCATTAATCACTCGCTTTTCAAGATAACACACGGCGTCACCAGACAGGTCCACTCAGAGATGCAGTCGGGAAAACATTGAGTTCTCTCTTATTCACTCTGCATTCCTGGAATGTCCACGGCTTGTCACCCACTGCACACCTCTCCTCTCAGTTTCTCTCTCTCTCTCTCTTTCTATCTATCTCTCTCTCTGTGTGTGTCACATTTCCCTCTGATGCTTGCCCTTTTATTTCTCTTGCTTTCTCTTTAACTTGTAGTCTTCTCTTTACTTGCACCTCCGCTTCTTTTTCTCTGAATACAGGCCCTTTAGTTTTCCAGTCAGTGCTTTAATGACCAGTTTTCAGTAGGGAGCCAGAATGATTAGGGGAGCGACAGGGGAAATTTGATGGCAGAAGGGATTAGACTGTGGGTTAAAGAAGAGCCTTCAGTTCAGATTGCTTGCTTCCTGTGACATCTGGACCCAGATGTAAAAAAAAAAAAAAAAAAAAATTATAAAAAGAAAAACAGAGCAGAAAATGAGCAGGCTCTGCTCTTGGTGGTGGAAATACCACTTTTTGTTGACTGGCTTTACCACACACGGTGGAACGATAAACACTGCACCAGCGAATTAGGGTCAGGAAATGGATGCCAGATCAGTTCACAGAGACTGTTCTTTTTTTGACAACCAACATCTGAATATAAACCTGAGGGATATTTATTATACCAATTCAAATCACCTTCAGGGTCCTGTCCGGCCTCCGACGATATCAGTAAAGAGGAAACCGCGTGAGCTCATCCTCCCACCCCGCAGGTGCCTTGGAAGTTGAAGCTCAACAGGAAAGGGTTAGGAAAATCGGCTATGCATTTTTTTTTTTTTATCGCTCATTACCAAGCTGTGATATTCAGGGCAGCGAGGCACCCTGGAATCATATAATTTCTGGCTCCATACGCACTGCAAGCATAAATCGATTTGTGTGTTTAAGTGGAGTTAATCTGGAAAGGACTCCATTTCCCTGAGCTGTATCGCAGACAGTCTCTGTACCAAAACATTAATTGGCATAAGGTACATGTTGATATTCAGGGATTGAACTAGGCAGAAAGGTGTTATCTATAAAGCTTCCTGTTCATACTGAAAGTGTGTGTTGTTTACCGTACTAATGAGAATGTGTTCAATTACAGCATGAGGGAAAAAAAGGTTACACAAATAGCAGTGTAATGCAAGTGAAAATGGCAAGACACAATGAATGTCATCATGAAACCTTCCAGCTGTGCTGATAGCATTTTACCCTGATAGTTTTGCATCCTGTTCTCAAACATAAATGTAATTCTCTCCAAAATGATTCCAAAATGAAGGCTCCACCGTAACGCTTCAGAGACAAAACACATGTTTTGTCTCCCAATAAACACTTTATCTTCTTGAATCAGAATGACTAGATGTTGTAAGTGTGAAGTATTTTGCAGTTTCTAAATTCGCTGTCTGTCTTTAATTGCTTGGCTGAAGTTTGCAAGGAAAAGTTTATGTGTAAAATTGTCAACAGTGCAGGCTGTTTATTTTATGATCATTTCTGTGTCACAGCTGGTACTTGGTACGTAGTGGTTAGCACGTCCACCTCAGAGCAAGAAGGTCCTGGGCTGACCTGTTTCTGTGTGGAGTTTGCATGTTCTCTTTGCGCTTGTTTGGGTTTCCTCCAGGTACTCCGGTTTCCTCCCACAGTCCAAAGACATGCACATTAGGTTAATTGGCTGTGTCAGTTTGCTCCTAGGTGTGCGAGTGGGTGTGAATGGTTGTGTGTATGTTGGCCTTGTGACGGTCTGGCGAGCTGTTCAGGGTATACCCGGTCTTCGCCCAGTGTTGGCTGAGATAGGCTCTAGCCTCCCCACAACCCTAATAGGATTAAGCGACTCAGCAAATGAGTGAGTGAATGAACTGGTACTTGTGTTTTATTGTTGCGCAGCAATACAGAACTGAAAAATGTGTGCTTTTTAAAAAAAAAAATATATATACAGAGACTGAATGTGAATATGATTATTTTAAGAAAAAGTATATTTGGTGTCAAACAGAATATAAGCTACCAGGACAAATTAAGTTAGGTAAACACTTACCAAATATTTGCTTATGCTTCTTGCATTACAACCAGAATCAATCCAGTGAAGTATGGATTCCACCAGTGTGTTTAGATTCTGTCAGTTTTAGTCCACACTTTAGCTGACTGGGTGCTTTTTAACCAAAGGTCATGAAAATTGGTATTTTCATAATTAACAATGCATCAAAAGCAAGGAGGATGTCACTGAATAGTCCCCAATGATGGAATATTGAGGGATGGGACTATTCAACCAGCATTGTTTTGATTCAAGCATTATTCAATTGCAATAAGGATTTTTAATCCTGAGATAGCGGACCAATCAGATTGCGCTGTTCTTGTGTAGCATATATTAATACATTCTATCCGGGATGGGAATTTAATATAATTGTGTTAAATTTTACGGATTGCTCTGACTAGTTTTATTTCTGTACTACTACTTTTATAATAATAATAATAATAATAATAATAATAATAATAATAATAATAATAATAATCACACTTTTACCACCAGCTTTAATAGAAACACTTTATATTCCTTCAATTATCAGCCATCATGAGTGCATAAAATCATGCAAATGCTAGTAAAGAGTTTTGGTTTATAAAAATGTTTTGAGGTTTGTTTCTAAAAATATGTTACCTAGTCTTATCCCAAAATTAACGTGTCCAGCTTCTGTGCCCTGTGTTTCAGTGTGCCGTGATCTGCTGCTGTTATATCTCATTCATCTCAGTGTTTGTTGAGTACATCCTGAGATGCTCTTCTGTTCACAACAGTTGTATAGAGTAGTTATTCATGTTAGCCTAGCCTTTCTCATCATGAACTCATTTGCCGAACCGCTTAATCCTACTATTAGGGTCGCGGGGAGGCTGAAGCCTATCTCCGCCAACACTGGGAAAAGGCGGGGTACACCGTGAGCAGCTCATAAGACCGTCGTAGGGCCAATACGCGCACAACTATTCACACTCACCTTCACATCTAGGGGCAATTTGGAACAGCCATCTAACCTAATGTGCATGTCTTTGGACTGTGGGAGAAAACCAGAGTATCTAGAGGAAACCCATGCAAGCACCACTGTGCCACCCAGCCTAGCCTTTCTGATTGCTCAAAACATTCTGGCCATTCTCCTCTGCCCTCTCTGATTTAACAAGGTATGTTCACTGACTGAACTGCTACACTGTGCATGGTTTTTGTTTCTTTGTTGTTGTTATTGTTCTCGCATTCTGTGATTTTCATGGGAAAATCAGCAGTTTCACAAAGTTACTAAGATCACATTTTCCCCATGCTGATGTTTGGTGTGAACTTTTTTTTTTGCACAGTGCTGCCGTCACATGATTGGCTTCTTAGAATGAGCTTGGCAACAGGTGTTCCTAATAAAGTGACTGGTATATAATTCATCATTACATTCTTGGGTATCTTCTTCCGTTATTAATAATAATAATTACGTTTTATTATTGTTGATCATTTGTTCACTGATTGTATAGCCTTCGCAGCAACACATGTATGAAAAGGGTTCTATAAATAATTTTTTTTTAATTATTATTATTATCGTTATTATTATTACTGTCAGCAAACAGATTACACACAGATTTAGCCCCACACACATTACAGTTATCATTTTGTAAAGTAAAAGTGTTCTGCTTGGGCAGAAAGCACAACGAGGAAACACACAGAGCACACAAATTGATAACGCAGTATTTTGCTAAGCCATTTTGCACAGCCGTTGTGTGTATGTACATGATCCTCTTGACTAAAATGTACTTGGTCCTACAATTTGCTTGTCTTAAAGAATGAATCTTATACATGCTCATACCAGCATTCGGGCTTTTAGCTAGTCAAAGAGGTGATTTAGAAACTTATTTGGTATTTGCGATCATTTGAAGGAAATCTCTTATTTCCAGTTTCGCTAGGTTTTTCCATTTCACTAACAGACTTTATTTCTATGCGTGAGGCATTGCAGACATATGTTAAATGTTAATGTGATGTACTGTGTACCCGGCATGAAACAGGCAGTAGTGTGTTACATATAATGCAGTATGTTAAATTAGCTGACATAGTCAGTTCTTAGACACTGTGATATATTTAGAAGTCTAACAGACAAACAACCAGATTGAATGACGATTTATCACCAGCCGACAGCCACACTGATGAACACCTTTTCATTTACAGTTAATTAAGGATCACAAGGTCATGTTCAGTAATCAGCTGTACCACAGGATTTAGGTCTGTAGCACGTTATCTCTTATTTGCCCATGATTTCCCATAGATTCATTTTTATTATGCTGTTTTTTTCATCACCATTATTATGCAGTGCTTGTGTGCGTACGTGCGTGCGTGAGAGAAAGAGTGTGTGCGTGTGTGCGTGTGTGCGTGTGTGTGTGTGTGTGTGTGTGTGTGTGTGTTTCTTTTCAATGCAGCACTGGCACTGTACCTCAGAAAATCTGCATTAATAATTTGGACTAAATTACAGTAGCTAGGCTAAATCAATGCATAAGAGAAGAGAAAGGTAAAAGCTGTCTCCATTTTTAATCAGTGTTGATAATAATACTAATAAATATCAGCAAAAATAAAGCAGTCATGTTCTGGACACTATTACAGTACACTACTCTGACAACAACTACTATCACTAATAATATAATATACTTAATAATTATGCACTAAACACAATATGGATGTTGCTAAATAGTTTAATGGTGTTCCTGAGTGTGAGGTGCATAATTGTTTTAGTATATACTACACAAAGTAGTGTATATTACACACTTTTTTGGCTTATTTTTACATTTATTTTAATATTGATGCATGTGAGCTTGAGCACATGCTCAAGCAGGTCCAGAGACTAAGAGCTATGTAATGGTGTCTCTTTAAACCCCTGTCAGAGTTTGGTAGTGCTATATAGAAACGTAATGAAAAGCAAACTGAAACAAGATTTTATAGTTTATATTTAAATATTTTATCCATGACAGAGACTGATCGAGGGAGCTGTGCACTTCAAGCTAAACTAATAGTGCTACAGAGTGTTCTAAGCATGTTTATTCAGAGATTAGTAGCCTACATATTGCACACTACTTAAATTAGGTAGTATATACTACACGGAGATGCAGGAAAAACAAACTAAAACGAGTTTGTATTAAGTGTATATTTGCATTTTAAAGTGAGATCATGTCTACTCGACTGAATGTGACAAACTGTGAGTGTCTGTCGTTTTGATTCAAGCATTATCTACTCTTAATGATGTTTTTAAAATCCCAAGACAGGCGACCAATCGCATTGTGCCGTTTCCATGTAGTAAATACTAATAATATATAAAAGGCTGAGAACTAGAGTGGTCTAACCAACATAAAATAAAACTTTGAGAAAAATGACATGAAAGTTTTTGCAATATATATAAAAAAAAAAAAATCAGGAATAATGCACACAATATGATTCAAGGTCATAAGAAAGATGAAGGGACCTTCAGCTATGGCATGCACCTTATCCACATCTGTCAAAATATGACCTTATCTCATTTTTCAGTTTTTGTGGGTTAGACCACTGTGGCTCTCAGCCCTTCCTATAATATAATACATGGTTAAGCATAAAAAAAGTTTTGCAATGCTGTGTGTGAACATCCCTGTAAAAACCCCCGAAACCACTCCTGATGGCCTCAAAATTAAGTGCTTAAACATTTCATTAAACAAATGTTTGCAGTCTTTTAGTTATTTTCACCCTTAATAGCATCCATCCTGATGGAGCCTGGTAATCAGCATATTGGGTCAGCTTTGTGCAGATTTTGCCTGTAGTGCCATCTGATGAAGTATGGCTTTATTGTATGTCATTAATGCATCTCGCTGTGCTGTTGTTTAGATGCATTTTGCCAATATTACTTTAGAAAGGCAAAACTGTCTCTCAGCAGTATTAATAACTACAGCTATTAGAGTGGATCCCAGTGAACCTAGAGGGAAAGAATCACAGAAGCTTGTGGCTCTGGCACATCAAAATGACGGATCGGCTACTGCTAAGCTCCTGATGGATCTTATGTCGCGTACGGCTGCTGGCACTTCTCCTGTTCTGTGCAGCCCGCTAGGTACCTGATAGCTATTGTTAGTGTGTGTGGACCAGTGGTCTCAGAATATAGCATATAAGGGTTTGAGAGAGCACTGTCTTTCCTAAACTACCTGTGCTAAAAGACTCTTTATGGATTATGCTGAGCACCAGTGCTTTGTAATGTTTTTTTTTGTTTTTTTTTTGTGATGGACTCTGAAAGTTTTCTGTAGAATCCCAGAAAATATCTCAATCTGTACGATGAAGGAGGACAGAAATGTAGTACATCTTATCACTTCCAAACATACAAGTTAAAGTAAATTGAACAATTCAACTTTATAGTAACATTAAAATACATATTTCTGAATGTTCATGTAAGATAAAGCCTGGCTGTGAAACTCCACCTCATATGCACTTTAAGTGCTGGCCCGGCTGTGTTATTTGAATTGGGGTTTCTACATTGTCCTGCCTTTTTTTTAAGGATAATTTTGGCTACAAGTATCAGGATAGTCATGCCAACACACTTGGGAAATTACTGTCTGTAGATATTTTATTTCACTTTGCTACATTGTGACTGACAGTGAATAATGGTCTGATTTTATTCCAGGATCTCTCAGGGAAAAAAAACATTAGTGTATCAATCAAACTTTCATGATACTAATTTCTTAAAGCTATTTTTTTTTCTTCAGAGCTTTTCAGCCATTGTATGTGTGGATGCACATTATCCTTTTGACTTGAATGTACTTGACCCTATAATTAGCTTATCTGAAAGAATGAATTTCCGTCCCGTTCACACCAGCTCTCTGGCTTTTATATGGTCAAAGAGGTGTTTTAGGGACTTTTGTTTGATATTGCATTACAAGATTAAAACTCTCATCTCAGAAACAATTCTTATGCTCAAGCTTGCCTTGTAGTTAAAAAAACTTTCTCATGTAAATCCCCTTTAACAAACAACCTGTATTATTTTTTTTTTGTTGTCGTTGTTGTTATTTGAAGTTTAAGTAGCTATGACAGAAGGGACTGAAGTAGGTTTGGGTGAGGTGGATTTGAAAGCTGTTTAGTTGCATTAACATATAAAATGTGTGTTGTACATCTGTCATGGGGAAAATAGGTCAGGTCTGTAAGTCCACTCGTATGATATTCATGCAAATGTGATATGAGTGTTGGAAGATTAAAAAAAAAAATCCAGATGTTCCTTTGATACTCGGTTGACGTTCGACCACCATACATACATTATGTACACTCAACATAACACTGTTGTACAAATGTAGGCAATGTAGGCATTCATAGGTCCATTGTAAGAAGACCGAACGCATCACATGACCCAAAAAAATATGAAATTTGTAAGTTTATTTTAACACAGCTGTGGAATGTTGTAGGGCATTCTTACAGCCATCACATGAGTGTGAAAGCAGTAAAAAATGGAAGCAAAAAATG
Organism: Tandanus tandanus; assembly: GCA_039654325.1. NCBI lineage: Eukaryota > Metazoa > Chordata > Actinopteri > Siluriformes > Plotosidae > Tandanus > Tandanus tandanus. The sequence goes on along the minus strand of JBCNYH010000002.1, from coordinate 10,508,607 downwards.
GACATTCCATTCACGTTGTGTAAATACTTGATTTTCACGGCAAACTACGAGAACGACAACTCTGATTATTTTTGTTTTTCTTAAATAATACAATGTGTGTTTGACAGGTAGCATTCGGTGTAACCCTGCTTGATATTATTGCCGATTAATGGTTTGAGAAAAAGTGAATGATTTTCATGTAACGTCTATCCTCATTTCTATGTCTACATTTTTGGGTTTCAGAAACTAAAGTTGTCATGGTTATAATGGTCATGTCACATGAGTAGCTTCTTCTTTTTAATTTCAGCACAAAAGAAGGTTCATGCATCACTGTATCTCTACAATAACACCTAGTGTCACATCCATTTCACTCGACTAAAACATGGTAAAATCATATCTGTGTAAACATGGGTGCAGAATGGCAGGATTAGCATGTACTTGTCTCCAGTGCTAGCTGCTAAATCAGGATCATTTTACAGACAACATAAAAACAAAACAAAAAACAAACTAGCTTTAAGTTAAATTAATAGTTAGGTTGCAGACCAAAAAGAAACACTGTAAACTGTAAATATAATTAACTGTAAATAGAATTAATTATGAATCTAATGGTTATAATTTTCTTACCAAAAATACTTATTCATTTTTATTACTACTTGTTTGTTACAAGAAGCCAAAGTCACATTTTCCCCCAAATAATTTTAGATATTATAGTTCAGCTAATAAACCAAACAGTAATTAAAAAGTTATTGCCTACACGGTGTGTAATTAATAGAAAAATATAATTATGAATGGTTCAGCAAAATCAACTGTGAAGAAAAAATTAAAAATTTCCTACAGTTGCATCTGATTTCTTTTACTTCAGCCTTTACTTTGGCCCTGTCTCAGCAGGAGCAGTGGAAAATTCCAGAAAATTTATGTCGTTGCAGTGTGCCTGCTTCCTTTTAGGTCTGCAACCCAAACTTCTTGTGCTGTCCTTCTTCAAACCAATTTGCCATTTTTTTTTCCAGAGTTTGTATACTGTATATTTAAAACAGAGATCTGTAAATACTGAATTAATATACAGTAACAAAAAGGTAGGATTTTTTCATTGTGTACAAACAATATTATTTTCAGTAGTTTTATCACAAACTGCTGCTTTTTTAATTGAATAATGAAATGCTTTCATTCTTTTTTACCCTAACTATAAGTAAAATTTAGTTGCATTTTCTCACTTATTTTAGTCATTAAAAAGAAATTCTATTTATAAATGATGCCGTGGGTGTGGCCACTGTGTGAAGTCTTTTCCAGCACATTCCAGAGACTTTGAGCGTTAGGGTCAGTACTCTGTGGTGGCCAGCTGATGCGTGAAGATGCTCTTTGAACCAATTTTTCACAGTCTGAGCCTGATGAGTCACATTCACTGCTGTGTGGAATCTTAGGAAATTTTACAATACTGAATCATTAAAACACATTTTTAATTTTCAAAATTACTTTTCCAGCAAAATAATTACATTAGCAAGAATTATATGGAAATAATATTATAAATTATATTTATATTTAAGTGAAAAAAGTATGCATTAAATAAATGGCGATATAATTGAATTGAATATAATTGAATAGTTGTTTGAGAGAGAACAGTTAAAGAAGACTATAAGGAATTGTAGATTGAAGAATTAAGAAATGTTTAATTTCAGTAACTTTGAAGACTGCTCTATAGCTAGCCTTTTTCAGTATTGTACATATCAGAAACAATAAATATTAAGGAGTTAATATTTACAGTGTAATGTGAAAAATATGAGCATTTGAATATAAAGCAAAAATAAGATGTTATTGTTTCCAAATAACTACTGCATTAGCAACATACATCTGTTAGCTCTGAAAATGTGTCATTCTTATAATATTATATTACGCATTATACTAGCTTAGCTACATTTTTTTTTTTGTCTGTGGATTTTGAGCTGAATATGTAGAATTATTCCCTCTATATATATAGCATTGATAGAAGAGTCAGTAAACTCTTTTGTCAAATACGTGGGCTGGCTTCTTTTCTGATGTGTAGAGACACAGAAGTCCATTAAAAACATGTTTAAATATTCACTTAATGTATAAACATGATGGTTTTTGGAAATAAGTTTTGTTACAAACAAAATTTCACTCACTTTCTTCTGTATGTGTTAATTTAAACAGAGGAGTGTGTGTGTGTGTGTGTGTGTGTGTGTGTGTGTGTGTGTGTGTGTGTGTGTGTGTGTGTGTGTGTGTGTG
>JBCNYH010000002.1:10458552-10482639 GCA_039654325.1 Tandanus tandanus | reverse complement strand
TGTGTGTGTGTGTGTGTGTGTGTGTGTGTGTGTGTGTGTGTGTGTGTGTGTGTGTGTGTGTGTGTCTGTGTGAGTAGCACATAAGCTATTTGTATTCACCTGTCGTAAATTTTTTTTTTGGGATGCACACAACCATAACAATAAAACCACCTGTCTATTATTGTGTTGGTCCTGGTTGTGCCACCAAAGCAGCTCTGACCCACTGAGGCATGGTCTCCACGAGACCTCTGAAGATGTGCTGTGGTATATCTGGCACCGAGATCTTAACAGCAGGTTATTTAAATCCTGTTAGTTGTGAGTTGTCCAGAATATCATGTTGCCATGAATGGGTGTCTACCACAAAGGTTAGGTTGGTGGTATGTATCAAATAGCATCCATAGGAACACCAGGGCCCAATTTTTCCCAGCAGAATATGTCACAGACCATCACATTTCCTCCATCAGCTTGCCTTCTTCTCATCTTGCATCCTGGTGCAAACTTTTGCCCAGCTAAGTGACTCTCACACCTGGACATCCACACAGTGTTAAAGAAAACATGATTTATCAAACCAGGTCACTGTCTTCCATTGCTGCATTGTCCAGTTCAGATGCTCATGTGCACATTGTAGAGGTAGACAGACAGGGCTCAGCATCAGCATGGTCTCTGGTCTGCAGCTACATAACTCCATATGCAGCAAGCTGTGATGCACTGTGTTTTGACAACTATCTATCATAGTCAGCATTAACCTTTTCAGCAATTTGTGCAGCCAAAGCTCTCCTTTATGATCGGACCAGACGAGCCAGACTTCATTTCTCATTCACATTATTGAGCCTTTGGAACCCATGACTCTGCCACCAGTTGTCTTTCCTTAAACCAGTTTGGTAGGTACTAACTACTGAATAACAGGAACACCCCCCAAAAAACAGGAATTTTAGAGATGCATTGATGCAGTTGTCTGACCATCACAATGTAGCTCTTGTAAAGTCAATTATTTTTCCTGCTTCCAACACATCAACATCAAGAACTGGCTGTTCACTTGCTCTTACAACCCACTGCTTGACAGGTGCCACGGTAAAAATATAATCAATGTTATTCACTTCACCCGTTAATGGGTTTTATGTTATGAATGATTAGTATATATGAAGCTTGTGTGTTGGCAGTTATGTTTCATTTCACTTCTCAGCATAAGTGTACTGATTGAACCCATTTTTAGGAGTGTGTGGAGATGCTCCAAAATTACAGCTAATCAGAAAGTACAGCACACCATGACGCACAAGTGTAGCTTGTAATCATAACTGTAATGAATCTACCTGGAAGAAAGCAAGAGTGCATTTTGCCCACAGACACTGTTGAGTAGGATAGTTAGAAAGATGGACACATGGTAGCTTTATTATATACCACCTACAGGTCAATAAACTCTGTGTGGCAGAAGAAAACCCTTCATACTTCTAACCACCAAGCACCTGGAGTTTGTTAGATGTAGCCAAAGCTATGAGTGGAACTGGCTGGATTCTATAGATGTGACAAAAATATAGTTTAGCATTGAAAAAAGTTACATTTACAGAAACTTTTACTGAAAAGTATGCTTGGAGATGCTTGTGATGGTTTTCGAAAAGCACTGGGAACTCTTTTGGGATAGATGACATCATTGACTCTGACATAGCAGGAGATATTTTATAAGAAATCTTTCTGCTTCTACTAAGAAGCTACAACTGGGTTGTAACTGGAAGTTGGAACTGGGTTGTAACTGGTAATTAAGGTAATTATGTACAGAAGCATAGAAGATTTCTTTCCATAATCTTTTTCCCCATGTTTACCTGGCGTGCTAATAACAGTGGAGCTGAGTATATGTGTGGGAAAGAAAAAAGAGGCAGTGAGACCGACATAGAAGTCGTACCCTTTCTCACTGCTAAGTCAATACCTTCTTCATATTGAATGAGTTTACTACACAGACTTGCTTCTTTTGGTGAACTCGAGTAGGCCAGCCAAGAAACAGTATTTTCACTGATTGAATAAATATCCGTTATTCAAAAACACATATGCAGAAGTAGCTACAGAGATCTATACATTAGATGGCCAGTGACATCTTAAATGTGGATCAGTTTGGACCAATAACAAGACAGATACGGGGATAAATATTTTTAAAATAAAAATTTTTATTCATTTAAATATTATTTGTTTCATTATATCTTAGTTTATGCATGGTTTTCCACAGCATTTTATCTGCATATTGTTGTTACTGTGTTTTTAGCCTGAGTTTTGGCATTGTCTTTTATGTCATGATGCTCTGTTGATGTAAAAAGGATTCCCTCACGAGTAAGTATTGTTTTATCTTTATACCCTGCAGAAGAAAGTGGTCAGAAATTGAAATTAGTAAAGTGCCTCTAATACACTTCGTCTTTCAGTGTTATCTATGGTGATAGGGACAGCTTCTGATTTGACTGCAGAGAAAACCAAAGATGTACAACCTTTTTTGTGTTATATATGCTTTACTTTTTTTGGTTTATGCCAAATCATTGCAATCAGAGAGGGTTCTGTGGAAAAAAACATTTACTGTCCAAGGAATTCAGGAGGAATCCCTTTTTAATAGTATATCCTTCAATGATCTTCACTACTTGGAACTCCTTCCAGGTTTTTTCCCTCACTTCTATAATCCTGAAGCCTTATTGTATGATTAGTGAACCTAGTCTATTTCTCCTGAATTCACAATCAACACAGCTTGCTTGTTCTCAAGGCATGCACCAACTGAATCCCCATTCCTCATTTCTTCCTGCTAATCACTGCTTCAGTGATCGGCTTCTTTCAGTCATGTTACAGATCGAGAGAGAGTACTGCTCCCCTGTGGTCCTGAATGCTACACGGCAGGTGCTAAAAGCAACCCTGGGCATAAACACCCTGGAAGTGTAATAGCTGAGAGAAGATAATACACTTGCAGCATGGCTGGTATGAGGTTCTGGGATTAACACTGGTTCACAGCTACAGAAACACCCCTGTGTTGTGAATACGGTCATGGAGACTCTCAATGTCAATAACACTGATTGTGTGGGTGTGCAACACATGTAATGTTGGTGTCAGGCTCGTTGGTAAATTGAGCTTCGTGCAAGATGGGAATTCAGATGCAGAGACAGGATCTATATATAAGGAGTGTCCAGTGTCCAAAAAGACTGTTTATGTGGGTGTATATACATAAAAAAAGCCATAATAAATTATACTGCAAGGTACAGTATTGGATGAAGTAAAACACGCTAGTACTTAAAAAGTTTGGATGTTTTTGTGTTTAATTACAGAGTAATCATTATTATTGTTGCAGGTCAAATGAAATGATACATATTAAATAATAAATAGCAAAAACCATAGTGAAACGTTATAACTGGTAATGATTGGCATGACTGGTAATGATAGATTGGCAATGGACTCTAAATTAATGCTTGATAAAATCCACGTAATGCTAATATTTACAATAAAGTATAAATATGCGGTGTGCTAAACCTGCCTAATTATAGTAATATAGGTTTCTCAGAGTTGGCTTTTGACTTTGACTTTTCCAGATTTGGCTAGTGAGTCATTTTAAGTGTAGCACTGAAGAAAAATACGAGTATGTGGATTTCTTACAGACCCATCTGTCCAATTATGACCCATGCAGTGACCAGGTTGACTGCTTCAGGTAAAATTGGGTAAAGAAAAGCAAAAAGGAATGAGGTATTCGAGTTCAGAGAGTTCACTCTTGATCTTTTCTTAGCTGCTCTAATAGAAAGGGCTTTTAACACTTTGTAAAGCAATGAGTAATGTTTGGGATTAATGGTTAGGGATCAGTATTGATTTATGTTACCCACGTTAAGATGCTGAGCAGATTTTTGGGTGGTGTTTTACTGTCAGCACAGCAATACAGCAAGTACATTACTAAACATAGCAACCTATTTGCTTTAGCTTGTAGTTGTAGGTGTTTTTCTGACCACAGGACATTATTGATGTTTTCAGTAATCCACCAGAATGTCCAGTCTGTATCAGTGCCATGTCTATCAGTATACATCTCTGGGTTGGACATTCTACTGGATTGTAATGACAGAAAATCAATTGTGTCCTGTGGTCGGAAAACACGTCGACAAAACTCCTACAAGACTGCCATGTAAGTGATAATGCTGCACTGCTGTGCTGACTAAAAAAACACCACCCAAAGTTCTGCTCTGCATCCTGACTTGAGTATGTTACACCAGTACTAAACCGTTAAAATAACTATCACATCCTGCCACAGACATTGCTCAAAGATTTGCAAGGTGCTAAAAGCAGATATAAGACTAGAGCATACATAATATTTCTCATCTCTCTCTCATCTCTCTATATCTCTCATCTCTCTCTCTCTCTCTCTCTCTCATTTGCTAAACCGCTTAATCCCATTACCATCACGTGCAGGCTGGAGCCTATCTCAGCCGACACTGGGTGAAGACAGGGCACAGTCTGAACAGCTTGCCAGACCATCGCAGGGCCTACACGCACACACAACCATTCACACCCATACGTAGGGGCCATTTGGAAAAGCCAGTTAGCCTAATGTGCATGTCTTTGGGCTGTGGGAGGAAACTGGAGTACCCAGAGGAAACCCATACAAGCACAGAGCAAACATGCAAACTCCACACAGAAACGCCCGAGCCCAGGACTCGAACCCAGGACCTTCTTGCTGTGAGGCGATCGTTCTGACCACTACACCACTGTTGCCATCCTAAGCTTTCTCCTGAGTGTTTAATAAACACTCTGAACTTTAATAGTTGATTCCATTATGCCTTACTTTTCCCAGTTTCTCCTTAAGCAGTCAACCTGGTCACTTCATGGTTCATAACTGCACAGATGGGTCTATAAGAGGTCCAACTGGGACAATCTATAATTCAACAGATTCAGAATTTCAGCCTTTTTTCTGCCTGAATTTCTTGTCCTTCAGAATGAAGTTGGTCACTTTAGAGAACCTTGGTGCTTTGTTTACTGTCCCCTTCTCAGGGATTGCATATTTTAATGTAATCATATAATCACTTAATACACGATAGGAGCTCACAAGCATCAGTTTTTTTAGTGAGTCAAATTTACGAGCAGTAGTAAAAAATCCCCCCAGTGCATGTAACAGCCCTTGCCTACTCCCCTGTGGAGACTCGGCTTGGGAGCAGATGATTATTTTCTCTAACAATTCCAAAGCTATTTGGCTAGAACGACTCAGCCACGGCACTGGCAGGGCTGAGAGGGAGAAGAAGGGGAAGGCAGGGACAGAGGGAACATTCTGGTGGCTACATGGACATATTGCTGTGACATTATTTTTTTTTGAACAGATAGGAAATCTGTTCCGAACAGCATGCCTGTGCCAGAGCTACCACCAACCATAATCCCAAATCGTGCACCCACTGGGGGACATTTCCTGTGCCCTGGAACTGCCAGGCAGTTTTTGCATTAAAACATTATATAGAGATTGCACACACACACACACACACACACACACACACACACACACACACACACACACACACACAGGGTTCAAACAGACTTTCTTTTGTTTACTTTCTTCTAGAAAAGCCAACTCTAAGAGAATTACTCAGGAACATTTTGTGGAAGGGCAATTTTGGGAAGTGATTTAGTGTACGAAACAAAGCATTGATGTCCAGACAAGACTTGGCAACTTTGTACGAAATAGCTCCAAGGCCGTTTCATAGACCTGGCCACTAGCCATACATTGTTTGTACAACAGAATTCTAAGTACATCAGATGATGTGAGGTTAAAAAAGACAGAGAGAAATATTTGGAGGTTGTTGATATATTTTGGACCAGTGACAGGACTGGTGAGCTGTTCAAAGTGTACCCCTCCTTCGCCCAGAGTCGGCTGAGATAGGCTCTAGCCTCCCCATGACCATTGTAGGATTAAGCAATTCAGCAAATGAATGAATGGATTATATATTTTGTATACTACAGTATAAGGAAGAGTTTATATTGATGTCTGCGTAAATATCAAGTGAACAGTGAACATGTTTGTCATATCACGGTCAGAAAGGTTGAAAGGCATGTTGTAGATTGAAAAGAAAACACAGGTCCAGATGTCAGGACAGTTTGTGCGTGTGTGTGTGTGTGTGTGTGTGTGTGTGTGTGTGGGTGTGAACAGGCCTTTACTAGAGGCAGTGAGTGAGAATTCAGGGTGAGCAGGTCAACTGAATTGCTGTCCCGGTTCAGCTTGTGTTTACAGCGCTGAAAACTGATGCAGGCAAACAGCCCGTAGATCCCCACTGCGAACAAACAAGCCACCAGACCATTGAATCCCTCGCCATAGCAACTCGAAGCAAACTGACTTATCCCAACAGACAGCTGGTCAACACACACATGCGTGCATGTGGTCTGTTGTCTCTGATACCCCAGATAAAGCCATAGTGGTTAGCACGTCTACCTCACAGCAAAAAGGTTCAATGTTAGCATGTTCTCCCTGTGGCTTGCGTGGGATTTCTCCGGCTACTCCGGTTTCCTCCCACAGTCCAAAGACGTACACTGTTCCAAATTGCCCCTAGTTGTGAATGTGAATGTGAATGGTTATGTGTGTTTTGAACCTGCGATGGTCTGACAAGCTGTTCAGGGTGTACCCCACCTTCGCCCAGTGTCAGCTGTGATAGTCTCCAGCCTCCCTGCGACCCTTATAAGATTATGTGGTTCAGCGAGTCAGTGAGTGAGTAAGTGAGAGTAAAAGAAAGGTAATTAATAACTCAGTAAATCAATGCTTTGAAGAATCATACAATATGAACGTCATCAAAAATTAAATGTAGGTCCATCCTGCAACACAGACTTGCCAAGACAAAACATTTGAACATGCACCAAAGAAGGAATCAAAGTTCAGTCATGACTCTGTTCAGTCCTGATTTGAAGATGTCAGTATACATAAGACATCAAACAGAAGACTCTGCAAGCTGTTTTGAAAGAAACTCTCATTTTTCCGTCATGTAACTTACTATGAGATGTTTTTGTGATAATGATAATGATAATATCTGTGAAACTGAACATTAAAGTCTTGCTATAAACTAATTATAATAAATGGGATATTGCTAAGTATGTAGTTTACATACTTGAAGTAGTTTTGATTTTATTGTATTTAATAATCTCTGTTTAAACCATTTTGTTGTCTGATTCTCTTGCAGCATGTATCGGAGTTGCTGGCAGTAGTGCGACTACCGTTTATACACCCAAGCTACTTGCTGAACGTGGTGGACAATGAGGAACTCATCAAGTCGTCCGAGGCCTGCCGAGACCTGGTGAACGAGGCTAAGCGCTACCACATGCTCCCGCATGCACGCCAGGAGATGCAGACTCCCCGTACCCGGCCAAGATTGTCGGCAGGTACAACACTGAGCCAGCTCATTCCTGCCTTCACTTTCACCTGCACAGCTAATTCCTCATGCATAAATTAGGGAATTAGTTGATATTGAACCAATTTCACACCGATTTTTACTTTTCTTTGGGCCATTACAGAACTGTTGGGTGTGCTTATGTGATATTTTTTATTCCAAGGATAATGATCAAAGAGAGTAGGAGTGGGAAACTACAACAATTATTAATGTACTGTAATTATCGTACATCATGGGGAATCAATAGGTCAAATTTGTTGATTGGTAGAACATGTAGTGATGAACCTTGAGGAAATAAATGAGCACTTTCACATGAAAGGATTTGCTGGAGAAGACTTTATGGAGTGGTTAAATTTTTCCCTCATCAATTCAAGACGTCAGTGAAAAATGAACCCAACACTGGATGGAAATAAATGTTATGTTGCTTAAGTTTGTTGAGACAATGGCATGAAGATAACATGCTGAGATCAAGGCTAAAGGCTCTTCAAGAAAGTATTAGAGTCTGCGACTTTTCTTTTTGGCCAGTCAGGAACCACATCAAAGGATCCAGATTTCTTTGTCAATTAAGCCATTTGTGCTTTCCTAATTTAAATACCTTGAAATAAAAGCAAAACAAAATGGCTAACTAGAAACCAGCCATATTTTCTTTAATGTAGCGAAAGTGTCTTGTTTCAAGTAAAAAATAATATAGGATAGGACAATAGATTATACAAGTGTTTCTTGCTAAGAACTCCTGAAACTAGCATACAATTTTGCTGCTGATAAACTTAGAACAAGAAAGGACTTTCAAACAGATCCTTAAAACAGACACATTCTGCTTGTTAGTACCAACGCCAGTGTGAGGATTGTGGATCAATCTGCTTAAACGGAGTCATTTTTTATCGTCAGAAAATAAGAACATTCATTTTTAAGATGATCTGTGGTCAGTGGTAGATCACTAGCTGTGAGGCTAGCTTGACCAGAAGGTTATGAGTTCAAATCATAGTGATGGAAATTGGGGTCTGTAACTGCCTGGTTACAGGATAGGATGTACCTACATGCATTTTTCTTTTCCTCCTTTAAAACCACCAGCTCATCATCACTTGTCAAGTCCAACATCATGTGATTGTTTTTGTGGAATGTTTGTATAAGTGTTTCATGTTTAATGTGAATGTTGCGTTAAATTCCTTAGCAATTTTTTGGCAGTTTCATATTGTGTCGTTGTATGTATGAAGATCTTTAGACCGCAATGTGCTAAAAGAGCAACATGTTAATGATTATTTCAGCATATGAGTGTCACATACGTTGATGAAGCTTCTGGGGGGGGGGTGTGTGTGGTAGGGTGTACGGGTATTGCCTCTGTCAGCCTTGAGTAATTTTTTTTTTCTTGCATGAGGAACCCATTATAGTTCTACATACAGCCCTACAACTGAGGTTTTTTCTTTCAAAACATATCAGCCTGAGCCATCATAAACACTCGCATACATTTCATCTTCAGATAAGTCATTCCCAATCTCAGCCTGGCTCGTCTCTGTGGATTCTTCAGCTTCATCAGAGCAGACACTGTGAGAGGTGTATGGATTTATTTAGTCCTTATGTACTGTGGCCCTTTCTCCTACCCTGACTCTTATTGATCTGAGTCCAGTGCAATACAGGGGCAATGAAGTGCTGTCTGGATGCACTGAGACAGATCCCTTGGAATGATATTGTACACATTCCTCTCCTATTTTTCCATGTGATATTTCTATGCTGGGTCTTCAAAGTCATTTCATGTCTTGTGTAAAGGCTCAATTGAGACTAAGCGCTAGAGAAAGGTTTTTATTGCAGCAGTCAAGCGTAGCGGGCAAGCGAGCCAAACAAAATATAACATTACTTTCCTTTTTTTTTCTCTCATGGCCAGCATGCAAAATTGTTCACCAAAGTTTTTCTGAATAAGTCTTGAAAACCTTTGTAAATACCAGCAGCAGTGTCTGGCCTTTTTTTCATACTGTGTTAGTTTACACTGTTAATTCGGATATTTATAAGTTGCCTCAGTTGAGATTAAAGAAAATTGTCTTGGGGGTGTCTGAGAATTGTCCTTCTCGTATGCCAGAACTTGAGTCTTTTCTTAATAAGGCAGAGTTTAACTGTCCTCTGAAGGATATTATAGGATTAACTTAAGCACAGTCTTATTGCACTGAATGCAAGAATTCACCTAATTGCAGTTTTTGCAGGGATCAGTTCATGAGGTAAAACACTGATAGTCTCCGACTGTAGATGCTTGCTGTGTCGGGTTTCATACTGATTTCATTCAAAATAACTTTTTTTCCACATTATAGGTTTCCTAATTTTGGAACATGCATTTTTCTCTCTTTTTAATCTTAGTTGTTTTGAAGCACCATTCCTTTTATTGTGCTGCTGTGTACAAGGTGTGTAAACTTTTGGTACGTGTGGCAGGCTCAGTGTGGCTCTGATGCACAGTGGGATAGCCCGTCGCCTGTCGGCCTTGTTTATAACGCAGCATGGAGCTCAGAGTGCAGTCGACAGCAAACAGAAGTACCAGTGAAGTTGTTTTCGGGGGTGGTGGTGGTGGTGGTGGTGTATGAGAGAGTAGGGGGGTGAGAAAGGGGGGGTGAAATAGAGAGAGAGAGAGAGAGAATACAGGAAAAGTAGAAAGCGCAAAGAAAGTTAAGGAAAATAAAGGATTATGTTATTTTTTTTTTGCTGTCGTAGGTGGACATGTTCTGCATACAGAACTAGGCATGTGTGTGTCTCTGTGTTCTTGATGCATATACCACCTGAGCCGGAAAGATAAGTTTGAAGTATGAAAAAGTGCTGTTATGTCATCCATGAAACATTTCTCTCTCAACCTAGTTGACTGGCTCTTACAGATGTCCCCCGGAGTGACAGTTCAACAGGGCAAAATCACTTTTATTTTCTTCCTCTTCTCTGTTACCCCGTAAATACAGTGGGTGTAAGACACACCCATACAAACTCATAGTACATCACAGTATCATGTCCATCCATCCATTCACCCATTTGCCAAACCGCTTAATCCTGTTAGGGTTGCGGGGAGGCTGGGTCCTATCTCAGAGCATCATGTCTAGACCTTCATGCTCCTTCCTGTACACCAAAAAAAAAAGTTTGTGGAGAAAAAAGTTTCCGCAACACCTTCTATGACGTTTAAAAGTTCCAGTTTTTAACTGTTTTTTAATTAAAACCTGATTTAAAGGATAAAGCCTTTAAATCAGAAGGAATGTACATAAAATGGGTTGCTACATATATTTGCATTTGCATGTATACATATTTACATAATACATATTTTAATATATACTGAAATATTTCATTTATTCCATGACTTTGAGTCAGATATGAACTCATAGCCTTACGAACTCAAGAATTAGCCAAGCAGGCTATTAGTCATACATGACGAGAAAGAAATGTAAGAATCATAGCATTTTAATGATTGTATTCAAATTCTTACAAATTTAAAAATATATACATCCTTACTATAAAATACTTTACAGTATAGCTGGTTTGCACAGAGCTAGCTGGAGGCTGGATAGCTGGTTTGCACAGAGCTAGCTGGAGGCTGGTTCTCGCAGCAGTCCAATAAAGTCGTGTTTGGTTGCAAAAAAACTGTCTAATTATTAGAAAAAAGAAAATTCTTACCTATAAAAACACAAATGGTTTTCATGGAAACGGTGCTAGCGTAAGAGTAATTAGCAGCACTTCTGGCTCGCTCACACCGAGTAGGACTCATTCTACTCTGGACACTGGCATAAGACTGAAGGCCTTTTAATCGCAGCAAGCCGACAAAATAGCATTTGGTGGGGAAAAAATGTCTGGTTCTTAAAAATAAAAAATACGTTTTTACCATCAAATACTTTCATTCCAAATATTGTTTCTTTTCACAGAATCAGTTTTGAATTAATAGTTTTTAAAAAAAGGCCAGCTAGTGTTGGATTTTAGCTTTGATCGCTTCATGACCACATCCATTTTTTCCCCTGTTGTATCATTTTAGGTCACAGGATATGAGCTGATATCCTAGTAGTAGATTAGCCAATCAGAGCACGCAAATTTTTATAACTAGTGACCTCGGATAAAATAATCATTGATATTGTTCAAGCTAATAGTTGATTCAATTTGATGTGATTTGATTCTAATGCGACATCAATTCAGTAGGAATGATATATCCACACGATCCACACATATAACATTTATGAATCTCAAAATATCAAAATAAACATAGTATATTATAATTTTATGAGATGCATTTTATAGCAGGTTTACATATTTGGAGAGATGTCTAAACGAGGGGGTGGGCGGCGCTATTTAATTCTCTGGCTATATTTAACTATAGCAGAGATTTACCTAGAAAACATTTAACCAAAAATATAAATAAAAAAGCATATTAGCCAAAATGATCGATCCATAAATTTGACAGATTGATATTGAATTGAAAACTCATTCACCCACCTACACACACACACACACACACACACACACACACCTAACTCACATGATGCCGCTTGGCAAGGAAATACTGTACTGAAATCAAAAGTCAAACTTCTTTTAAACTATTGACGCTATTGTATGTTTATCATCGCATTTATTCACCCTCTGGGTTTTTATCCATTTTATTTATTTTTTGTTTATGCAGTAAATTAGAATAGTCAGCAAATTCAATATTAATACATTCACCTCACAAGTGGTTAAAGCTTTCCACCATGCTTTTATTAGTGGCTGATCAGCAGTTTGGTCATGGGTAGTGCATCATTATTAAATACCCTCAAGGGAGAAATCTGAATTTTTGCACTCTTGACTTTTCCACTCTCTCATCTCACCTCTGGTAATGAATAGGTCATGATTTTTTTTAATGTATTCAAGTAACTAATGGAATGATTGGTGTGAATGTAGAGCTAGTTTCTCACACAGAGACTGAGCATCATCTGGAGATTAACTAAGGATTCAGATTTGCAGACTCCCATTTAACTTTTTTTCCACTAGGTTTAATTACACCACTAATGGTTCTTCTTCCCTGATTTTTTTCATGGTGCATGGCCAGGCCATACCCATGTTCCCACTCAATCACTCACTAACTCACTCATTTGCCGAACCGCTTGATCCTGCTAGGGTCATGGTTAGGCTGTAGCCTATCCCACCTGAGTCTGGGCGAATGTGGGGTATACCCTGAACAGCTCACCAGAACATTGCAGAGCAACACACACAACCTTTCACACTCACTCCTAGGAACAATTTAGGAACCAGTTAGCCTAATGTGCATGTCTTTAGACTGTGGGAGGAAACTGGAGTACCCAGAGGAAACCCACGCAAGAACATGCAAACTTCACACAGAAACACTACACCACCATGCCGCCTCCAGGTTTCCATTACAGTTATATAAAACTGAAAATAAAAGTTCAGATGCAAAACTCAGTAAGTCCACTTGACTTCTTTTGTTTTAAAACAATGAAATTTACTTGGTGGCAAGAGTAAACCTCAATTATTTCTCCTTTTTTGTTATGGAATGGATAAGGGGCACTAAACAAAATATCCGATAAACCTTTTCCAGGTAAATTTCATTGTTTTAAAACAAAAGAGCTCAAGTAGACTTACTGGGTTTTGCATATGAACTCTTCATTTAGATAAAACACAATTCTGAATTTGCTTTTTCTGTTTCCATTAAGTGTAATTAAAGCTGGGTTTTCTCCTCTCGCAAGCACTCATTTTTTTCTGTAAGGTAATTTGTAAACTGTGCTTTAACAAATTGTATGACACCCAGCTTACGCTAGTAATAAAACCTTTTTGTGATCTTTGAGAGTATTTACAGAATTCACTTGGTTTTGGTAAACTCGTTTTTAGTTTCATTAATGGAGACACAGCTACTATCACCACAATGACTTATCTGGACTGATGTCCAATCTGGCCCCATTTCTACAAATTAAATGGCTGTTCAGTTGCAAGTATATTGAATGTATCACAGATAATCTGGGAGACAGAAAAATTAAAGATGGAATTCATTAATTTTCTGAACCGCTTAATCCTAATTAGGCATCTCTGCTGACTCTGGGAAGAGTACACCCTGGACAGCTTGCCAGGCCATCATAGGGCAGAAACACGCTGGCGGCAACTCAATGGCCTAGATGTAGGATTGTTTGAGTTTCATTTCAACTCAGCCTGAACTTTTAGTTTACTTTAGAGTAGTTTGGTATTTTCTGTTACACTGGTCTACAGCCAAAATGCTTCTGAAATAAATATAGTCAAACTTTACTAATTTTGGGCTGCTGGGAATGAAAATTATGTTTAAAATTGTTGATTGGCTCTAGTTTTTAAGATATGGTACTGAATCATCACATGGCACTTTATTTGCACATGGACCCATTTGCACATGTAATATTAAAAATCTAAATGTAAAAAATATTTCCATATTTTTGTGTCCAACTTAATAACTGTTTAAAGTGTAAGTAAAAATAATAGTAAAGACAATTTCAGTATATTACAAAGCGCCGCCGCTTTCTTTTTTTATTCATACTAATTTTCCGGCATGAAAGTTGGACATATCTGGTCAAGTTCAGTTACCGGCTTCACAAATAAATATTACATACATACTGTTTTATTACAAAAAATAATTTTGGAGCGTGAAAAGGATGTTTAATGTGTGGTTTTGCTAAGTTTGTTATATATTAACACAAAAAAAAAATCACCTTTTTAATGAGATGGGCCTCTCAACGTAATGTCTGTCAAGATCCATATATTTGATATCTTGGTCTATATGATGTAAATACCGGCAAATATCTGTACTTGGTTTTAGTAAACTGGAAAGAAGATAGCATTTGGTGCACTCAATAAAATAATTGTCCTAAAAAATCCATACAGGTAGTTCTATCAACATGGATAAAACACAGGAGAAATGTCTGTCAAACCAATTACATGTTACGTTCGTTTATAAATTGGTTCACATGTCAGTGGAAAAAAACCCTGAAGCCAAGACTGAATCTCATGAATATTTATCACTTCTGGACATGCTCAGTGGGCACTTTCCCGACTTCCTTCCATCACACGGGGTCAGCTTACAAACAAGGGAAGTTTAGGCAGTGGTGGCTCAGGTGGTTAAGGCTCTGGCTTACTGATCCAAAGGTCAGGGGTTCAAGTCCCACTACCACCAATCTGCCACTGCCCTTAACCCTCAAGTGCTCAGTTAGATAAAAAAAAAAAAAAAAAGGTAAATCGCTCTGGATAAGGGCATCTGCCAAATGCCGTAAATGTAATTTGGTGGTAAAAAGTATTTATCAAGAAAACTCTACTATAGGTATCAATTCAATATAATTGTGTAGACATAAAATGTGAAAAGCTTAAATATCCTAGAAACAGTAGCCAATCAGCCATTTATATTGTCATATTTGAATTCAGCATGCCAAAATCCATAATTATTTCTGAAGCAGACAACTTCAAAAATTGTATACCAGTGTTATTTGTATTCTCTTCAGGAAAATAAATGGAGGGCATTATTTAGCATTATGTTTCTGGTTTTAATTAATTGAGATATACTGCATATCATCCAGGATTCAAGAAAACATAATTGGTTTCTCATTTTGCACTGAGTCTACACTGTTTAATTAGTCACTCTCTGATAATTGGTTGAATCTCAGTTTCTGCCTATAGCCAGTGCTGCCGCAGTTCACATGGTGAGTCAGGGCCTGGCAGATTATTCAACCAGTGACTGCTGCATGCATGACAGGTAATGAGGATCATTTTACACAAACCTGTCAGCTTCCCTCAGTCTCAGTCTCTCCCAGGACAGGCCAATCCGTATGCTGTTTTCTCCCATCTTCTCTCGCTGTTACGGTAATGTTGGCAGTTTATTCACTCAGTTTTTAAATTGAATTTTCTTTTCATATATTCTTCGTTACATTAGTAGATTTTGGAGGGGCCTGTCAGAACTAATCTGGACAATTTTCTCAGCACGGCTCACCTGCTGTGATTGCGCTCCATTAGCTCGCTACACGGATGAATACCGCACTTACACAGTGTCAAAAGATTTTATAATATATCAACTACTTTTTAGAATTTGTTTTATGTATTTCTTTATAAAATGTTTAAAGCGAATTCAAAATGTTCTGTTTCTTGCTGTATTGCTAACATAGTGAATATCATGATGAATTTGTTGTCTGGCAAACCCTGACTTTCATACATAATCATGAAAGTCTTACCTTCTATGAATTCTGATCTCCCTTATTTTTGGTGACATTTCATTTTCTTTCAAAATCGGTCAAGATGCCCCTCCTTTTGTGGTGGCTTTATTGGGCTCACTTCAGCCTGTGCTTGACCTACAGGTGTGTGTGTGTGTGTGTGTGTGTGTGTGTGTGTGTGTGTGTGTGTGTGTGTGTGTGTGTGTGTCTTCATGTGATAGGGAGGGTGGGGTGAAGAGGGGGTTACTCCCCTGGCACTAACCACAGTGTTCTGCCCCTACAACAGCCCTGAGCTCAGCAGGAGCTCTGTGCTCCTTTTCATGCCACATTAACCCTCTGTGGGCTTATAGGGACAGGGCAAGGGGGAGAACTATAGGGGAAATCATGCTGAGCATTAAGCCACAGGGACACTCTGCTATCTTCTCCACTGAAGTCAGATACCTAGATGAGGTTTTGAAGTTGCGTTCAGAAGTTCAGCTGGAGTTTTTTTATTCACTTATTGACTGACATATACCCTGTTAAAATGCAGACACAGTTGTTCACGACATCTGTAAAATGGGCAGTGTGATACACCAAAGCCATGGGTCAGCAATCTACTGATAACCTCAGACCTCGTATATACCTGGTAATTTCATGCATCTTTAAATGTCAGGTTTAAATCCACGTAGAGATTATCCTCGCACAGAAATCAAAATGCGCATGGTGCATAACTGGAAAATTGACATCCTTCAGGAGGTTTTTCTGTATCTACCATATTTCCGTTAAAAAAGTGTTTAACTGATGAGAAATGAAACTCCTGCTCCTTATACATTTGCTTTGCCTTCTCTTTTAAACTGTCATTTATTTATGATATATTTTTCCCCGTATTATTATTGTGGTTATTATTATTAGCACTACAATAGATTAAAAACTTTTAAGGTAGTATCTCACGGAGAACATTGCAATTTTTGGATTCTTCAACATTGCTGATGAATGTTGGCGAAAATCTGGGTTCGCCTCTGTTATTAGCGATATTTAGTGACGTTTTAGGGACAATTAGTAACATTCTTTTTTTCATTCATTTTTAAGCCGTTTAATCCTAATTAGGGTCCCGGGGAGGCTGGCGCCCATCTCAGCCGACTCTGGGCGAGGGCAGACTACACCCTGGACAGCAACAAATTAGCAGCAAAAGCATTAGCAACAAATGTTTGCGAAAGTGTTTTTGAGAAAGACATTAGGTGAACATTAACGACTGTTAGCAAGTGTTAGCAACAGTGTTTGTGATAATTAGCAACTATTTACTATTAGCCACAGGGAACGTTTGGTACCTTTTGCCAACTCCTGATAAAATACCAGGCTAATGTCAGGCGAATCTTTGAACCACCCTTACCCCCTACTGATGGACCCAACTTTTTAAAAAGGGTCAGTAAACCCTCCCCGGTATTGTGGGTACTACTCGACGAACCAAAAAGAACTTTAGCGACACGTGTTACAACCGAAAAACTGTTTTGCAGATGTTTACAACTGTTTGTGGAAAAATGTAATTCCTTTTATGAACCTTGATGAAATCTAAAATTTGTCAGTCAGCATTCGCCGCTCCGTGAGATACTTGCTTTATCCAGGTATAGACACACGGATTAGGCAGTTGTAAACAAGGTTTTAGAGAAGTACAGCTGCAAGATGTGTTCTTTTTTTCATCTATAGTTCTACATGTGGGATTATTACTGCATCCGGTGACAGAGCTGGCTTGTAATCCTTAAAAGCTCTCTGACAATTGGAAAATGAAAATATTAGAAACAGAACTAAATTGCAGTCTTGCTAAATTTAACTTGTTTAGTCTTGTTTGTTTCACAATAGAAACAAGACGCAAGGATGAAAACAATTTAGCTTTAATCAGCTATCCACTGGCACTTGCATATAAAAGCAGGATTTTTTTTTCTGATAGGCAAATATAAAACCTATTTATCTTCTCTTCTGGACCATTTTCATCCATTTTCACCAAAAGGCTGGTGGGTGCAGAGTCATGTTCAATTACAAGGCCAAATGCAGTTTATGGAAATTGGAGATGCCCAAAAACTGTAAGGTGAGACTTGACGGGGGCTTGAAGTGCCACACCAGAAGGAGCTGAAGACCTACTGGGACAGCTCTGCCTCTGATCCCTCTACAGGACAGATTCCCAGGAACATTTTGAGTGAGTAAGGCTGACTGCGAGCAGGGGAGACAGAGAGGGAGATTTACTACTCTTCTCTGCTCCAGATGCTATTATTACTACTCTTTAGCTCAGAGGTAAACGTTACCTGGGTGGCTCTGTCTCCCACTGGGAAAGCTTTATATACCAGTGGCAGGTGCTGATCCAGTGCCATGGATAGGCTCATTAGGAGGAAACCAGCTGGAAGAAGCTACGGTGATTGCTGCATGGCACAGGAAAGAGAGAGAAAGTGCAGGGGACGAGATTCTCAACTGTCAAAGGTGCTGTCTCCCATAAGAGCGCCCCATGGAACAATATGAAGAGAGAGAGAGAAAGAGATAAACAGCAGGAGAGAGTGTGCAGGGGTGCTGTCAGTACAGAATTCCTCTTCCTGTCTCCATGACACAGATGAAATTGACCGCTGCTCAAATATTGGTATATTGTGGTGAAAAAAGAGACACTTTCAGGTCTTCCATCCTCTTAAATCCTGTGTATGTTTTTACCATGGGAATGCCGTGGTGTTAGGCATGCCAGAGCTCGCTCCTGCAGGTTTCTTACTCATAAGAGAAGCCCACCAGAAAAAAAGCAACAAGCAATATAAGAATATCTGGCATTTGAAGACTAGGGAAAATTTCTGCAACACGAAATGATGGCCTAATTAGAATAATTAATATTCCTAATTACAGAGCTGCCTAATAACCTCATCAGAATATAACACCAGCATTAGCACATAGTTTTTGCACAAAGAAACGATTCGAGGCACTTGGTGTTTTAATGAAACCCCTTAGGGACAGGAACTCACCGCACTCACACTTAACCCTTCAATTATATCCATAAATTAGTTACATTATTAATATCCATGGGTCAGTTTTGACCTTGTATGGCTAATATCTTAAAACAGTCAGAAAACATAGAGTATGTATGACTGACCGCTTTCAACTAGCCATAGGAAATATATGCTATAGATAGATGTATAGTATTACCATATTTACCCTACAGTAAGGGAGACACGGTGTCGCAGTGGTCAGCACTTTTGCCTCACTGCAAGAAGGTCCTGGATTTGAGCCCTGTGCCCAGCGGGGGTGCTTCTGTTTGGAATATACGTGTTCTCCCCATACTTGCAAGGGTTTCCACTGAGTATTGTGTTTTCCTATGACAATCCAAAGACATGCACATAAAGTTAATTGTCTGTTCCAATTCGCCCCAGGTGTAAATGTGGGTGAAAATGATTGTGTGTGTCTATGTTGACCCTGAGATGCTCTGGCAAGCTGTTCATGGTGTACCACGCCTTTACCCGGAGTCAGCTGCGATGGGCTCTAACCTCCCTGTGACCCTAAAAAAGGATAATGACATGACCTAACATTACGCCATAACAAACTCTCATAACAAAACACATTTTATAAGGCATTTCATTGGTTTCTCTTGCTGTTATGGATGTAAGGACCTTATATTGTGTTTTTAGCATGTGTTTCCTTGACAGATATTTTGTTTGTGTTCATAACTTCACATTATAAATAAACAAAAAATTTATGTAACAGGTCAAAATGTATTCATGTACATTATACGGCCAAAAGAATGACAAATACCTGACCATTACTCCCATACGAGCTTTTTGAACATCCAGTTGTAGATTTAGCTTCCAGATTCCCACTTGGCTGTTAAAATAAATGGGTAAGGTGATTTCCATTAGATTTTGGAGTTTAGCTTTGGAAATTTGTGCCTTTTAACCACACAATCATTAACGAGGTCAGGTACTGATATCAGGGAAGGAGGCCTGGGGTGTAGTCAGTGTTCCAGTTCATCCTAATGGTATTCAGTTGCATTAAAATCGGAGCTCTGTGCATTGATTACATATGATTGTTAATTTTTTATTTTGTAAATGCAGATCATGTCTGCAACACTGGAGCCTATCTCAGCTGACAACGGGCGAAGCACACCCTAAGCAGACATATACAACCATTCACACTCACACCTGGGGCAGTTTGGAACACACAATTAGCGTCATAATGTGCATGTCTTTGGAATGTGGGAGGAAACTGGAGTACCTGTGCAAGCACGGGGAGAACACAGAAACACAGAAACATCCTCGCCAAGTCCGGGACTTGAACCCAGGACCTTCTTGCTGTGAGATGTAGGTGCTAACCACTACGCCACCGTACCGCCCTAGAATTCTCATCTTTCATCAGTTTGAATCTTGATTGTGTAAATACACCACTACTGCTGGCCTACATTCAACCGTGTATTTTAATTAATTTACATGGATGCTCCAAAAAGGGATATAAGTCTGAGCAGACGCCATGCTCATGCGTCATGCCCACAATGTGTGAAAATAAACTATTCCTGTGTGTAAAGTATCCACTCCACCTGTTTCCTTAAGCCAAGAATGAATCATTCTGCTGGCAGACAGCACAGATTTTGCATCCATATCTCTAGCTTTAGCACCAGAGCCCCAGAGCAGATGATCCCCTTCAACATTTCCTGTTCCATC
Source organism: Tandanus tandanus (assembly GCA_039654325.1). Lineage (NCBI taxonomy): Eukaryota > Metazoa > Chordata > Actinopteri > Siluriformes > Plotosidae > Tandanus > Tandanus tandanus. The sequence goes on along the minus strand of JBCNYH010000002.1, from coordinate 10,462,497 downwards.
ACCCGTCCAAGTCAAGACAAAAGGTTCTCTTCTTCCCCTTTTTTCTTTTACCCCTTCTAGTTTTTCACCTCAGTTGTGCTTTTACCTGCCCTGGAGAGATTTAGTGAAGGAGCTGGAGAGGAAAAGATGACAGTGTTTATAAGAGGGATGCAGGAAGAGAGAGAAACCCATGGATCAGTCGAGCTGCTGTTGTCAGTTGAGCGCAGGGGAAGTATTGATTCTGAAAGATGAGCCAGCAGTTACAGGGAGCTTAGGAATGTCTGAACCTTTCTCTTTCTCTTTTTCTTGCACTACATCTGCCTCTTTGTTTTTCTCCAGTCCTAAAAGAAATACTGCTTTGTTATGTGTCTGTATGGTGAGCCTCTACAGGCACATATGCAGTACATTATGTTACATACATTTATGGCATTATGCAGATGACCTTATTCAGAGCAACTTAGATTTTAACTCATTTATACAAGCTGTTGAGGGGTAAGGGCCTTGCTCAAGGGCCCAACAGTGGCAGGTTGGTGGTACTAGGTCTTAAACCCATAACCTTTTGATCAGTAACTCTCTCACCACACCACAGTACAGAATGTATAAGACAGGATGCCATGAGCATTGGTATTTAGTTCTTGTACCATGTTAAGCTGTTCTCCTGAAGCTTTTGTTCTGTTTTTTTAATCGGATGAAAAATCGGTTCTTTGATACCTATCCATAATTTATTATTTGTGTTTCTTTTTCAGGTAGGCTTTATTTAACTGATAACATTTGTTGAGCAAGTGCCTCTTAACAAGAACAACTAAAAATAAAGTTGACCTGAACATTGAGGTATGGTAAAATACAGAGAGTCCACATGTTGAGGATATTCAGGCCAACCTGGAATTACTAGAGGGCATACTGCTGAGCAGATGGTTATGATTTTAGTTAAGCTCTGATAATTCAGATCTACACACAAGCTGGCTTGCTCATGTAGGTTACTTTGAAAGGAGGAAAAAAAACCCAGCTTTATGTAATGCCTTTATTTTTGCCAGAATTCTTTGGCCGCAAGTTAACTCCCAAGTCTCAGTTTAGTGGCTCCATGTCCGAGTGTGTTTGCACAAGGTAATTTAATGTCATCTGTTGTGTTGATATTCTTGGATTTCGTCTCCATCCAGCCTGGTTAATCAGTGAACCTAATGGAGCAGTGCATTCCATCAGTACACCATTATCTCCTAATGCTCTGTATACTTCTCAGAGCTATGTTTAATAGCTTCACCATTACCACCCAAAGGAACCAGTGACGTGCTTGCAGCATTATCCGAGCCCAACTCCATGGGATGATTTGTTGTTTCTCTAATCTGTAGGAGTTGCAGAGGTGATAGTGTTGGTCGGAGGACGGCAGGCCATCGGCATGAACCAACGTTCTCTCACTGCAGTCACCTGCTTCAACCCTCAGAACAGCAAGTGGTATCCACTCGCTAGCCTGCCTTTCTACGACCGCGAGTTTTTCAGTGTCATCTCAGCTGGGGACAACATTTATCTGTCAGGTACAGTCCAGCACTGGTGGCCATCTTTTTTTAAATTCAACATCTGTTGTCATAGAAAATGCTGGCCTTTATTGGTCTGTTGAACGACATACTGCCTTTTCCTCTAACACAAAAATATTTTCAGATGTACAGTACGTCTCATATTTAATGAATGAAAGTCTCATGTATATGAGCTGTAATTAGAGCATTGCGGTTGTGAGGTGTGAACTATGGGTTCTCATCAGGTGGAACGGAGTCTGGGGTTACAGTGGCAGATGTGTGGTGCTACATGTCACTGCTGGACAACTGGAACCTGGTGTCACGCATGACTGTGGCACGATGCAGACACAACAGCCTGGTGTATGATGGGAAACTCTACACTATCGGAGGACTCGGCATGGCTGGGAACCTGGATCATGTGGAAAGGTAATAATGTTGGCATGTTATTTAAAAACATGACTTCCCTTATCACTTTGACTGTTGACTGATTCCTTATTTTCCCACTGGCACCTTGCGACATTCAACAAAATGGCTTAATGCATAAGCGTGAAGCAACAATCACCTAAAATATTCACCTGACAATCCAGAGGTATCTCTTAAAATGAATGCTGTATTTTGCAGGAGAGTGAGGGACCTAGTAGTGAGATAAAAGTGACCCCACTGAGAATATTTTTTACACTTATGACACCTCTAGCTGCTACAAGGAAGTTACTGAAGTGACTGTGTATGAGAAAGTCCGGCGTACTCCAGTGGCAGCCAACCCACGAGGGCGAGATTAAACGGGGCAATCAAAAAAACATTACAGCTCTTATTAAAGTAGGCTGCTGCGCCTCATTACAGGATTGAATGGAGCTCGCGAGTGCCTCTCAGCACATAAGTCGCTCAAAATGAAAACCTCTAATTCGATATTTTTTCCTTAATGCCTCCATGCTGCGCATTATCATGGAATACTTTCCTCCCCCAACAGCCGTATAATAGTAACACCTAACTCTCGCCGAATTTGAAAATTAGGAAACCGCCAACACACCTTGTTTTTGCAAAAGGAGAGACTGTTAATGTTTTGCAAGGTGTCACGTTGAATATTTTTGTGTGGTTTACAGAATGGAGCTTCTGCTAGGTGTGGGGCTTATGCAAGGCTAAGCGAGATTGCTGACCAAATGCCCCCTATTTTATGGCTCAACCTGTCTGTGATGTGCTGGTAAACGGATGTAATAACCTCCATAGCATTCGGATTATTTACGCTTTTGCAAGTTCAGCCAAAAGCCAACGTATTGCACATCAAACTAGTGAAGAAGCACACGGCTCGTCATATAATATTTTCAATACAGCATCAGTTTTGGACCAGTACAGTACAACTTGGCGTACTCTACAGCTTTACGTTGTGTCAAGTTTCTCAGTAGAGTTTGCTCTGAGTGTTGTCAGAATCTAGTGTCAGTTAGTACTCATTTGCTACCACCCTTTTCCAGTATATCCATACTTGAAATGCCATTTTTATTCTTCCCATCACGAGACAATGGGTCTGAATACGTCTATGAGAAATACACTTTGCATGATTGGACTGCTTTATATGCTGTCGTGGTTAAATAGAGCGCCATGGCCTGTGAACATTGTGGTTGATTTAAATGCAGTGATCGGATGATGGACACTGCCTAAGGAAAATTTGTTTACGGTCCTGTGTTTATGGCGCCCTAGTCCAGCTCTCTCTCTGTATCCCTCAGCCCCTAACCTGCCTAATTTGTGACCTGCCATGCATCGTCCTCCAGCTTTTTCATGCTTCTAGCCATGAAATATCTCACACTTGGAATTATGTCTTCAATCAGGCTTCTCCCAAAGCTGCTGTACACTGCCTTTCACTCTGCCCAGCAGGAGACTCAGGAACAGCAGTGAAATGAAGATGCCCTCTGAGCACACAGGGGGGGTGGCCTCTCTAGTAAAGCTGGAGGATTTGAGCTTCTGTTCGGCATCAAAGAGTATTCAAGTTTAAATTTGGCTTATTTTGCTGATGAGACAAATAAGTTCCATGAAAATGAAATGCAAACAGGAAAGTAGTTCCAGTTTTCCTATTATTCATGATCTTCTAACCGTAAGAAGTTCCTTGAAATCTCATGGGTAAAAAGTATAATCAAGAATTGATGATTTCTTATTGTTACATATTTTTCCCCCCCCTACATAATCACTATTTTATCTGTTACTGTGTTTTTTTGTGTGTGTGATTTCATTGCACTCATGACCAAAAGGGAAAACCATAGGTTACTGCAGTAAATGTCTGCCAAAGACGCCTTCCTGATTTCAGTTCATTAGTTAAAGGAAAGCTGTGTGTTTATTAGCCATGTAAAAAAAAAAAAAAAAAAAAAAAAAAAAAAAAAAGGTTTTTGTGGCACGCTAAACCCCCCCGGAAACCTTGCCAGCAAAGTCACAGTTTTGTTTAATGGGAGAAATTCCTCTTATCCCCGAAAAA
>JBCNYH010000002.1:10445305-10458452 GCA_039654325.1 Tandanus tandanus | reverse complement strand
AACATAGGTTACGGCAGTAAATGTCTTCCAAAGACGCCTTCCTGATTTCGGTTCATTAGTTAAAGGAAAGTTGTGTGTTTGTTGGCCAGGTAAAAAAAAAAAAAAAAAAAAAAAAAAAAAAAAGTGTTGTGTGGCATGCTGAAATCCCATGGAAGCATTGCTAGCACAGTTACAGTTTTGTTTAATGGGAGAAATTTCTATTATCTCTGAAGAACTCTCCCTGCACTCTTCCAGTGATGTTCAGTGTCATATCAACAAGAACTCCAAACGTATAAATAGCCGGGACAGCAAACGACAGAAATCAGTGTAGCTATACAACGTACTGAGATACGGAAGAAACCTGTCTCGGCTAGTTAGCCATCTACAACATGATGCACGCAAAGGCATCGACAGTGGTATTAACATGAAAGTTGAAGCTTTGGAAGCAGATCTGTTTGAGTAGAGTGTTACAGGTACAGGAAGTGAGAAAGCTGGACAGACTGAAGGATTAAAGCTCTGCTGCAGACGTCTCTTTAGGTAGACATGACACCATTATCAGCAGGTAGTCAAACTGTATCGTGGGTAATGTGGATTCTTTTCTTTCTTTTTCTTTAAAAACATCCTAGGAAACCTTATTCTTGTACCCTTGATCAAAATGACTGTCGTGTTGGATGAGTAGTGTGTTTGTACTGTAGCCTGGTGGGTAGTGTGTTTGTATATGGACTGGTCCCAGGGAAGAGTTTTTATCTTATCCATTTTGTTACTGAACTTTCAGTTTACTGTCCTGCTGTTGTTGGGCTGATGTTCAGATTTCATTTTTGTTTCTGTAGTGGGTTTTTCTAGCTGCATAAGACAAACACTAGAATGTTTCACCCTACTTTTAAATATGCTGACTATCGGAAATGTTTCAAACACGGCTGCAGGCTGCAGCTGAACTTTTAGGAGAGAGAGAGAGAGAATGAGAGAGAGAGAGAGAGAAAGAGAGAGAGAGAGAGACTGACTATTTCAATACTCGAGGGAGAACTCAAAGAATGCTTGGTGTAAACCCATCCCAGCAGGTAGTCAATATAATTGTCTCTCAGGGTGTCCTTTCGTCAGAACATGGCTCCACTGAACTTGTGTGTCAAATATACAGTGAAGCTAAAGTCTATTCGACGCAAGTGTAGTGTGACTAATTAGCACCGGGCCTGGGAAGGCTTCAAAGCCTTCGCTTGCTCTGGTCTGGGATCAGATGCTTCAGATTGTGCTTTCAGGAAAATGAGAGCGCCCACCTCCCCCTTGCTTCCTTCATTGAAACAGAATCTGTCCTGCCATGGGTTTAGATTTCCTAGGAAGAAATGTTTTGACACTAATCCTAAGCGCATTGTCCTCTAACCCAAAAAAGCTGTCAAACCTGTCAAACCCCCACCTCACACAAACACACACTCACTCATTCTAATGGTCTGGTGGTATCTTGTGACACATAAATGCAATATGCTCACCATGAACTTTCGATACTATTTAAACATCAGACCTGTCCTAAATCTCATCACTCCCCTGCTGCATTTCTAAAGACAGCAGACCACTAAAAAAAACTTTTTTCAAGCTCTTGAAGATTTTCATTAGCCGAGCGTGCGTGTGTGGTATAAGGATGGAGGACTAGAGGAGTGGTGGGTTAGTGCTGTCACCACTCTGCGGACACTGTTATAATCATGAAGAAGCGAGCTCCTGTGCACCCTGCTGTGCTAATCCAGCACTTGGTAGGATTAACAGATCTTCAAAATTCTATCACCTGCTGTGCTTCTTCTCTGTCTCCTGCTGTTTAACGCCCGTAGCTTGCCTCTCCACCCGCATTCCCACCAGCGGGGTAAATTGGAATAGTGATGAGCTAAACCCTTAGTGAAAGCCCTTGCTAATTGTAGATTCGTCCTCTGTTCTGCTCTCCAGGCCATCTGCATGCACAGCTAAGAGAGATTTTCTCTCAGTTTTATCTCAGGCTCTTAATGCTAACTGTATCTCACTTATTCCATTAAGCTCGTGGAAGAGAACAGTTCTTCTTCTGTTTTCCTCATGCTTTCCAGTAACAGGCATACTTAGACCTGGTGGGTAGCTTACTGAGATGTACAGCATCACTTTTTTCCAGTCAGCCTTACAGCTTTTTTGAATTCATAATGCATGGACCAGAGTTTTTACCCACCCCCTACCTGACCCTTTATCAAAACTGACCCAACCCTCAAACATGTATGTATATATATATATATATACACATACATACATACACACATGTATGAATGTGTTTGAGTGTATGTTGGCTGGTGATCGCTTTAAGTGACAGGGAGGTGAGCGTATGCCATCCTGCCCTCCAATGAGAGCTCGGCTATTTAGCTCCCGTGGACTCCCTGCCATGGATGGCTGCGTACATCAACCTGGATTCGAACTCGTGGAAAAAAACTTTACGTGAGGACAGCACGTGTGTGCCAGAGGCAGACAGAAACAATAAAAGGTGGAATAATAATTATATCCTATTGCACGATATGTAGACAGCCTATAACGTAAAGCCTATTAAACTTTCTGCAATTAATTATCTTTCACATGAGCTATGCAGAAGGTACTGTGACGCGCCGATTTTCGTCCCACAGGAAAGTGTGTGTGTTTGCAGTCCATGAGTGGCCACTCGGTCCTTGTAAGTTATTACCTTTCACGTGATCTATATATTGTTCATGGTATTATTACTAGACATTTGAGAGCTTATGGAAATTGTACTAAAGTAAAGTAATATCACGATAGTCATTACATTTACATAGACACAAACTTTCCATGAGAACTTACAGAAATTGTACTAAAGAGGGACTGGTGGAGCCAACACTCTACTCAACTGTCTAACTTGAAGATGAAGTTGAACTACTAATTATCTAATTAGATCCCGGTGTTAGACCTATTGGAAAGTTCCTTTCTATGTAAATGTAATGACGTAATTGAGTGCGTATCGTAATTGAGTGCTTACAGAAATTGTACTAGTAGTATTACTAGTAAAATACTATTACAATAATCATTACATTCACATAGACAAAAACTTTCCAGTAGTTCAACTTCGTCTTCAAGTTAGAGCATGCATTTCTTTTCATATCCGAGTACCCATAACTTACGAAAAGTCAGTGAACACGTTCGTTCAGTCCACCAGTCATTTAGTATAGTTTAGTCAGAATGTTTTTTCGGGGTTTTTTTGTGACTTTATGGCATTTGTTTTGTAATTATGTATCTGTACACCACCACCCTGGATTTGAAATGTGTCCATTAGGATGTGAGTGGAGTGTAGACTTTCAGCTTTAATTTAAAGGGTTTAACACAAATACTGCAAGAATTACAGACATTTTAGGGAGTTCCTCCATATTCACAGGTTCAAAAGTAATTGGACAAATTCTTCCATTTTCCCCACCAATAAATGCAATACTTTTTGTCGTAAGCTCATAATCCATCACACCTACGCTTCACTTATTAAAACTAGATGCACTAAGTAGTCGAATCCTTCTTAAGGGCTTCTTTGTCAGTCTTTAGGTTAGAACCTCAAGAATTCCAAAGTCTAAATAAGAAACTTAAAAAAAAGACAAATAGTGCTTTGTGTGCCAAACAGTGGTATACATAAATCCTAAAATCCATCTTTCCATCTAAAATAGTACAGAATGGGTTCTCTGCTACTGCATGTCATTTTCACACAAACTGTATTGGAGTTTCCAGCATCGATGGTTCAACATTTTTAATTCTTTTCTAAGGAGACATTGGGAAACTATGGTTTGGCTTACATTGTTGGCTCTGTAGTCATTTAAATACTTGAAGAGCTGCTTATTTTTCACACTGGACTCACACTTTTCTTCCTGTTGCTTGGCACACATTTGAAAAAAAAGCTCACTAATGTTACACCTGCATCTCTTCAAAATCAAATACCATCAAACTGCCTGTAATTGCTTGAGTTTTTGGTTCACTGGGAAGGAAAATAACATGGTGAAAATCCAGCATGACAGCAGCTTAAACATGTGCCAGAACTAACAATGTTGATCTGTGCGAAATGACGGTGATCAGTTAGACTACATTCTACCAAAAAGGTCTCTCTGGGTCGACATACGATCAGTTAAGATCAGTTTATTTTATAAAAAAATGTGAAATTTATCCATATGAATAAACAAATAAGTATTTTGGCAGGTCAGCATTGCTGGTTTGCACAGTAACAAAGGATGAACACTCAACCACTTAATCCTACTATGGTCACCGGGTAAGCTGGTGTCTATCTCAGCCGACACCGGGCAAAGGTGGTGTGCATCCTAAACAGCTCGCCATTCTATCACAGGGCCAACACACGCACATGTCTAGGCTGTGGAAGGAAACCAGAGTACCCTGACAGAACCCACACAAGCACGGAGAGAACATGCAAACTCCACAGAGAAACACCCACGCCTGGGAATCGAACCCAGGACCTTCTTGCTGTGAGGTGGACGTGCTAACCAACTACACATGGCAACCATTCAATGCATAAAATCATGAAGATTGCAAAATGATCTGGTGATGTTTGTCCACTATTTAGCTGTCCAGGTTCAGTGAGCCCGTGCCCTCTAATAGCCTCAGCTTATTATTTTCACTTGACAGGAGTGAAATCTAATGGTCTTCTGCCACTGTAGCTCATCTGTCTCAGGGTTTGGCATGTTATGCATTCTGAGGTGCATTTTTTTTTTTACTCATCACATTGATCAAAAATGGTTATTTTGAGTTACTGAAGCCATTCTGTCAGCTGAAACCAGTATGGCTTTTTTCCTTCGACGTCTCTCATCAACAATATATTTTCACCTCCACAACAACAGCTCTCTGGATATTTTTTTCTAGGTAAACTCTTGAGACTGTTGTCAAATATTGAAACAAACTCCTACTTCCAGTTTAAAAACTGAAGAATCTGTGCAGATTGCAGTAAAATATCAGCCAAATGTCAGTTCAGTTATCGTTTAAGCTTGCAATATTGAGTCACTTGGTCCACCCGCATACACCAGGGTTTTGTGGAAAAAATCCAAGGCTTTTTCTATAAGGATTATTATAATATTGACAAAATGTTATATCCTTCTGCATTGGCAGTCCAATACTTTTAGAAATGTTTGTGATTTATGAATTGACTTTATAATAGATATTAAGCTAAACTTGAAGGAAGAGAAGCGTGTCCTGGTGACAGGGTTGCTGATCTGACAGGGACGCTGATCTGACAGGGACAGATCTTGGCAGATGCCCGGGCAGAGTACTAGGTGGGTACAGTAATGGATGTAGCAGCAAAGCTGTGTGGATTCGGTCAGATAAATGACTAGCTGATACATCAGGAGATTTTCAAGCTTTACCATCAGGCATCTAATTTCTTTCTTTCCTTTTTTTTTTTTGCTTGTCTCTGCTCATCTGTGGGACTTATGATACAGAGAAGAAGAGACACAAGGAGAGATTGGACCTTGGGGAAATTACACATTATGTGTCAGGTATATGTAAGGATTCATAATCTGTCTTGCTTTCTCTTCATCGATCACAGGCACAGAGTGTGGCCTTTCTGAAATGAGTGCAGATAGAAAGAAACTCAGCAGGCGGATCCAGGCTGCAAGATAGCTGACCTACATCTTTTAAAATCCCGCCATGGGTGGTACCGAGACTCCAACATGTTAATACACCTCAACTCACTATTCCTCACATGCCGCGCTCCACACTCAGGCGGCCTGCACTCTTCATTCAGCTTCTTCTGCACCTGAAGAAAAAGGAACAGCAAGGCAGATAATATAAAGTCTCCTCTCCGGTTCCTCCTGGCTATAGCCGTTCTCAGACTGAGGTGGAATAATTAGTGTATGACCTACTCGGCTGTCGAGATGTGCTCTCGCTGTTTGTGTGTGATGCACAAATCCAATTAAGCCAAAGTACTGAGTTGCGTGCAGTCCTCCCGATGGAAGCTGAAGGTGCCCTTCACCGTGATGGAGTATGAGATGGTAGTGCACGAAAGGCTGGAGTAGCACGCCATACTACAAATGAGTTTATACACAGGTATTATCTGGCAAATCTGAGAGGACTCCTTTTATAGCCACAGTTAGAAATAGAATAGGTAAAGGTGCATGAAGGTTGTAAACTGTAATTGTTTATCTGCTATATCACATGACCCCATGTGTACAGAAACACACACCCAGTAACATGTACAGCGAATATTGAAAATTTAAATTACTGAAATGGTGTGACCCTGATGTGCATGTGCTTGGACTATGGAAGGAAACCAGAGTACCCAGAGAAAACCTATGCAAACATGGGAGGAACATGCAAACGCCACACAGAAATGTCCTCACCAGGCACAGGACTCTAACCCAGGACCTTCTTGCTGTGAGGCCAACGTGCTAACCACTACGCCACCATGCAGGTTGGTATTAAAGAAAATATTTTAATATGAAAAAGGAATCATGTCATTTGAGGTGGCGTAATACCAAGTAAATTTATTAATATGTAAACAACCGTGATTTCAAGAAGTAATATGGTGCCCTATCTGAGAAACCCTCGGCAATAGCAGAAACCACCAGAAATAGCCAGGGGAGTCCTGAATGCCCCTGCCTCAGATATAAAGGTCGCACCAGCTCCACCATGGCGCTCCCACCACCTGACACACATTTCATTGGTCAAGACCCATCTAATGTTCACAGGCGGGGGTCACTTGAACGACCATCCTTGTTTACCACCCACTGTTTTAAACAATTCTGGAAAGATTTTTTATTACAGCAGTTCAATTTGTTTTAAAACTTCTAGTGTCACTATTGTTTAGCTGTCACTAAAAGTATGGAGAGCCAGATTGCAGCTTTCAAGATTCTGAAGCTTGTGGCCAGAACAGTGTATGAGCCATAGACAGTGCGTCTGAAGCTGAAGATGTGATTGCTAATGGATTTTATGTGCTTCCATGTAGTACTGGAAAGGTGGGATTGTTTTCTATGTTGCATTTCAGTAACACAGAATCTGTGTCATGTGCAATCACACACACCGACATAAGTACATTATTGTATGTGCAATGGATTTCACCTTTGAGATTTTTCACTGAAGACATTTCATATAATTAGCACTCGTTATTACATTGCTGACGAATGTACAGCGGTGTGTCATTAACAAGCGAGCATCTGATTCCGTAGATACCTGGGTGAGGCTTGCAAGAATTGCTTTATTAGACAGTGATAAAGCTATTAGCTTGGCAGAAAGCAGCATGTCATAATTAAGATGTGTCAGTGTCATCCCACCACTGAGGCTCTTCACTTCCTAACTGCCATTGTTCAAAGCAAAGGTTATCAAGCAACACACTTATTCATAGATTAAGAGAAAACTGGCACAGCTAAAGTAGACCTTTTCCAAGAGCGCAATTTTTAAAAGCAGAGGAATGACCAATTACTTTCATCCAATAAGACCTGTTGGTTTTTCCTCTCCCTCTCCTCACAGACAAGTCTACGGTTTACATGTGCCTTCATCTTCAAATAAAAACAGTGTAATAAATGATGAAATAACACAAATATTAAGGTCTTTGGTTGCCATTTTAGAACATTTGTTATTGATTTCTGTTTATGCATCTCTTGTTTTCATCTTTGGGGGAATCCCCCAAGTCTAATCAAGAAATCTCCTGTGTATCTCTGTACTTCATGTTTATCCAATTAACCATCTCGTAAATAATTGAAACTTTGACAGTCGTTAACTCCAGCTGATCATTCATGCCCATTTGACCCTGTAAGGTAATTTAATGTGCACTGAATATCACCAAGGAAACAAAGGCAATTGGATGCAGAAACCAAAGAAACCACCGTGCTCGATTACAACCCCCTGCCCCCCTCTCCACTACATCCACTCATAGATTACATTTACCCCAGGATCCTAGAACAGAATCTGCATTACCCACAGACAACACCAAGAAGTCGTATTTAAATAAATAGATCAAATTGGTGCAGTATCACTATTTTCAGTAATCTTAATCAGAATACAGCGCTAGACGCACCTAGAGCAAAGATGAGGAGAGACACACCAGATAAAGAATAAATCGTTTATTTGGGAACATTTAACACATTTTATCTCCCCTGAGAATATCACGTTGACTGCAGAAACATACTGTAGCTTTTTTTGACTGTGATTTTAGTTTTCATGCTTCACTTAGTGTGGGGTTGCAGTCTTAGCTGTGTCTGTGAGCAGGTTCATAGGTCAGTTGCGCAGGGAACTGCAGGATGACAGGCCAGATGTGGCCATCATCTCTCCGAGGTCCACAACTATACAAGGCAAAAACATCAAGCTAGACTCTGCAATCTACTGCAGCATACGTCACAGTTAAGATGTTCTCTGTAGTTTTGTTTGTCACTTTAGGGAGCACTTATCTTGCATTTTAAATAAACAGAATGGTTCTATCTAAACCTCACACGTATCCCGTAATGCCTGGGGTGTGCCAAGCTAACACAAGCTTACACTAGAGAGTCTTTGACCAGCTTGTAGTGCTGATGGAGTGGTCTTGGCAGCTAGAGCCAGAGATTTATGCAGAGAAACCCTGCCAGACACTGGCTCTGCCCCGGTACACGCACACACACTATCAACATATTGATTCCAGGCATTGCTGTGCATGAAAATACACTACTTGCTTGTTGAGCCCTTGGCATGAGTGTCCGCTGTGACCTTCTCTACTCTCAATAGGCTGTTGTGTGGCTGCACCTGAGAGCCAGGTGAGATAAGGCAGCATGTCAGTAGCCCAGGAAGTGGTGATAAGGTCACAGAGGAACTCTGAAGTGCAGTCACACACACTCCATGGGAGTTTTAATGACTCAGAGCTCCATTTCACTGCAGAACCAGCAGGATCAAACTTTCCATTTCTGCTGAATTACTGTACACAGTCCATCACAGAAGCAGCCACTATGCAGCATACCGCTTCAGTCCCTCCCCCAGGGGCCAGAACTGACGAAAACACATCAAACCTAGCAGGCATTTACTTAGCGGTATTTTCTGACATTTGTAATTTGCTAAACATGTGCGCAGCTTTCCAAGAGCACCAGGCCGTTCAGTGCAAATGCAAATGGCAACAAATCCCATGACTCAAGAAGTGCCACTGGATTTTATTTGCTATAGGTATTCATAATAGTGTGCGCTCTCCTCCGCTTGAGCTCATCATCATCTCCCAGTGCCCCGTCAGTTATCAGTGTGGCCAATCACACACTTCCCTCCAGCTCCCCAAATGATTAAATTGGGTCTCAATGGAAATTGGAGGCTGGGAGGGGGTTCGAGCCACATTGCACCAGCTGTCATAATTACAGAACGACCATGATGATACCATCAGAGAGCGTAGCTTTCATCCTCAACTGGAATATTGTACTTCCCTGAACGATAACATCATACACACTCTGCACTGATACCATCGTATGATTCATTTTTCCTGCCCTTCACTTTTCCTTCCCATTCTCACTCCAAAGCTTTCCTACTTACAAACTCTCTCTTATTTGCACACATGAGCTGCTCAGCTTAACTTCCATGAGTCTGGTCTTTCATCATAACTATTTCTGAAGTATTCCTTGTTGTAGATTATAAAGTGATGCAGGTAATGTGCAGAAATGATTATGCCATCTGAAAACAGGAATAAAAATATGATGGTTCATGCTGTGAGAGGAAAAAAATCAACAGCTTTTTAAAAACTGAGGAACATCTGCATAACAAATTAAAAAAACCAATTGTTCCCTACTTACCTTAGTAACCTTAATAAGGCAGAAGCATGCCAGCTACCTTAAATCACCTGCCCCGGGGTACTTTCATTTATTGGAGCTTTCTGTTATTGTTGCTTTGCAAATAGGCCTGCTCTCAAACAATCTTCTAATCATTTACATGACCCAGAACTCTTTATTTCACTTGTAATAAATTTAATCACTAGCTAGAAAAGGCTTCTAGACATATTTCATTTATTTATTTATTTATTTTTTCACCAAAAATTTTCCAGCACAACATCTTGCGATAAACGTGGGTTATAAGCACATAAGAATTTCATCGTCTTGCTCATTTTCCAACTGGCTTAATCCTATTAGGGTCACGGTGAGGCTGGAGCCTATCTCAGCCGACACTGGACAAAGGCGTAGCACACCTTGAATAGCTCACCAGTCCATCGCACACCAACACACATCCATTCACACTCACACCTGGGGGCAATCTGGAAAAGCCAATTAGCCTAACGTGCATATCTTTGGACTGTGGGAGGAAACTAGAGTACACAGAGGAAACCCACACAAGCATGAGGAGAACATGCAAACTCCACACAGAAACACTCAAACCGAGGACCTTCTTGCTGTGAGATGAACGTGTTAACCACTACACCACCGTTCCGCCACATAAAAAATTAACTCTGTTAATTTAAAACACTAAGCGACGGGCTGCCATATAATGCATTTCGGGAATAAAATATTTTATTTGGCAGGTGCTTTTATTGAAAATGATGAGTAAAAGGTCTTGACACTGGCTCTCTGACTCTAGACTTAATCTATCAACCTTTTAGTCCCAAGCACAGAACCTTAACCATGAAAGCTTTTAGGATCTAGACACAGATGGAAAACTAGATTACTGCTTTTGAATGAATCCCTGGCAAATAGTGGTTCGACCATAATCAGCATCAGTCCTCATTATTGTTTCAGTGGTTTCATATTATGAAGTGATTACATTTTAAGTTGATGTGTTCATAAACACAGAAATGCGCTTGCTAATATTCTCGTAGCTCCTGGCGCTTCTTGCTCAGACTCTGTCATAGTTCTCTCCCATTTATCTTCTTACCTGCACGTTTCCATTAATGGGGAGTCCATTAAGATGCTACACTGTCACCCCCGTTTGTGAAGTTACTTAGTAATAATTGTGTGCTGTGTAATTGATTACATTTAACTCATAATTGAGCTTGATGCTTATTTGCTTCATTATTTAATATGTAATGCACCACCTGCACAACTAAACCTCCTGTTAGCAGCCAGAGCAAAAACTTGGAGTTTATTTTGATATCCCTCCCAGCAGCAGTTAAAGGGCACATTATTCCCAAATGCAGGTCGAGCCATTTGCGCTCACCTACTCAAGAGGAGATGAATGATCTCAGATAGACTCGCACTGCTGCCTCATGAACAGTTCAACCATTAGCACACTATTCGCCTGTAGTGAGCGTTTAGAGATTACAAGGACTGAAGGAATGATTCTTTGCCGGCAGAGGTTTTGCCTTAGGCGGTTTAGGGAAGGATAAATACACTTAACCAATTAGTCATAGGCTTACAAAAAGGACCTACACTCTTATTCTCTAGGCAAACTTGATTTCAGCGAGATGGAAGCTTCTAATGGCACTCAATGATCTCAGTGACATTTGTCCAGCAGACTAATGATTATAGGTATGAGTAATTTCCCAGTCTTCAGGAGTCATTAGGAGCACTTCAGAACTGATTCAGAGACACCCTGATTGCAAATACAGCAAACAGCAGCCATGTGAATGTGCTCAGTGATCATGCCAACAGATTTCAGTTTTCCCCCATAGCACAGAGTAAAGACACTCAGGAACTGTGACGCGCTGGAAAAATGTGTCGTGTTAGAAAAGTGCAGAAAGGGGTCAGAGAAATTTTCTTATGGCGGCCCACTGGTACCAATTAACCTTAATTTTCTTAATAACGAAGCTCAGAACAGGGACCGGTTCTTCACTATGTCGGAGGGAAAGGACCTGAAGCATCTTAAGAAACCACTAGCAAATGTTTTCTTGATTTCACCTGCAGGTATGACACCATTACTAATCAGTGGGAGACGGTGTCTCCACTGCCCAAACCAGTGCACTCTGCAGCAGCTACAGTTTGTGGAGGAAAAATCTACGTATTCGGAGGGGTGAACGAGGCCGGGCGATCAGCCGGAGTCTTACAATTCTACGTACCCCAAACCAACACATGGAGCTTCATCGAATCGCCAATGATTGGTAAGATAGCAGAGCTCAGGACCTTGTGAACTTTATTGAAATGATTTCTACTGTATATTGTAGGTAGACCAGTAGTTTAGGTCCATCAAGTTAGTGTTGCCAGGTTCACTGTTCCAGGGTTCAGTCCTGAGGTCAGGATAATACCTGTCTAGAATTTTACTTATCCATATTGCTACTCTGGTTTTCTCCCACTTGGTAAAAACATAATGGTGGGTATATCCAAATGTCCCATCCATGGTTTATTCACATCCACTGAATCGAACAATTTGGATTCACCACAACTCAAGAACAGAGGTGTTATTGAAGATGAATAAGATGCAGGTTGTTAGGGATGAGATTTGGAAAGGTTCAGAATATCAGTGAAGGAAAATTGAGAGAGCTTTGTTAAGAAACTGTAGTAAGCTGTTGGGGTTGGGTTTGGTTGGTTCTCAGCAAATGATTCCTTTTTGTTTTTTCTCATCAGTCTCGGCGTGTATGGATAGGAGATCATTCTCAGAGCTAAGAAGCCTTGTGGATGTTGCATGTGGCTCAGGTGTGAGAAGAAATATTAGGGGTTTCCACTCTGGCTGGTGGGAGACTTGTTCAGGCACCATCTCAAGCTCTCTGTCCTCTTTTGCTCAGAGTGAGTTGCCTGTCGTCTGGCTGTAGGCTGGCCTGATTGGACAGAGTGAATGATTTGTCTGGTGAAAATGTATCCATAGCCGTTGCAGCCAGAGAGCGGAGAGTAATGGAGGGATTTTAGTGCTTCCTGCAGGTTTTCAGCCATCCTCTCGCCCACACTCTCTCTCCCCTCCTAACAACTGGATTGTGTGAAAGCAGGGTGGCAGAGGCAGAGATTTTAGACTTGTACGCCCGGAGTCATCTCAGAGAGCATGCGTACTCTGCGAGACTTAGTGGTGGTGGAAGATTTTCAATATATCTTTATTCCAACCCCTGCAGCAAGGGGAGTGTATTGGCTTCTCAACAGTCCTTAACCAGCAAATACATACACATATTCACCAGATCTTCCACCAACACAAACACACATGTACAGGGTTTTTTTTTTTAGGAGAAACAATAAGAGAGAGAGAGATAGAGATATATATATATATATATGGTATGAGAGAAAAATAAATGGACTACAATTCCATCCCGACAAGCCTGTTTCGTGGGTGGCCCCCCCCCCAACCCCCTCACCCCCCCCCCCCCCCCACGAGCCACCACCCAAAAAAAATGTCGGGA
>JBCNYH010000002.1:10419686-10442186 GCA_039654325.1 Tandanus tandanus | reverse complement strand
GTGTTGACAGAGTGCTCTCGTTTGAAAGACCTTAAGTTGTCTTGCCAGAGGCAGAATCTCGCCATCAAAGAAGCCGTCGTAATCCCTTTGAGCGGCAGGTTTCAGGCGTGGAGTACACAGAGGTGAGCTTGGGTAGCAGGCACAGCCAATAGAATCACAGCTAGTGTTAAAAGTGTTGGTCACATAAATGAGGAGGCTGGTTATGAGGTTTGAGATCAGGACTGAGTATTTCATATCCTCCTGCATGCTCAGGATGGCAGTCACATACCCCACTGTATGAGATAGCGAGGCGGGCATGACCCTATATTTTATGAGGTGTGTAATAAGGAAAACTCAGCATTCATTGGGTTTAAATGAAAAAATTAAAATATTAGAGGTCTAAGACATGGATGCATCTGAGAAATCGGTGTTGCCCTACAAAGCAGAAGTGACACTGAATGACGTCTGTTACACAAAATAAGTTAGAGTGGCTTCAGCTGCATAGTGCTGTCTGTGTAGTGCCGCAGAGACTGTGTGTTATGTCCCCTGTCACTCAGGCAGGAGTGGCAGGGCTTTTAATGAGATGCAGCTGGCAGTCAGCACTGAGGAAGCCCGGCGGAGCGGCACAGCACCCAACTGACACGTTTATGTTTCCACCATTAAACCCAGTGGCAGCTTTACAGATCCCTTCTGTGCGTGGCTTCTCAAGCGCTGGATGTGGAAGGAGGAGGGCAAACAAACAAATAAATAAATAAGCAGACTTGACCATGCCTGTGTGAATTATTCATATGTGTGATAAATTGGCCCAGCTGTAATCATTTGGGAGACAATTTCACCATCGGAAAGGCGAAGCTCTGTGATAGCAAGTTCTACATTATACCGCTGAAAATCCTTTTATTTACTCTGTGTGGACAGGTGGGTGGCTGTCAATCATCTGCCCACTCATTATTCCGTCTCCAGTTTCTCCTGTATATTAGGAAAATAACAGATTGAACAGGGTTAAGCCTTTTGTTTTGTAGAAATACCTTTGTGCATGTCCTTTACACAAAATAAACCTGTTCATCCCTTCAAAAGAAATGAGCAACGTTATTAATTCTCCTGGTTATAAACAGCATAAAGCACAAAGGAAGATGAGAAAGAGAAATGGCGAGGGTCTATAAAACAAACGAAAGGGATATGAAAAAATGAAGAAAAGCAGAGATGTAGTAGGAGAAGGGAGGAAATACTACACATTGCATGGATTTCTAGTGGACGTGGTGTCTGTGGTGTTAGGATCTGTTCCATCACCCTGTTTTAAAAACAGCTTTTATGTATAAAACAATTTTATTCCAAGATGCAAATACGCAGCTATCTGAACAAAGCTGCACTGCGGATCCAAACAACAAAGTCCCGCAGTCGGTAATCCAGCTCATTAATTATCTGACAATTTATTGAAATCGAGGGAGAACACAAAGTGAAAGCACAATAAGTTTCATTCACTTTAAATTGAATTATCTCAGCAGTAAATCATAGAAAACATTTATTTCTCAATACTTGACACTCGTTACTGACTCAGAAGCCTGATTAGCACTCGTGTCTGGATTTGAAGAAATGTGCAATTTGCATGCAAGCCTCTGACATCAGGAGGAAATTAAAAACAAATGGTGTGATAACAGAAGCTCCTGTGTGAGTAGAACTGCACTGAACTGCTAAATTCTATATACTATGCTCTCTCTCCTCTCGCTTTAATTTAGATAACAAGTACGCACCTGCTGTGAGCCTCAACGGCTTCATCTTCATCCTCGGAGGAGCGTACGCCAGAGCCACCACCATCTATGACCCGGACAAGGGCAACATTAAAGCTGGGCCCAACATGAACCATTCCAGGCAATTCTGCAGGTCTGCTCGCCTTTCTCCTGTTTATACAGTCAATATTTCTCTGTGGATTAGGATCAATTTCACATGCATTGCTCATTCATTTGCAGCAACAATCAACTATATAACGGTCTTTAGCAGCGACACATTAATCAGCCCACGGCTGTGTTTCATGCTGCTTCTGTGTCATAAAGCAGCAATTGTTGTTGCAAAAGTTTTGTGATTTTGCTCATGAATAACAAGTTCACCAAAAAGAAGTGTTTCAAACAAAACACAGTGAGATCCACAAAGAAAAAAAAAGGGTAATATAATTACATGAATTATTTAGCGAATAATGACCAAAAATAGAAAGACAAAATAAATAGTGATTTGTGAAAGAGGGAAATTGATTTACATTTACAGGATTTGACAGATGCATTTATCTAGTGACTTTCATTCATCATTTTTGTACATCTGAGCAATCGAGGGTTAAGGGCCTTGCTAAAGGACCCAACAGTGGCAGCTTGGAGGTACTGGGTCTTGAACCACCAACCTTTGGATCAGTATTCCAGAGCCTTAACCACTGAGCCACCATAACTTGATTAATAGATCTTGATATCTAATGTGTTTGAACCGCATTCTGTTGTACATTTCCGAAATATTTCTCGCCCCGATTCATAAAATAATCCACCATTTTAACCACTGTTTCAGCATCAGCCATGCTAACTGAGTAAACCACTGATGATTTATCCTGATCTGTGGTCATGTAGCTACCATGAAGTGAAGCATCATACCTGAACAGCTTGGAAGATTTCATTTGTACATTCTCCACCTCATCTATAATAATAAACACTAATGCATGAAATCCAATTCTTAATTCTCTTTGCTGTATTTTTTTCTTATTTATTTTGTTAGCGCTGTTGTCCTGGATGGAAAAATATACACCACAGGAGGCATCGTGAGCAGCGAGGGGCCAGCGCTAGGGAACATGGAGACCTTTGACCCCTGCACTAATACATGGACTCTCCTGCAGAATCTGCCATGCCCGCTCTTTAGACACGGCTGTGTGGTGATTAAAAAGTACATTCAGAGCGGCTGACAGCTAGCACATACGCAGCCTCACTCCTCAACGCACTGCAGGGATCCAAGTCAAAGCACTACTCCCCAAACTCCAGCGGGTCTCCTGGGTGGAACAGAGTGGAACTCCACTGCTCGATAAGTCCACAATCTGGAAGGGAAGTGTAGAGTAGCGAACCTTCGTTCACGGCTCTCGTGCCATATGAGTAATAAGCAAGTGTTTTGACAACTAACTACAAAAACTTTCTTTTGACAGACATTTGTAGTTTATTATTATTTTTTAAATAATACTTTGATGTTTTGTCACCCTTTTAATAACCATCTGTCCATAAGAGCCCGACATCTATTTTTTTTCAACGAGTGAATCAAGCTTATGAAGAGAAGCTGAAATCAAAGTCATGGTTCATTGTTTCTGCTACTTGGTGCATCAGGTCTACCAGACAGGAGTTACTCCACCAATTCAAAGGAATTGAGGATGAGATTCCAGGACACATCAGAACAAAGTAAGGTAATAGTTTGACTTGAGGGTACTTCAGTGAAGTCCGCATCTCCAGAAGACAGCATCATGGGTATACGGTGGCTCCAAGTATCCAACAGTAAGACTAAATGAACATAGTGGATTTGATTTTCTTCTGATCACAGCCAAAGCACAATCTACTTCTGCTTTTCAGGAAGATATCGTACATTTTGTTCCGTCATTTTGTTCTGAATCAGGCTGTGGATGGAGGAGTTTGGGGGGCTGAGGGTCCTGTATCATAGGGAAGGAAAATGTATATTTTAAAACTGAAGGTAATTCTGTATAAATGTTTTAAGAAACTTCAAAAGATTGGGGGGGAAAAAAAGACTAAATCTGTACCCAAAAGGACCATTTACATGTTATTAATGATGAAATATAAAACAGATTAAAAAAAATAAAAGATTGTGTCCTGTTTCTACATTTAAAAATACACAGGCTTCTCAAATATTTACCTATTGGTTCTTTTCAGGTTAAATTTTGGTTCTTAAATAAGCACTGATGTTGAAAAACGAAGAGAAAAAGAACCATTATAACATTGGATGATAAAATACAACTAAACAGTTTAAATGTTCTTGCTCTGTGACTCAACAGTGAACTGGAACATTAAAATCAAGAAGCAGTGAGACAGAAAAGTTCACCAAATAGTACAATTTGCACCTTTTATTCAAGTATAATCACAGCAGTTTAAGAAATTACAGTAAATGTTTTCATTTCAACAGGACTTTCACTAAAAGAACACTTGGCTGGATATTAACCAAGTTTCAAATGAGTTTTTTACCAGTTTGAGAAAATGGGGTAAAGACCCTGGCAATAGCAGAAATTTAAATCCCCAAACTTGGATATCAATAAATAAACAGACTAGATATTAGAGGAAAATATTATAATCACTGAAATAAATTTTTTTTATTTTTAATCTTGGGGGGAAAAAATGTGCATGCCTTCACTACCTCTCTGAGCACATCAATAAACCAGATGTTTAACCAACTTGACTTATAGGTCAAAGTGAAAAAGGGAATGAGTTAAGAAGCATGAGCAAGGCCACACTGAAGTGCTCTGAATGTAGCTCTGCTTCAGGGGGTCATAGAGGATCAGAATGGGATGGATGCACTAGTTTTCATTCAGTAACACTTGGTTAAGGCTCCAGTCAGGTGTCAGTCTAAGTAGACAGGCAGTTTTTTAGTAGGCCAGTTTTTGGTGAAACAAGAACAGATTTTTTATTTACTTTTTTTTAAACAAAGATGCAACTAGACTACATCAAACCAAATGTGGAAATCCGAGCTAATGTCTGAGACAATCAGCACTAGCTTAATCTTTAGTACCATTTTTGACCAATGCTTTAAACCCAATTCATGGCATCACAGGTTTTTCTAGGAGAGCATTCACACTCAAAACAGTGCCCTCTCTCTCTCTCTCTCTCTGTGTGTGTGTGTGTGTGTGTGTGTGTGTGAGATGTATGCACAGAATTATGTCGTCTGTAATTTCAAGCACAGGTCAAACCAGGAGGAGGAAGGAATGGGGTTTCACATGGTATGATTGTTTTTACTGTATCATATCCGCAAGATCAGTGTACGCCAAAGCGCCTAAATCATTTTTAATCAATTTTTTTAACAACTTTAAATCATTTTTAAATAAATTAAATTTAAACTTTATTTAATATATTTGAACATTACAATTTCTAGATGTTAATTTTGGGAGATTTAAAATTTTACACATTGGTTGGCCAAGTGACACAGTTAGGACCCATACAGTATTACACCATAAACACTGAAAACAGAAAATCCACAAAAAGTGAGCCAACAACCACATTTAAAGGGGTGAACACAGGAAGCATTTATCTGTCCTCTGATTCTTTCAATCCTTGATGAATTTGTAAAATAGACTAAAATGACAGGATCTGAGACCCAGTGGTCACCATCACAGTAGTACCTACAGAATTACACAGAATAAGCAGATCATGTGCAGGAGATATGGGATAGGAGGTGCTAACACACGCAGAACATCAGCTGTCCCTTTACCACAAAGCCCAAAAAAGCACCATGGCCATCATAATGAAATAAATAGATCATGAATGTAGCAGAGACCTGAGACCAGTAAACCTCTCCACTTGCGTAACCCTGCTACAAAAATGTGCTACATCATGACATGGCTCCAACTTTAAAAACTGTAACAATTTTCCAATTTGTCCCGTTTTAATCAATGGCATACAAAAATATGAACAGACACTCAAACGCACCAACACTCATGTTAATAAATAAACAAACCGGTACAGCGGGAGATAAATAGGTTAAATGATGCAAGTATGCAAGACATAAGAAAAGAAACTGTAGTGAACTGGACAAACAATATGGCCGCCATCACCAAGGTCCATAGGGTAGGAGATAAAAATATATAATACAAAATCTTACTAAAGCTAATAGGCTGTTTGTGTTGGCTCAACTGCAAAACTCAATTAAAAAAAAAAAGAAGAAAAAAAGAATATTAACCAAAAGCTCAGCAAAAGGATGGATTACTGCATCAGCCGCAGGACTTGTTGCTCAGTACCTGGGCTTTCAAATGATTTAAAAAATAAATAAAATAAAATAAGTGCAGCGATGTTACAGACGACAAATACTGTACGTCTTTGATAAACATGTCGTCTTAAATAATTTTTAACTGAGGTAGCCAGGGTTCTTCTCGCTGCAGTAGTCCAGAGCTAGTTTCTCTTTCTGAATGTTTTAAATGATTTGTAAGTATACTCAGCATTATACAAAAGTTGAGATGAGTTAACTTCAGAATAGTTTTTTTCTGCAAACTGAAGAAAAGAGGACTTCAATTCTTCCCGAGATAAGACCTCGGCAATTAAACTCACTAAGCCAAAAAC
This sequence comes from Tandanus tandanus, assembly GCA_039654325.1. NCBI lineage: Eukaryota > Metazoa > Chordata > Actinopteri > Siluriformes > Plotosidae > Tandanus > Tandanus tandanus. The sequence continues at coordinate 10,435,920 of JBCNYH010000002.1, read as the reverse complement.
CAACTAGAACCTAGCTACTAAAACAACAAGTAGCTACTTATCAAAGGTCTTAATACAACTAAATCAGACAAAGTGGTTAAAAAAACTAAAAGGAAAAGGAAAAAAGTACAAAAAAAAAAAAAAAAAGCTAAAATATCATTCTGGGAAAAAAATGAATTAAAAATAATAATAATAATAAACATTTAACGCAATGATAATGCTCCATATGCTGACCAAACCACGCTTGCTAAAATTGTCTTTTTTATCATACACGGATTAATGCAAACAATTTTAGCATTCATAGAACTCAAACTAAGAGGTAACAAAAAAAAAAGTAAATGATACAAAATATTACAAAAGCTCATGGCGTAACCAACTGGTGTCAGTACAATTGTCTTGAGGGTAGAAAAGCATGAAGGGCTGCTCATCAAAATAATAATAATAATAATGATAATAATAATAATGATGATAATAATAATAATAAAATGGGTTGAATAGTCTGATGAATGGCTGAAAAAAAAAATATTTTCCTAAAGGACAAGAATATATGTGGCCATAACAATACCAAATCCTAAAAGCTTATTATGCAGGAAGAGATTAAATTAAGAGGCACTACACCTTCTGGGAAACATTCCTGATGCGGCAGGTTGATATGTTCAGTTTACAAAAAAAAAAATCGAGACTGGGTTTACTGCATCGGGCTGCTGTAATAATTCCACCGTAGTAAAATTTGTTTTGGGGATTCTCTTAATACCATGGCGCTTCAGCTTTTCACTGCAAAGGATTTCCCACATGTCTCAGGTAGAAAATGTTTAATTCTCTTAGAAAATGTGTGTGTTTGTTTTTTTGAGGGGGCAGGAGTATGAGTATCACTGCAATTACACACTGTTTACACTTAAATGCCTACTGGTCAAAGGTCGTAGGAACACAACGCGTTCAAACTGGCATGATCTCACGGCATTGCACCTCATTCCTGTGGGGTTTTATTACTGCTGGTGAGAATCTGTGCCTGTGTGGTGGTGTGTACCGTCCCTTCCTGACAAATGAAAACACTGTGTTTTAAGTGACATCACAATCTGTTTTCCTTGTAATATGATGTTTTTTTCTTTCAATTTTTAAAAAAGAAACTCAAGGAGCAGCAAATGGATAAACAATAGCACCTAATAGCACCAAAGAACGCCCGTTAGAAATTGGCATATATATATTTTTTTTTGAACCTATATGAGTCTTGACTTGTGTTTGGTTCTGTAGACTAGTTCTGTCCAGGTACCTGAGACAATAGCACCAAGGTTGCCACTAAAAGTCTTTGCAAGTCTCCTTTAACTCCTCCTTTGCAATTAAATACCAAACCTGCTCGGCTCGCTGTAGCAGCTTGGTTCTTGAAGTTGGTCTCCTTTTTGCATCACAGGAGTCTCTGATTATGATCTTGTTTCATCCAGGAATGTATTGAAATGCTGGACTTGCCTCTCCATCTCCTGAAAATAAAGAAAACAGTGAGTCGTATTAAACATACAGGATTGGATAACAGTGAAGGGGTGGGCCAAAAAACAGAAACAAATATCAGGATGTATATAAGCCATATAAATTTATTTAAAATTATCCAAGATAATTTACACAAACAACATATCACGCCCAAACAAACCAGTAAACTGTCACCAACAGCAACTATTTCCTTGGTGAAAATTTCAATGACGATTGTGGATGGTGGGTGGGGGGGCTCTTACCATCAAATGGCTTAAATTATTTATTTTTTGTCTTCCCTTGGTATGGAAAATCACTTTGCAATTAAATTTTTCTGTAAATCACCTGATATCCTAGTAGTAGTTTAGTCAAGAAGAGTGCATGAAAGCTCATATCCAGTAAGTGTGTTATTCCATCCATAACCACTGGATATGAGAAATCGTGCCCTCTGATTGGCTAATCTTCTACTATCACTTCATCTACCATTAGCAGTTGTGTCACTAACTGATCTGATCAATGAGTTTATAAATGTTCTTTTAAAAATCATTAACTTCTCATAAAAAATGGAAAGATATCAGGATATCCACAGTGAAAAAAGCATACAGTGACATGCTTCATCATCACATCTATATTAGATCTTGTTGGCCAGTGCTACCAACCAATAAACGTTACAGTGATTGCGACATCAGTGACCCAGGCCCCAATATGTCACTGTAGTTTTCCTTCTATCTTAAACTGCATTGCACATTGCTTTACTCTGACTTTATTTAATTTCCATGTATAAGAGCAAACACTGGCCCAAACCAGGTTTACATAAATTCTGGATATAGATTTAGATACATAATAATAAATAGTGGCAAGAAAAACTCTCTGAAACAACACATGAGAAAACCTCTAGTTTACCTCAGTAGTATTCAAGATCATTACAATATACAGGCATAGCAAAACAAAACCAGAAAGAACAAAGTGTGCTGAAAGAATATTCATGTGAATATATCTTGTATTGTGAATAAGAGTCCTGGGGTGAGCACAGGACATGATTTACGATTACAGCAGCAGTTATTACAAAGTATACATTTACACTATCCAGTTGAGATCGTTCACTGCACTAAGACTTGGACAGTGTAAATCTTTATGATATCCACACAGGACTGTCCGCACAAGCAGGAGGCGAATCAGAAGTGCAGAAAACACAGCAGCAGAAGCAGAGCATCACAGTTAAGCAATATCCCACTCCGTTGTCCTGAATATCAGCACGGCTATGAAGTAGCTAATCACAGGCATGCTGACATTCAGTGCAACTCGAGTGCGATGTTGCATTTATACAAAAGGTCTATAAACAAGTGATAATTTTGACACAATATGGCCGAATGTTGTTTATTTTTGCTCCTTGTGCAGAAACGGATCATAAAGAAGCCGTATGCTTGTTACAGCATGACAGCTAGCTATCTAGCTAGGTCATATCGATTTGTTCTACATCATCTTTAAAAGGTGCCTCTGGTAAAATCTCTTCTTCGGTTTCTTCATTTGTCAAGCTTTCAGAAGTTATATTCCTGAAAAGTTTCATCTGTGTCAATATCGATAGCACTTTCACGGAAAACACTTTTAAATGAGGAAGTGGAATTTTACGTGAAGGACACACAAGGGGAGTGATACGGACACGGCGAAAAAATCTTCCCGTGCTTTTATGAAAAGTCTCGACCAATCAAATCAGTGGACCAGAATCAATGGTGGGATAAGAAATCACATTATTTCCAGCCGTTTGTTTTTACTTTATGTAAACATTCAAATGCTAGTTAATTCCTGACTGCTTTTTAAAATATTCTTCGAATAAAACTGAAGTGAGCTGTTTATGTCCATAGTGTTGAAGGGATCAGTAAGCAGCACATGCCTTTTGCTGCCTGCATCTAAATGTCCTGTTGTACTACTAGTCCACCAGACAAAGTCATTTGCATTTATTATTTAAAGTTAAACTTCAAATGAGGAAATTGGTCATTTCGTTCCACCTTGCATTCCACACTCTGTTTAGGTGTGAAGAACATAATAGTCCTCAAGCGACCACTTGTCATGTTAAGTCATTACAAAGCATATAAACATCCATGCTGAGAGAAGAAACACAGAAAGCCTTGTATCAGAGCTTCATGGGTGTTCTGTCTTGCTATGATTGCATCACCCATTTATAAACTAAAAAAAAAATAATAAATAAACCACAGCAGCACATGGTTGCAGTCCCATTTCAAAACTAACAACTTGTCAGAAAATGAAAGAAATGAAAATGAGTTCATTATGCCTGTGTAGCTGTAAGCAGATGATGAATACACACAGACTGGATGCTGACACACTGAACAGCTGCTGAGTGCTGAAATTAGAGCACCGTGTTGATAGCAGGGAGCTGTGCTCAATCCTCCGGGGAAATTAGGTTTGCTGTTCTCAAATACAATGGTAATGGTTGCTGGCCAGCAGAAAGAGAGTGGAAGCACACTGGGGCCTGGAGGTCAGCAGGGAACTAAGCTCATTTATGTTCTCTGCACAGGTACCGCAGAGTCCACTACATTCTTCTATTTATTATTATCTACAAGTTCTTTTTCGGTCCTAATAGAGAAAAAATATTAATAAAGTTCTGAAAAATAAACTGCTTATTTTGAAGTCTGGATCCTTAAAATTACATTTATTTCACTGTGATTTAGCTGGAAGGTCAAGCATATCAGAACACTTAATAACTGGAATGCACTTGCAGTCACAGGGACTCGTGTTGAACAGCATGAGCGTAATATTTTGCCGGTTCTTAAGCAATAGGTTGAAAAGCTAACGAGCATGAGTATCAGCACTGCCTAGCAGGTGTGCATGTTAAAACCGTATCAGGTGCAAAGAAGACCTGACAAAACAGCAAACAGATTTAAACAGTGTTAGTCTTAAGGAGATATCTAAAGAACAACATAACCAAAACAAGTCAGAAAAAAGAGATACCCATGATTCTTTTTGTTCACCTGCCCTGCCAGGAGCAACTGAACAATGTCAAAGCATTACAGAGGTTAAAAGTACAGAGTGCTACTCACCTCGATCATGCAGGTCTTGTCGTAATCCCTGCGGTACTGGTAAATACACTGACTGAGCACCGAGTAAAGTCGTTCCAGTTGATCCACACTGTAGCCCTTACTCTTCATCACAACTTGATCTAGCAGGGCCTACAAACATAGGACAAGATACACACCAGGGTCACTACGCATCCATGATAGCTATGCCTTCAGCTGTAATCCCAATCACATCGAACCTCACCCACAGAACTTTCCCCAAACCTCTCCGTTCAGTGTACAATTTTGACCAAGTGTTCAGGTTGCAGCCCCGTCCCAAACAGCACACTCATGAGCTCAGAGGATCCCTTTGCATATGGCTCTTAGGGTGATTTATTTCTCATTTTAGGATACAAAGCTACACATGAACACCCTGTAGGCACACTTACAGTGTCCTGTGATGAACCCCCAAATTGAAGGAGGCTTCAACAGAGCTAAAGCCTGTGATGGTGAAAAAAAATCTTAAGATTCCTGGAGCATCTTTCAGATTAATTTAACCGGTCATCAACAACTTATAAAAATCAAATAATTTAATAATTGATTAAAATAAGTACAATCAGTAATTTATGTTTATATCCCATTTCATTTTGATGTGGACCTCAACTTATTTTGCAACCGTACCGCAATTCTATTTGTCAGTATTATCTCATGCAATTCTTTCTAGTATTAATTTTGAATTTATGTGTCAGACATCTCTGTTTTAAAACCAAAGGTGAATTTTTTTTTATAGGCAATCCTGTTCTACAACTATCCTCATTTCTCATGCAATCAGTCCAAAGAATTTTGTGACTCTCCTCCAATATCACTGAACAGTGTGCCACTGTGGAGCGCCACTGTGAACATAACCAAGAATAATAAGAACTTTAACGACATTCACAAATGATCACTTTTTCAGCCCTGAAGCCTTAAACTGTTTGCACACCATAGGTCTACAGCTCAAGGATTTCAAAGCTAACACCTTGCAAAGGATCAAGTGCTTATAGGGGCACGGTTTGGGTGACAGGCTAATATTTTAGTAATACAAAATTTCTACAAAACCTACTGTGGAGTACTAACTCCAAAAAAAAAAAAAAAAAAAAATGCATACAATACAATTTTACAGGTAGCTTCAGTGACAAAGGGCAATAAAAATAACCACATATTTACAGTAACAAGTTTCTTCCAAACTAATTGTTATTTAACTGGCGGTTGAAAAGAGTTTGGCAGGTAAAGTCCATAAAGCCTGGGCCACCTGAAACCTACCAACACAGAGTCAGGACGGGGGTCAGCAGCCTTCCAAAGCAATTAAGATCACAGTGACAGCTAATTAAGGCAAATCATAATTACCTTCCATTTTATACACTGTTACAGCATGCTGGTGTTTACATTTCACCCTGACTTTAATTAAAATGCCTCAGTCCCTGTGATGCCCCGACCAATTGACACATTCATCACTGTGATTCTGTGGACAATCAGTGGCTCATTATAACACATACAGACGAGTGATTGGTTTAGTTATGGAGGCTAGATGGTGCACATTCTGCAGACTGAATATTCTCTACATGTGTATTGACCTGGAATCTGTGAGATTAATCCTCATGCACTGAGTGGAGAACAAAGCAGCGTTAAACACAATATGAACAAGAAACATCCTACAAATCCTATTAAAATTAGTTGTGAATCAAACCCTTTGCAGTTTTGTGTTATTGTCATAGAGAATGCCTAGGTGATGATGGGTAGAAGATTCCACTTCTGTAACCCTATTACTAAATGAACCTCACTGCTACAAAAAAATCTGTTGATGCACTTAATTTACCTCGACCCATTTGAGGGTTACCGTTCTCTGCTGCTAAGTACTAACCTGCCCAGTCCAGTAGAAAAGTATTATATATATATATATAAAAATCAACCTGAAGAACTATACAAACACCAAGGCCTTTAAAATAAAGCCACAGTTTTAGAGTGGCTCATGTTTTAACCAGACAGCATGCAATTCAACCAAATAATTAATACACTCTGAAGGTCTGAGAAAAGTTGTGGACTGCTAAATGGTTTACCCCAAACGATAAGGGATTTTTAATTTTAATCTCCTGAGCTGCAGTAGATTAGATGCATTAATGAATAAATTACAAACTCAAGATTTTTACAGATAAAGCAGAAAAATGGAACAGGTGATGCAACAGGCTGTACAGCTGTTCACGTTAAACAAGGAGCTGAATTAAAATGCACTGAGGTATGTGTCGGGTCTGATTAAAATCAGAAATATACGGTGTACTCACACTAGGTTGCCTCGTACCATGCCCAAATACAATTACCCCACTCCCCCCTCTCAGACTGCACTTAATGTTCTGGGCATGGCTAGTGATAAAATCTTTTTTTCAGAATTAAAATCTGTCAGCTATGGAAGTTGCAGGCCTTTAAAAGCCCATCCCTGGATGGCCTACCTGCCTGTCTACATACCTCCCAGCACACACTCTGCCCATGCACTTAGTGCACACCACAAGTCTTCCACAAGACCAGGCAGACATATCACTATAGCAAAGAGTCGACGGCTGTGAGTAATGTACAATAACCCAAAAAAAAGGGCCATTTTCTGTTGGAGTGCCTTTACCCTGGATTACATCCCGTGATTATCATGGCACTGTTATGACAAACTTAAGCAACATCACAGCATTTCCATCCAGAGTCGGGTTTATTTTTCACCAGCATGTTGAACTGATGATGAGAAAATCAAGCCACTCCATAAAGTCTTCTCCAGAACATCCCAAAGACTTTTAATAGGTTTAGGAACAGCGCTCTGTGGTACCAGTTCATGTGTGAAAATGATTCCTCATGCTCCCTGAACCATTCTTACACTATTTGAGCCCCAGTTTTATATCCGTGCCACCAGGGGTGGAAAGTCCACAGATGGGATAAACTGGTCTTTCAGTACATTCAGCTCATCAGCTGACTTGCCACAGTGTTGCTAAGCCTTGCCCTATCCAAATGAAGCAACAATGCCCTGGTAATTATGCGCTGTAAAGGCATCAGGATGACAACTGTTCATAAAACAGCGTAGTATGGCACAATATGGCCGTGCACATGCCAAGTAGAAGTGCTCATTTCGGCGATGCATAACAGAACATGTAAAAGTGAAATTTGTTTTCTGAAATTTGGGCTGGTGATAATAGACAAGCACACTTGGGAAAATCCTACTTGAGATTCACAAATTGTTTAACATCACATTTTTTTATAAAAACAAACAAACAAAAAAAAAACTTCAATTCCTTTAATTGATATACTCCTTGTAGGAAGTAGGGACTGTAAATGATGAATTGGAAGCCATTTGGGATTCAGGTACATGAAGCACGAGGAACAAAATTGTCAGCAAAATATAAAAAACATTTTTTGCGTCAGTGTACAACTCGAATGATGGCTTGACAACCAACTGTAAGTTATTGATTCGTTATCGTCCCATGCTGCACTGCGCTGTCCAGTGAAAAGGTGCCTTTTGTAATTGTGTAACTCCATGATTAAGAACCTACGCCTATGGGATCATGAGTTTAAGTCCCAGGGGTAAAAAGAAGGGGTTGATGGGAATGAGCCTGCAGCTGGATTAGTGTTTTCTCTTGTGGCTGCACCAGTAACCACCAACTGCTCCAGGGATACTGCACTTTCTTTTGTATGAGATTAAAAAAATACACTGTACAACAGACAGCCAGCAAAACATGCTTTTTTTTGTATTCTCCTCAGTCAAGAGAAAACATTCTCAGCATTAAATTATTATTTTATTTATTTTATTAATAAAACTGACAGAAAAGGTCAGACAGAAACTGACAGAAAATTCCCAAAACAATGATGTTAAATGACAAAGTAAAACATTGTCCTGTTCTGATAGAGAGAACTGTCGTCTGCATATACATATAAAAACAAATAGATCGCAAAAAAGGATACACTTCTCCAGAATCAATAGTTAGAAAGACAATAAATTGGGCATTTCCACCATCTGAGATTTAAGTAGAGTATGTAATATTACCAGCTGTGCAATAAGAAACCACCTGTAGACAGCAACAGTTTATCAGGTGGATGGTGGATTTTTGGGAGGTTCTGCAGTAAGGAGCAGTACCTAAAATAAACAGAACATTATCGACATAATCCTTTTACAAATCGGTGGTTGACATCTTCACTGCTGATGCTAATGACTAGGAACGTCTATGTGCACCGATCAGCCATAACACTAACACCACCTGACTGGTCTGAGGCTAGGGTATCACATATGCAGCAAGCTTCTGCAATCTTTCTATTATATCCAGCATTAACTGTTTTACAAGTTAGTTAGCCTTCACTCCTCACGTGCATCAAGGAGCCTTGGGCACCCATGATATTCTTGCCAGGTCTCTGGTTGTCCTTCCATGAACCACCTTTAATAGGTACTCAACACTGCATATCCGAAACATCCCACAAGACCTGCTGTTTTAGAGCTGAATAAGGCCAGTCATTCAGTCATCACGGTATGGTCCTTGTCAAACTCACTCATCGTTAGCTCCTAGATCCTTACATGTTTTTCCTGCTTCCAACACATCGACTTTGAAAGCTGTCTGGTCACTGTCTAACACATCATACTCCTTGTTGGGTGCCACTGTAATGGGATAATGTTATTCCCTTCACAATCAGTGGACCTGCTTTTAATGTGGTAGTAGTTGCTCAGTGGTTTAGGCTCTAGATTATTCAAGAAGGTTCAAGGCCCAGCACCCCAATCTGCCACTGTTGAGCCATTGAGCACAACCCTTAACCCTCAACTGCTCAGTGGTATAAGTAAGATCAAATGTAATCCTATAAATTAAAGCTACATATGAAGCAACTACTAATACAATAAGATTCATTCCTAATGTCATAGTTTGACTTTTACTTTAAATCCAGTTAGCAGGGTTCTCACACCGTATACTTTTGTGTCACTCAGCTGGACACGTGAGAAACTTTGGCTGAGAGACTTCGTGAGAATTGCCCACTCACGACAGTATAGATAAGAGCACGCCTGACTAAAGCCTGATTCACACAGAAAGCAATGAGCAACTAGCGACCATGCAAAGTCAATGAACTCCAGCGAAGTCGGCGACAAGAGGCGAAATGTCCTGAAACGGCGTGAAGTAGGCAGGCACGGAGTTCAACTGACCTGAACTATCACGCAATTCGAGCGAAAACCAATCAAAGCTTAAAGATACTGTTGATTGACAGATGCCACAAAAATACCGAAACCTTTTCCAAAGGGAAACAATGAACACAAGTTTAATTCGCCCACATCAACATGGAAGAGGAGCGTATTATCATCGTGTCTAAACAGCCTGTGCTTTATGACCACACACACAAATTTTACAAAAATAATCAGAAATATGATGGTTGGGTTCATGTTTACTGAACTGACGCGTGCTGAAATAAACTCTTAATATAAGATGATAAAAACTCTCACCGAGCTGCTGTAGGGAACCAGTTTGATGCTGCTGACAGATTTAAAGATTTTTAAGCAGGAAACACGTGAGGAAGTTACCTAGGCAACTACACTTCAGTAGCAAATCGATTTGTTTGCTTTGCAAGGAAATTCAGCGGCATGGTGATTCGCATATCGCTCTCTGTGTGAATGTGGCTTAACAGCTTATAGACCAGGACTCAAACTAAATATAAAATGATACATATCTAAAATTTATCAAACAATTTTGGTTACATTTTAAAACTAGAAATGCGTTCTTGTCACAGAACACTATGTGTAACCCCCCACATGGTCATCGGCACAGTTATTCTTGGGACATGGAAATCAGGTTAATAAAAATAAATAAATAAAATAAATTTTTAAAAAATTGAGAGAGAGAGAGAGAGAGAGAGAGAGAGAGAGAGAGGGAGGAAGAGAGAGGGAGAGAGAGAGATTTGGAATATATGCTCGCGGGTGTTGCTATATATATATATATATATATATATACACACACACACACACACATACACACACACACATATATATTATATATATTTATTTAAAACATATAAATATGTATTTAAAACTCAAGTTGTCACTCCTACTTAATGATTGCAAATAATAAAATTACCTGACTAATCAGGACATGTTTGTTGATTTGCAAAGAAAGTCTGTGCACAATTGTACATATCTAAATTTTTACATGATCATGTGCAAAATTCATACGACCTCTATGACTTTGAAATCAGGTCCAGGTGACCCAGTTTCAATAGTACTATAGACCCTGACACTAAGTACAACCGGAACAAATTTAAAACCGATCTGACAAAAACTACACCCAGTTTCGAATGGGCTGGTAGGGTGTGTCGTAGGGTAATGCCTGATAAAAAGTTAAAAGCAGATCTATTAATATTTCAATATGCTGGAGGGCATGTATGTTTTTACTCACATTGACCTCTGTGATCTTGAAAGATCAAGGTGACCTAGTTTTGTCAAGGTTAACAGGCGTGTCCATAGACATGTCTGGTATAAATAAACAATCCAATGCTAAATTTTACACATCTGACTATTTCTGTGATCATGTGCATATTTCATGTGGCCCCTGTGACCTTGAAATTAGGCCAAGGCAACCCAGTTTGAATAGAATTGAAGTCCTTAACACCAAGTATAAAAAATATGAACTGGAAACAGATCCGACAAAAACTGCATCCTCTAGAGTGTTAATAGCATTCGTGATGAATTGACCTCTGTGATCTTGAAAAATTGATCAAGGTGACCCAGTTTCGATATGCTGTTAGGGCATGCCACAGGGACCATTCAACTTAAATATAAAATAAATCCATAAAGAACCGGCACTGCTAGAGTGTTAACAAGAAGAGTCTGATTTTACTGATGCAAAGATGCTAGAAAAGACGATCCTGATTTAGTCCCAAACTGCATCCAGCACACACTTTAATTGGGGCAGTTGCATGATGAGCTTTTAAACCAGCGCACCAGTATCAATCACTGATTCTTAACCATCCCTACTAATGACCCAAGAGAGAGGGGTTGGGGGGAGGGGTAGTGGGTCATCCAACTTCTTACATAAAGATCATCTAATCATCGTTACCATTAACATACTCTGTAAAAAATATAAAAAAAATTTTAACAAGCCTTAGATCATAATATCCATCCCTTTTTCTCCTTAACGACCTAAAAGTACTGGTAAATAAATAACTTGTGTTAATTTGGCTCAAAACATACAGTGATAGATTTTATTTCATAGTAATGAACAAAGTTTGGCAGGTCTGGTAATATAATATAATCGAGTAAACATCACCGAAAGTGTGGTGGGGTAATATCACAGAGATGATTAGTCAGTATATAAAAAGTCTACTGCATATCAAAACCAGTGCTTAAGCTTCTCCCATCATTTCAGAAAGTTCATTTCATCAATTCCCTGGATTCATTTTACTCGTAAAAAATGAAATTTCAAGGGTGAAAAAAAATCTACATTTTCTGTCCTGATGATACATGAGCTAAACTGCACATCTAGACCTTTCTAATGTATATGCAAAAGTTATTAGTGAACACACACACACACACACACACACACACACACACACACTCTTCACAATCAAGGTCTTTTTACTGATCATCAAGCTACTGTGGCCTAATCTTATATTGCCATTTTCTGTTTATCTCTTTATATTCTAAATATTCTGGCCTCGTGGCATACTATAATAACTACAAAAAGATTTCTTATATCTACTCCGGTCTAATACAGACCTTGATCTCTGTGATAAATCCACCAAAGCCCTGCAATCGATTCCAATTAAAAGCATATTTCCCAGATTCTGCACTGGCTTCATAGTAACTGTGGGATGTAATAGTGAACGTTCCACAGTACTCAAAACCTAAAAATAAAACAATTTAAAAAACAGCTCTCTGTCTTTCAGAAGACATGAATTCAGTGGCTTTCCTGTATTGCAAAAATATTAATTACAATGAATCTGTATATGGTTTATGAATATAAATGAAATGCTGGGTAATTCCATCTTTAATACATGCCAGGCAGTTTGCCAAGCCAACCAGTAGGAGATTCCGTTTAAATGGCAATTCTCATCCCACTTCACCGGAAATTCAATTTGTTCCATAAGCCTGGAATGAAATAGCAATTATTCACAGCCCCCTTCACTTCACGATCTGTTTCTTAAAGATATCTGCTTTTCCCCCCTTCCTTAATAAATAAATAAATAAGCTCCAAGAGTAGTGCCAAAAGGTTTCACATCCCTCAGTTCTCATAGCTCACTGGGTAAAAGGTGCATGAAGCAGTGCCGAGGACTAGCAATGTGTAAGAAGCAGTGGTCCTAACCGAAACCCTCAGAGCGGTTGTGCGGGGAAAGTGATAACCAGTGCAGAGGTCTGCGGCACACAAATACAGCTGACTGCAAGTTCATTTTTGTTCCACAGCACTTTTTTTTTTGGAGTGTGGCACATAATCTGAGCTGAGCTTTAAGCAGTCACTCCAGTTGTCCTTGCTAGGTTCAAAACAATAATAGATGTACTTTCTCAGGGAAAATCAACAGGATGTCCAGCAAATAAAGAGCATGGCAAAGCCAGTGATAAACATTCCAGGTTCTGCCCTCTCCTTCCCATTTCTATGATCTACTAATATCATATGCATTATTGAGTAGAAGGCAATGATGAAAATCATTTGGGCATCGTGAAAAGAACTGCATAGTGCAAGATTTAAATGGCACAATAAAAAACAGCAGAGAGTGCTTGTGAGCTAGAAATTATGTGAAGAGGAAATGACACTGTCAGCTCTGATGAGCATTTCCTCCAACATCACCTGAATAATTGTAGTAATAATGACTAGTTTTCACCATCTCAGAAATTAGCCCACTTTCACATGGTTTCCATACAAACTGGAGATACCGATGCTCAAAATACTGAATGTATATGCAGCTTTAGTGCAATATATTTAATAGAATCATTAAAGGAGCCTAATGTGACAGCACTGAATAATAACAGCAAAGCTGCACCGCCGATTACCATTAAAGATTTAATGCCAGTATTTGTATTCTTACCATAAAATTAGAATAGATATAGATTCAACAAATCTACCTGCCATGACATTTGTAGCATTTCCAGGAGAATGACTTCAAAGGTTATGTGCAGGGAAGCCATAGCAAAGTTCTAGTTTGAACCCTAGTTGATTCACTGGGTGAAAATCAAGTTCTCCATAAAACATACTTCTGATATGGACAGCAATATAAGTGCAGTGACAAAGCTTTAACGAGAAATACTGTCACACAAATTCTAAATAAAAGATAAGGCTGGGTTAAGCTTTACAGACTTGGTTGTATTTCTAGCGTTACTGTTTCTGTACATATATTAAATACAATCACTAAATTGAAGTTTTAAGTGTTATTGGTATTCTATACACACTTGAGAGGTCAAGAAAACTGAAGATGGTTTTGATTGCTTTGGTAATCCGCATCCAAGTTTAAAGCATCATAGTAGACGCCAACGGATTTTAGTGTTACAGGATACAGTAGGTGTATTTTGGGGATACGACCCATTTCACTGTTTTATTTATTTATTTTATTTTACCTCGAGTCGCTGATGGTCTACAACTACAGCAGGTGGAGGCGGAGGCTGTGGGGGGTCTTCTGGCCTTTCTGCTAGAACTTCCTTCTGCTGTTCTGATTGGCTTGTTTGACACATTTCATTGGAGGTACCTACAAAAAATTATAACAGGTAAGATCTTCACCAATATTCACAAAGATACATTTGTGTACAGGAATCTGACTTGCCTGTACAAGAACAAAAATACTCTTATGCTAAAATTGTTATTGAGCCACAACAACAATAGTGTCAGCTGTCTGGAAAAAAACTAATTCAGGTAGTGACTGTTTCTGACTCCTGTCAGTGTCTTCAGTCTGTCTGTCCCTACACAGCTATCTGTCTGTTTATCCATCTGTTAGTCTATCTATCTATCCATTTATCTATCAATCCACCCATATATCCCTCAATGTATATATCTCTATCCATCCATCTGTTAGTCTTTGTATCTATATATCCATCCATCTCTATCTATCCATTTGTGAGTCTATCTATATATACAGCTATGAAAAACATTAAACTTGTAAATCTACCAGGGATCCCAAGTTTTTTCATAGTGGTATATACACTGTCTCCACACACACACACACCCACACAGCCATAACACTAAATCCACCTGCCTAATATTGTGTAGGCCCCCCTTGTGCCTCTACAACAGTTCTGACAAGTGGACTATGAGACCTGTAGGTGTTCTAGGGTATCTATGGAATTTTGTGGCCAAGTCAACACCTTAACTTTATCATTTTCATGTTCTTTGACGTGCTGAAGGTGCCTTACTCTGCTATAGTATTGTCCTTGACACATTTATATATTAAGAAATGCAAATAGACTGGATTTGTTAACTCATCTGTTCTCAGGTGTTAGAATTCCTCTTATTCAAATTTTTTTCTCCTCCATAAAGTGTGTAACAAATTGTATTACATGCTGTGATTTAGTATTTTTACAAACAAATGATGAGTAGAAAGAGGAGAATGACGTGTTTTGATGCTTGTATACACGATGTATGTTCCAGCCAATGACAACACAGTACCTTCTTTTTCATGAATTCCATCACTGGTTGCTCCATCTGCTGCCAGTGTGCAATCATCTGCCTTATATTCTTGCACATCATCATCTGATCCAGCCTGTTCCCCTTCTTTGAAGGAAGCTACGTCCTCCTCCTTTTTACTATTCCCTGATTCCTTTTCATTTACTTCACTGTCTATACTGTCCATTGACTCATCTCCGTTGACACATTCTTGGGGCTCAGTGAGTACTGTTGCCTCTTTCTCCTCTCCAGAAGAAGGGCTTTTAAAAGTATTTGTATCGGCCTTATCTTGGCCCAGAGGGTCTTGAGTTGTGGTGGCTTCACTGGAGTTTTCCTCTTCAGTGCTGAGAGCGTATCCATTGGCTTGGGGAAGAGGTTTTTCAGTTTGGGGTTCCATGGTATCTGAGGAGGACTCGTCCTGAGCTGGACTGACATTACCCTGGACAGCAACAATTGAATCATCACCTTCCTCTTCTTCAGGCTCATCATCTTCGACCTCCTCCTTCTTGCTGCTTTTCTTCTTCCTGATGATGCCTCTTTCCCAAACTGGCCGACGACGAACCTTGCGCTTTGTGCTACCTGGGGACCAGAAAAAAATAAAATTAATAATTTGAGTTATAAAACTAAGACATACTGGATTTTAAATTAATATATTTTTAAATAAATGCATCTTTTTTACGACACATGATGAGCAGCATTTTTCTAAACACCATTTATATAACTTCATAAAGAATACTTTAAAGAAAAAACATTATACACACATTATATATATATATATATATATATATATTCTCACACATATACATATATATACACACATATATATATATATACACACATATACACACATACATACATATATATACACACACACACATATACATATATATACACACACACACACACACATACATATATATATACACACACACACACACATATATACACACATATATATATATATACACACACACACACACATATATACACATATATATATATATATATATACACACATATACATATATATATATATATATACACACATATACATATATATACACATATATATATACACACATATACATATATATACACATATATATATACACACATATACATATATATATATACACACATATACATATATATATACATATATAC
>JBCNYH010000002.1:10397538-10410763 GCA_039654325.1 Tandanus tandanus | reverse complement strand
CCACCCCCCCACCCCCCCCCCCCCCCCCCCCCCCCCCCCACCCCCCCCCCCCCATCTCCTCTACACATACAACCCCTAAACATTAAACAGTAGTTAAAGGTCACTTCCTTGAGGGACCAAAAAAAATAAAATAAAAGTCTGCATAACATCTGGCAGAGTCATCTGGCACCAAAGAGTATTCTTCAAATGTGAGCAGAAGGGCACATGCTATTAAGGAACAATTTTCTGCAGAAAAGCAAAGAACAACAGATTTCAGGATGCTAAAGACCTTACGGCATGTCATGACATGGATTTGGTGAAAACAGAATAATGAATCAAAATCTGTTTACATTCCTTTGCATTTATCAGACTGCATGAGTGGAAAATCAAGAACAATACTTGAAGGCAGGTTTTAATTGTATTAGTTGTCTTTTTGAGAGGTTTTTCCAGAGACATCACTGTATAAAATCGGTATAAAACTTCTGCATTTAGATCTTCAGTATACACAGGAATAAGATAAGAAGCGATTTAAGAGAAAAAAAAAAAGGAAAACTATCCTGTCATCACGAAGACCTCATTTTTGATAATACAGTAAAATTAGAAACATATCAGCAGCACCGTAGCGAGCACAGGGTACTTTCAAATCATCAGTAAAACTAAACAGCTGAAGATTTTAGTAATGCCACCTGTGTGGAATGCAATGTGTTCTTCTGCTGTTGTAGCTGTGGTGGCTAAGCTAGTTAAGCTTCTGCCTTACTGATTCAAAGATCAGGGGTTCAAGTCCCAGTACCACCAAGCTGCCACTGTCGGGCCCTCTGGATAAAGGCATCTGCCAAATGCATTAAATGTAAATGTTGTAGCCCATCTGCCTCATGGTTCAACATATGATGCTTTTCTGCTCGCCACCATTATAAAGAGTGGACATACGAGTAACCGAAGCCCAGTTTAGCCATTCTTCCTTGAGCTCGCTCATCAACAGGGCATTTCCACCCTCAGAATTGAATCAATGGAACATCACTTTTTTCTCAACACTATTCTATGTAAACTCTCATGATTGTTCTGGATGATCATCTCAGGAGATAAGCAGTGTCAACATCCATGCCACAGGTAAACTCATCAAGATCTCAAAGTTTCCTAATTTTGATGTTTGATGTGAACATTAACTGAAGTTCTTGACCTGTACGTGCAGGATTTCATGCACTGCTTTGCTACCATATGATTGGCTGGATGGATCTTTGGAGTCCATGTGCTCCTATTAATCACTAGTGAGTGTATGGTGTTAAGCTGAATGTTGATCACATGGTACATGAGATTGTTGGGTTGCATCCACATGAGCCATGCTCACTTTTAGTTTTCAGATTGTGAGGAAACATTCAATACGAGTGCTGAAAACAAACGCATGGTGGAGTTCTATGATTGTTATGATGGTCTATAGCCAAATGTTTAAGATGTTCACAAAAAGTTGCCAAATGTGATGGAATTGATCCACAGGTTTTTTAAAAAAGGAGAATTTTCCACAAGAATTGGAGGATTTTCCAGCGATAACCGAAGTGGATATAGCAAACTACTTGGTGATGCAGACATTATTTTATATGCACAAGCTGTTCAAGTGCCACAAAGCTTCTTAATGTCTGGCTGGGTCCCTGATCTAGGAGTAAAAGTTAAATTTTGCCAGGGTAAATAATGTTTAGAGGTTTCATTGATGTGTTTTTCTGTTATTAATCATGTAAACAAAACTGGATCTACATTTTTCAGTAGAATGATTTTATTGTTTGATTATTTTAATTACTGTATTTTTATTCTGCCTTTCTACTTATTTATTTTTTTATTGACCCCAACTGCAGCCACAAACTTACTATTCTTGTTTATGATGGAAATAATCATCTAAACCAAGACCATACTTGAGTACTTTAAACCAAAAAAATCTGATGAGCTTGACAAGCACACATGCAACAATAAACAAACCATCTCCATTTCTTTCCCCCCCCCCCGTTTTTTTTTGTCCCCTAATTTTAGCCGTATCCAGTTCCCACCCATTAAGTGTTGCCTCCCTATCACATACAACCACCAACCAGGGAGGGGCTTAAGCATTCACACACACCCTGTGTGACATGCGATGCTGCCATCCACCTCTTTACAAACTGCTGCGCATGCGCATATGGAGGCGGCCTAACAGACTGGGAGGGTAAATGCTATCTGCCCCTTTTGTACGAAAGAGCTCACAGACGGCCATGGATTGGCTGGTGAACGCTGTGAGTGACGGGAGAGTATGCCATCCCTCCTGGGTGAGCTCGGCCAATTAGCTCCTATGGACTCCCAGATGGATGCGGCATCAACCCATCTCCATTTCTTGTCAAAGATTTTCAATGATCGAATGAAAGAGCTTCCTAATAAACAAAACTGAATTTGTTTACTTTTTTTCACTTTCTTGATTTGAGTGAACAGAACAACCAAGAACAGCATGGCCCTGCTGCATTTTCATTTGAAACTAAAAGCACACACTTGACTAATTCTTGATGCGATACGAGTGTTTGCGCACCATGTACATGTACCCTTGACAGCACAACCTGGACTTGTCACTTGCAACCCAAAAAAACAAGGAAGTAAATCCTGTAGAGTAGGGTGTGTTTTAAATCTCTGGTGTAGAAATGTGAGAATCCTAAGGAAGCTCTATTCAATAGGTGTGTGGGTGTATGTTAATGGGTATATGTCTGCATGCATGCATGGTAGACTTTTTACAGTCTTTAGCCCTGTCTTAACGAGGAATAGTGGTAAAGGCTCTGCTGCTATTTTTAGAGGCACAGAGAACAATCAAAAGCATACAGGAGGAACATGAGATTAATAGGTGAAAACAGCAGAATCCGTTTACAGGTCCATGAGCATGGTTGGATGTTATTTTAATAAAATCCCTTCAGTTTTCAAATGCAGCCATTTGTAATGAACAGTATGCATTTCGCTTCTTAGAACTGAAGTTTCATTTATAAAATGTCACCTTCCTAAACACAGCAATTAGTCATGTCTGGCTTTAGCAGACCGTATACAAGGCAAACTTCTCTGCTATTCCAGAGGAAATGAAAATGTCTCTATGTTTTGTATTACCATAAACTTGAGCTCTGGGAGGACGTGAAGTGCTTGCATAAGAAAGCTAGAATAAACAAGTCCGCTCATTACTAAGACATACTTGTAGTCGTCCCCGGTGCGTATGTACAGGAGTCAAAAGAATGGATACATAAAAATCAATTTGCACCTAAATTCATAAATACTTCACTAGAACATGCATGCACGCCATCACTGTTGTTCATTAAAGCAAGTTTTGGTGACGTTAAGCGTAAAGAGGAGGCCCCAGTCTCTGGTGGCTATTGTTTCCATTACCAAAAAAGAAAGGACGATTGGCCCCAGTGCTGTGCGAGAAAACGAGTCGTTTCCCACTCTTAAATAATGCAAGGTAATTGTTGAAAGCACAAGCACACAGCCTCAGACAGTTGATGTAAAAAGTTTGTGTGCAAGTCTCTCTGTATGTCTGAGTCATCTACCAGGAATAGCACTGCACTTTGTATTAATTAAGAGTCACTGCATGAATATTTTACACAGCACCAGAAATATTTAGCCTTGACCCCACCTTACAATCAGTACCTGGAAAAACACATCCTCACTTTTATTTATTTACAGTGGTTGGAAATTATTAACAAATTTCAGCACTACTGTAAATCTTCCAGAAGATATGTGGAAATAGCTTTGAAGCTGTGCAGTGCTGTCTCTCCCGCTGAATGCTAGAAATTCATTCCCCATATTCAGCTACGCCCCATTACTGCTCGGGGATCCAGTATTCTCCACACATATATGCCGAATATACATGTAAGTATTACACTACATGCATGCCTACACCTGCATAGCTCAAGAACACCAGCAAAACCACAAAAATCAAATGGACTGCATTTAGAATTTGTAAAAGAAGCTTTAAATAATAGCCAATAAGGGCAAAGGCAGAAATATATCCTTCCTGCCAGTTGTTCAGGTCAGAAAAGCCCCTTAGCTTGACAAAAACTGCCCTCTTAATATTTATATGTCAATGTTCAAGGATGCAGAATCATAAATGCATTAGCAAGCTCAATGCTAAAAGATCCTCTAAAGCACCAAGTATAGATTACAAATGCTAAAGTTGATAGTCTGGTACACCACAGATCACCATAATGAAAAAAAAGAAACCAAAAAGGTTTATCCTTACAGTTAATGAAATGCATTGCAAGACATGCACTGCACGTGTATATAGCAACCCAACATTCACTAGTCTAACAACATGCAGAGGGGTATGAAAAATGCGAGTTTGACAGGTAGAATGCAATCTATACGTTTATTAGAAAGGGAGACTGGTGGCTAGCCACAACAAGTTGCTAGCGTTAGCTAATACACCTTCACTGCAAGTAACACCAATACCGGTGGTCTTAGAATTGGCAGCAGAATAGTTTCTTTGGCACCATTTCAGAAAATGTACAGAAATTACTGCCCAGAAAAGCTGAATGTAGTGCAGTGAGGTGCTGGAATTCAGAATGAGTAGCATTGTATACATAAAATAATTATCATTGCAATGGCATTTTTGCTTCAGTTTGGTCAAGTCGAGGCTCAGCAACATTATGTGGCAATAAAATGAAGTCGGCTGATGACCTGAATGACCAGTTTATCCCATCAATGGACTTTTTTCCTCATCGATAGCACAGATATAAAATTGAGGCTGAAATAGTAAGAGTGTGGTTCAGGGAGCATGAGTCCTGACCTTAACCCTATTGAAAGTCTTCAGGATTTGCTAGTGAAGACTTTATGGAGTGGTTCAGTTTACCCATACTCAATTCAAGATGACGGTGAAAAATGAACGCGACTAGAAAATAAAATGTGATGTTGCTTAAGTGCCATGCTGATTATGCGCAGTAATCAAGGCTAAAGGCAGGCCAAAATAATATTAGGGTGCAGGGCAGTGTGTTTATTTATTTGATTGCTATTGTGAAACACTTATGCCCAAAATATGAAATCAGCTTATTACAGGATTCTTTTTTTTTGTCAAACCTAATATTAAATAACAATTTAGAAGCTCAGCAAAGACCCAAAAACCAACAAAATGGTACCATTTAGCAGAATATCTGAAATGCTACCACACAGAAAACGAACACGGAGGAGGAAAAAAAAAAAAACTTTGTTCAAAGGAATTCATTAGATTTTTTTGTAGGCAACTAGATTAATTACATGTTAAGCCTCATGATTCAGCTTCTGTTCCTCGTTCCGGCATGCTGAGGATGATAAAGACATTACATGAGTAAGTTCTATAGCTCAGGCTTGTGTATTGTCAGTGTTTCATCTGTTATTCCCCAAACCCACTGTATTCTGTATCTATTTTTACCCATCACTTTATCTGTCCATGCATTCAGGCTCAAATCTCAAACATCTGAGAGGAGCCTCAGCACACATTCAGCCATTCAGTTCAGACATCTCTATTACCCAGCAGCTTATCATCAAGCATACAGGATCCGTTTCTGTGCCACACCAGTGCCATTAATACCAGGCCTTATTTAAAAGTCCACACAGAAGTAGTTGCGACATGCTGTGAAAGTTATTAAGTGTTCGAGGGTGAGAAAAAGACAGAAGGGTGAGGCCCATATGCTTTAAATGTACTCACTGGATCGAAGGAGGTCTGGCACACAAAGAAAAGCTCAAAACTCCACGAGTTCAAGTCTTCTGTACCATGACACCATTGTAAACTCATTCAACTCAACTCAAAGTCTGCAGTGTTTTCCTATCGTCTTGTCCTAGTTCTACATACAGTACACTGAGGCAAAACTTCTGTGTCATCTACAGGCTGTCAGAAAGGTCAGGGACCAACAAGTGCCAGATTACATACGGTGAATTCTGTATGTATTATTCACAACATCCGCTTAACATGTTCACAATTTATGCATTTGTCTCAAAATATACAGATCAACCATTTTGCCCAACAAATCCCCACTGGCTCCTGCCATTTCAGATACTCAGCATCAGCAAAATCAAAGATTAATGAAGCACTGATCACACATTGATCTGACTGACAAGGCCACATAGGTAGGGTGAGTGGACAAGCCCAGAGGTGCACTGACATTATTAATGATGTACCTGCTGCTGACTGTGAATATCTGCCAAAAATGAATGCGGACATGAATATTTTAGTCGTCGCTTTAGGTTCTTCTTTTGAGTGACCAGTGATTTGCAAAAAGGGTCACTATTTGACCGATATAAACTGACACCCAACAACTGCAAGGCAGCAATATTTTAAAGAGTAGAGCCAGAGATAGAGTTGATTTTCACCATGCCATCATACAAACCACCAGCTGCAACATGAATGTACCTGTTCACATATCTACCTATGTACTACATGTATTATCGGAGGATTCAATCACCAGAGTACTCCGTCTTAGTCTCAGAGTTGTTTATGATTATTTTTGCAGGCTTTCATGTCAAGTTCTAAATGGTACCGATCTCTTGGCAGCTGCTTTGACAAGCATGTCATCCTATAGATATAAGTAAATCTGGACTTAGTCACTCAACTTGTCCTTTTCGTCATCATCTGACATGCGGAATGACCCTGTCATGTCACATCCTTACACTCTCCCTACAGTTCCTGTGCATATCTTGCAGATGCATAGCATCAATTTCTATGAATGTGCACAGCTGACACACCGAACAGACGCAGGATATGCGAGGCAGCCATCATGTGCATGTAAACATGCGATGACCAACAATTTGTGCACACAGTTTCCTCTGGGATCAATAAAGTATTCTGATTTTGATGAATATCTCCAGCCTTAAAGGGTACCTGTAGTGAATCAGTGTTACTAGATATTTAAAATGATCAGGTATAACATCAACGATTCCTTCCGGCATCATCAGTCCTTGCCCGCTTTCGAAGTGCGTGCGAGTGTTACGACTCTAGGCATGCTCAGAGACATGTTGCCTTTCTGATTGGCCTGGAAGTGGCCAGCCTGGAAGTGCAAACTCGTTGGATTGGCTGGGCTACGTCACTGTCCTGTGCCACATAACACATTATCGGCCAGTGCTGAACAGCGCAAACAACATGCACAGAAATAACAAAACATTTCTTTTATGTTCCTAAACCAACTGATGACAGGAAATCTGGGTTGGCAAAACGTTAGCTGCACAAGCCATTTTGGATTTCCAGTCCAAACTAGAGACATCAACCCTGCCCATCGTGTTGTCATTTCCAGGGGAAAATGACTGCTAATCCCTGCAGTTAAGCCCCCGCTAGAAATCCACGGGATAAAATGACCAGTTTTGCGCTTTTTATGGTTATGTTAAAATAAGCTTCTGTGTAGCTTAAGCATAGTACATACGCACAACTTACGCTGAAAGCATCACCAATACTCTTTGGTACTCTTTAAAGTGCACAACACAGTGGTCAGGAACGGAAACCTGAACAAGTCATTGGGGGCAGAGATACCGGTGCTCCTTGCTCACACTATGAACAGTTTCACTTAGGAAAAAGTGACTGACAACAGGCAACATGTAATAACAGGGGTGCCAGATTGAACTGGTGCAAAAAATACCCTGTGGATGACATGCCTGTATGACACCAAATTTTCAGAATTAATTCTAAAACTAGATTTTAGCCATTTTTCATAGATTTTTGTGGAGGAACTATCCCAAATCTCAAACAAAACAACTTTTTCAAAAAATTCAAATCAATAACCGAAAGGCTAAAAATTAATTCAACTACATGCCTGAGGAGTGTTCTGTCAAAAGAAAAGACAAAGAAAGGAAGAGGGAAAAATAAAAGAGGGGAGAGTAGAAAAAAAAGTGGGTGGAAAAAGGTCATCCCTGAGTGAGGACACTGTTTGTCACTCTGCCCTGCATCACACAGCAGTGGCACTTAATGAGGCATCTCGATCGATAGATGATTCAGTCCATGCCTCTGGAAATGAAGCGAATCAGTCAAAAGCTGCACTCACCTCCTGCAGCGAGGCGTACATTAGCATGCCCAGAGGTAATGCATCTCACCAGCATCTGTGCTTCTTCTGTTCCACCAGCTCAAAAGAAGAAAAAAAAAAAATCAGCAGGGCATTCAAACTGTGAGTGTATTTATTTGTGTGGGTGTGAAGGGAGCCAGCCAGCAAGTAAGACTGAAAAAAATGAACATTACACTGCTGAAAGACAGACTTTAAAGGAATCAGGGCTTTAGGCAAAGCAATTCTCAAATGTTTGTTTATAAGCCAATGATTCCTTTGCCAATTAGAAACATGCTTTGAGTTTACAGATATTCTAATGCATGTTGCTACAGTTTATTAGCCAGT
The DNA here is from genome assembly GCA_039654325.1 of Tandanus tandanus. Classification (NCBI taxonomy): domain Eukaryota; kingdom Metazoa; phylum Chordata; class Actinopteri; order Siluriformes; family Plotosidae; genus Tandanus; species Tandanus tandanus. The sequence continues at coordinate 10,402,457 of JBCNYH010000002.1, read as the reverse complement.
GTCAAAAAAATTCCTCTTCAACGAGCTCGAAAGGGCATGTTTCAATTGGGAAAAAAATAGAAGGCACACCAACAACAAATAAAAAGAATTACACATCAGGCTTTAAACATGAGGCTTGTGCCTGATTTTATTAATTGGATATCTGCAAAAGTTAATGAACGGATATTCAGTTGGCCCCTAGGAAAAGGGAGAAAACGTGTTTAATGATACCAATCAAATATCATTTTCCGCAGCAAATAAGCAGTGCTCCTGTCGATGGAAGCACACTTACTTGTGTGTCTGACTGTTTAATAGAGAACGAATGTGAAAAATGAGGGGGAAATGTCAGACTGATATTTCTGCCCACAGTTCTAAAGCATAGTTCTGAAATTTATGGGACTTTTACAAGTTCGTCAGCCACTAAAAGTCTGTAACCATAACAAAAAGTGTTGGAAGGATGTCTGAAAATTTCAAATATACATGATCACTTGATCAGTGGCAATATTTCTAATCTATAATCATTTTTAATTGGCACTCCTGATAAAGACCGGGGAAAAATAACATTTAAAAAAGGTCCTGGTGGATAATTAGCTCACGGAAAATGTCAATCAATCTTCTTTGGTAAGCCTGTTTTCAAAAATATATCAAATTTTTAGCACCCCTAGAAATGATTCTGAGCCAAATGTGTCGGAGAAGTACTACCCCCATTTATATTTAACTTTAATACTCATCAGGGAGTGTTTTTTCTTTTTTAGTCTTAACCCTTTAAAGGCCACACCAAGAACAAAGCAAAGGCATTTATTTATTTATTTTTTAAAATTACTCTTGGCAACAATAACAATGTTTATGTTTTTGTTCAAACCCCATATTTATTTATTATTTATTTATACATACGCACCTCTTCCAATCGGTTGAGATTAGTAAAAAAAAAAAAAAAAAATCATTGAAGTGTTCTACCAAATATTTACCCAGAACATTAAAGGGTTAAGGATTCTTATGATGCCATCTGGGATGTGATCAGCCTCAGAAGGATGTGCTGATGAAAGCTGTGAAACACGTGAGAATTCCAGGAACAACATGGCTGTGTGCAGAAGCTGTGTGTAGATACACTCTGACACAGTGCAGCCTGGCTGTTACCGCGTGTTGGCAAAATGGAAGTTGCACAAAGAAAATCTTAAGCATATTTAATTCTCATATTTTCAGAGCGAGTTCAAGTTAATTAACCACAAAAATATTGAACAATTCTGGCGCTGGCTGCTATTTGTGGGTTATATTTTCTAAATCACTGAAAGAAAACAGAAATGAATGCTGTGTGTGTGAGCAGCGGCTGGTGCAATATGAAAGCATCGAGAGCAGTGTAAATTGGGCTTAATTTTGAAACACAATGTCCCTAATTTTTGTCTATTGTCGTTAAAGACTCTTAATGGAGTTGCAGTTAATGTTACTGGAAACATTTCTATTTTGCCGCAAATAAATTATTTAAGTAATAGATTAGGGATTCAATTTATTATTCAACTGAAGAAAGCACAGATTTTGCCATTTCACTGGCCTTCACTATTTACTGCCAAATTATAAGAACATAAGCTCCCTTCACTAAAGTCAGATCTCCAGTTAGGAGCTGACAATGGAGGGATGAAGTCTCTCTGGCAGTGGTTTTGGAACACTGCTCCTACATCAGATATATTGCAATCACTTGGCAAGCTCAGAGACTTTCCCTGCCAACTGCTGTGCGTTCTACACTAGCGTTTGTGCTGAATGACATGACAGACGAGGCATGCTGTCTGCAGAGTATACTTTTAATGGACACCATTAGGAGGCCATGAAATTTGGATTAACACCAAGCTGGGATTGTGATTACCTAGAGCCCAGGGAGAGAACGACAGACAGCGAGGGACGGGCGATATGATGCACCTGTGAGTCATTTACTGTCCACAAGGAAGGCAATAGGGAGAAAGAGAGAAAAGGCAGGAAGGACTAATACACAAGATGGAAATACTAAAGACTGCACAAGTTCACTCTCTAATTTAGTACCCAGGTTTGTCAGATGTAACTACACCCAGCTGTTGAATCAAAACTGGAGGCGTACACTTCACCTGGGACGGGGTCAAACCCTTCAGATCTACCTATCAGAGTCGGAAATCACAAACAAATCCCGGATTAAACATCGAAACCTCAACTAAAACAAAGACAAGTCGCAACATCTGTTTGTACTATTTGAAGTGCATTCTAGACACTGGATAAAGCATTTTAGTACCACAACATACATCAAATAGTAGAGAAGCATGGTTAGCAGTGAAGAAAAAAATAACCATAGACCAAAAAAACAAAACCCAACACCACTAACCTGATGCAACAAATAATTACGAGGTGTAAGAAGCACAAGCCCCTTAAAGAAAATGAGAAACCTGCTAAAAGTCCATTAAACACACTAAGGAGGATGCATCTTAGAGGCCAGAAACTTTTTATACTTTCAAACTTTTAAATCTCAGTCTGCAAAGAGGAGGGGGCTGCAAAATTCAAGCAACACATTTTGAAATGAGACAGATAACACAGCAATAATCAAATCCCTTCAAACATCAGGCAAAGATATCAAATTACCAGGAATAACAATCAAACCCATGTTATCCAAACTGGACACAAAAAACAAACAAAAAATCTCAGCGCTACCACCATTCTAAGACACTTGCAGGGAAAATTTTGAGGTTGGGAGAAGAGCAAGGAAGGAAAGAGGAAAATGAAAAGAGCGAGCACATGTTAGCAGGAGGCACGGGTAGGAAGTACTGAGTTTAATATCCTGGAACAAATGGGGATTTGACGAGAGCTTTACAGCTCAGGTCTCACTGTGTGCTGCGCTTGATCCATCTGGCCATATGGCTCGAGTGAGGAGCTATTGTCTGAACTCTTATAACTCCTCTACTTGATCTGAAGTTCAATGCATCTACCACATTAGGGCATGGGTCCATAGCCTCATTAAAAAATACAAATACACTGAGCAACTTTTTCCAAGGACAGAATCTTGACAGCGTATCACCCCTCTAAGCACCGTGGTATGATATATATATTGATAGGTTTTTTTTTTTTAATCTAACTTACAGTTTCGGATAGACAGACTTGACACCAGTGCATTCCTAAAAAAAAAAAAAAAAAACTACAATAATAACATAAAATTTCAATTAGAAGTGTGCAGGAACACAGGAGGCATGCTCTGAAAAATAAAAAGAGCCTGGGTGCACTGTGTTCCACCCCAAGCAGCCAAACACAGCCATATACTCTCTCATAATTGCAAAGAATAGAAAAATGATGCCGGCTCTCGGGGAAGAAAAAAAAAAAACCTAGAAAAAAGAAACAATGCTATATGAACACTCAACCTTAGATCAAACTATGTGCAGGGAACGTCTCAAAGGGCAGTCATCAAATCCGTAATGGAAACTTGTACAGAGCTTTTCAGAAAAACATGCAGGATGATGAACTTGTGGTGTGACTGAATTGGCCATTTCAAAAAAATGTGAGCAGTTATGGAATCCCATTTTAAAAACAACTTCAGGTCACTGAAGCCAGGTTTATTTTCATTGATCGGTTCTGCTACGGTATTTCGAGAGTGCTCTGTTCGATCCTCTGAGTCTGCATCCATACCACAGTTCCCCTAAATCCTGGTATAGATCAACTCAAAACATTAATAAAACACTACACACAACAGGCAGAGCCAGCACAAGAGAAACTACAGTTAAAAACATTTTACATTTTTTTAAAACCAACATTTTTTTAATGATTATTGTTTAGATTTTTATAGCCAGTAATGTGACTTTGCCCACCTCAAAAACCAAAATGATTCAGTTTAATGAAGCAGCCTTTAATGGTGCTTGTAACAACCACCAAGCATCTTACAATCCCTTTGTGTTTGATGTGGTATTAAAATAATTTGTTCTCTCATCATAACAACAAAGTAAATTAGCTGTCTAAAGTATTAAAACAGTAAACCCGTATGTTCAAGGCACACAGAAGATTCCCAAAGAAAATATCTGCAGCCTTCATGTAATTCAGTTACTTAATTAAAAAAGGTGGCTGCTAACCAATTAGGTGTGTGGTGGGGAAAACAACCAACCAACCAACCAACCAACCAACCAACCATCCATCCATCCATCCATCCATCCATACATCCATACATCCATACATCCATACATACACATATATATATATATATATATATATATATATATATAAAAATTTTAAAATAAAAAAGGCAAATTCAGTATGAATTGTTTAAATTCATAACAAAATTTGTTAAAATAAAATGGACATTTACAGCATATAACTATGTTCACATCATAGACATGTTTCTCTCATCAGCACTAACGCAAGAAAAAGAACATATCCAAGTGCTTATTTCGATGTTTTAGGTACATTTAGGAAACATTTTCCTCTATACATTGGACCCCTGTACGCACACAGAGCAGACAACACATCAGCTAGAATCAGTAAAACACTGCACATGCAAACGAGCAAGCAGGAAATTTTTGCCCATACAAATACTACACTTGTTTTTGAAATGCCAATAAAACACAAACAAGAAATTCCTTTCAACAAACCAACAGACCGCCTGATGGGAAAAATATTAACCAGAAAACGTCCTTGAGATCCTGAATGTAAGTAACATCTCTGTGGAACAAACAAGAAGGAAGCTCTAGGAATTCTACAATAACCACTTTAAACATTTGATCTTGCTGTGACCTTGATTTTGTTTGGTTCAATTCCTAAACACACACATTTTATACACACATAACTGAGATGTAACATTTGTTTTGCGGGTATTTATTTTAAATCTATATTATCTATAATCTTTATTCATTATAAAAAAATATTTTGAATAAAAATGTACAAATTGTAAAATATATCTATACTGTACACCTGACACTTATATACACACACATCACATATTTTAT
>JBCNYH010000002.1:10365342-10387933 GCA_039654325.1 Tandanus tandanus | reverse complement strand
TGTGTGTGTGTGTGTGTGTGTGTGTGTGTGTGTGTGTAAACACATATATACTACAAACAATCCACAAACCTCAGTGTTTCTGAGATGTAACATTTGTTTTGCAGGTAGGTTTTTTTTTAATCTATACTATATTTTAACAAAATATTTTGAATACAAATTGGAAAATATTTCTATACTGTAGGCCTGACACTTTTTTAGGTTGAATAGAAAATGGTGCAACATAAAATATTGCTACTACGCCATATAACACATTTAAACTGAATATTTCTATAAGCCCCAGATGCAGAAAGTGCAATGAAATAACTCTGTGATAATGAGCCTGATGTTTGCAGCGCATGACGGACTACATCCTTAAGACAGTTATGGCATGTTATGACAAAGACAGAGAGAACATAACAATAACTGATGCATTATGATAAATAACTGATGAGAATTATTCTACAAGAACAACAGATGATATCAATAACACTAACTTTACTTCACTTATAGGTGATATAATTAGCTATCACAAGAGTGAAAAGATTTGAGATGTGCTCAGTCTGCTTTTACACATTTTAGGAGATAAAAAAGCAGCTTATGTATGAGGCCAAATTTATTAAATATCAGGGGGCATGAAAAGTGAAAACTGCAATAATCTGCGATAAGGAATCTTCTCTTCTATTGAAAAAAGATATATAAATAATTATAGGCAGTCTGATTCAAGTTTTGAATTGTTGGTCCATCATGGCATATTAAGGGTCATTATTTATTGGGAGAAAAAATAAATTAAATTGCATATTTATTAACAAAATGACTTTTCAAATCAAGTAATAAATGCATGCAGTCTCCAAAAACACTATTGTTATGGTCTGATGTTAATGACACACAATAAGAGGTGGATGTGCACATATTATACCCATATTATGGACCCAGAGATCCAGAGTCCACTGCCAAATATTTACATCTGTCTTAAATCCCAAAGCATCATTAAGTATTGAAAAAAATGTAATTTCCACATCACTGGCCTGTGTGCTTTAAGGCCCAAAATCAGGCCACAGTATGGCTGCTACAATCTCTGCTAACAAAAAATAAATAACAGAAGCTTATAGAAATGTCCATGTGCCATCCTGTCCCACTTTTACTGCTAGTAGTCATTTTCTCCTGTCTCGAGGATGCACCCGCTCTTTTTTCCAGGAATGAGATGGGCTGGTTTAGTTTTCAGGCTCAGAATGAGGGCCACTATCTCAGATAGACATATGCCACCTTGTGGCAAGCAACGAAACAGCAACAGGCACATTCACATCACTTTCATGTTATTTGCATGCAGTACCAGTAACTTAATTTTAAAGGAACCCCCAACTACACTGACTTCGACGGAGATTATCCGAGTAATATAACAGTCTAGTTCTTCTGACCACAGCTTAGAAATAACAGTGCTTCATTACAAGATTGAGCGAATCAATATCGAGGAGCATAATTTCTGACTCCCTCCAATAGAGGACAATACGTTCCAGGGACACAGTTAATACATTCTATCTAATCATTAAACATAATTTATGCTTTCAGATTACACACTGAGCCCAAATGAGATCACAACAGTTTAGAGGTTAATAACCTAGTCCTGGAGGACTCCCCCTGCACATTTTCTTCTTTCCCTACTCTAATGCACCAGCTTCAAATCAGGAAGTGCTGGTAATTAACTTGTTACTTCAATCAGATGTGGGAGCAGACAAAAACACTAAAATTCACAAGACAGGGGAGCCGTTTATGCAATATAAAAAAATGACTGGCTGTCCGATGTAGGATTTTTTTTCTCTCGTTATTGTAATTCTTTTAGATTTACAAGTTTCCTGAAATGTGGCACAAAATTATACGTTAAAACGTTTATCAAATAACTAGAGACAACTTGTCTCTACCAATCTGTACTGTAGGTCATAGACTTTAATATTAAGCTTTCCTTCAACTTTCTTCTTGTAAATAATCTCTCTTTATCCCAAGAACAGCAAAAACAGAATTCTATAATCATGCTATATTAATAAAGCAGTATACATTATTAATATATGGAATTTGTGGTTAACTAAATTAAGCCTTACATCTGATTTTATACTGTATAGATAATATAATATTATATAATAATTCCGCCAAAACAGCTGTGTGAAGTAATCCAATATTAGCACAACGGGATTTAATTATCAAATTTAAAAGTATAAAAATAAATAAATGAACAAACAAACAAACAAATTAATTAAAGTCTACAAGAGGAGTAACAATTATGCACTGAAGCTGAGGTGGATGTCACTGAATATTCCCCAAAAAGAAACGTCGAGGGGACAGGCAGGTGTCTCTTTATGGCATCACTTTAACTCTCTCTAAGAGTTTTAATATATGGACTATGCTGAAACAGTGAAGAGCAAACTAAAATAAGATTTCTTTAGTTTATATCCACATGTTTTAACCATGACACTGAGTTCCACCAGGTGAGCTCTTTCCCGTTCTATTTAACCTACTCGTTCAGAAACAAACAAACTAAAGCAACATTGACCTAGAAGTCAATTTGACAACCACCCAGATGTGCAGACCTTGTGGATATTGAGGGCAACAAGCTGGGGCTAGTGTCTTGTGCCAAGTTCATGTTGAGAGGCAACAAGCTGAGGCTAGCCGCTAGCACTGATCTGAACTGAATTCTTTACTCTATTCGTTGAAAGTGGAAAATCATTGGAAGCTAAACAAGTTTACTTGCATCCTTTCACAGCTTCAACAAAACTCTATGTTTGGAATTTTGTTTTTTTTTTACACAATTTTGCCATTGCAAAGTCAGAAAAATATTCTTACATACATGAATGCACGGATGTATGAGCACAATTGCACAAGTGCTGGGTCTCTGAAAGTACTGATATGCCATACAAATATACTGTTTGATACTATGACTAAAAACAACATTACTGATTTCAGATGAAGCCAGGAATCAAATTAGATCTTTCTTCTTTTTATACTTGCTGTATCGTGTATGTAAATCATGTATCAGCATGAAAATAACTTTTCATGCTGATACATGATTTACAACTTATGAGTTATCCTGCTGAAACCTCCAGGATGGGAAGTGGACAAAGGAAAAAAAGAGCATCAGTAAAACCAAGAAAGTCTGTCCCATCTGTGACGGGAAGTCTAAAGTAATAAAACAAAAGTAAACCCAGCTCCATAAAAGTGTTGTTATACATAATATGGGAAATAAAACAGACAAAAACAGGACTTTTATGGATTTTTCCATTTAAAGCATGAAATAATAGCACTGTCTGTTGTTTTGAGTTAACCCTCGGAATAATGTTTTTTTACTCCCAATACAGTGGACCAATCAGATCTTTGCTCCTCTCATGTAGTATATACTAACAAATTATCATATCCATGCCCACTTGGTATGAGCAATTGCCTGCTCTGATTGGCTCCTCTACTAATAGGATATGAGCTCTTATACTACCTTCAGTACAGAAGAACAAAAGCAGTGGAGTGATTTGCAAAACCAACCGGAGATTAAATAAATTCACTACTTGAAAACAAACGTCCAAAAAAAGCAGCTAAATTTGGAATGAAAGTATTCGTTTGTAATATATATATTTTTTTTTAAAGAATTTTTTACCAAGAAATTGTTGCTGTCAGTTTCCCCATTTGTTTGGATTATTTGTTGCTTGAGGAAATTATTTCGGCATAATTTAAAAAATTGCAATAAATAGTAAAAATGCTATATTTTTCCAATCTTGTCATACAGGGCTGATAGCTGGCCATCAGTTCAAGGACAACTCGATTATTAGCCACTCGCCTGCTGGACGGTCATTGGAAATAGTAGATAACAGTTCAATGATGTATCTCGTCTAGTGAGATCTGAATCTATTAGTTAAAAGCAGGTGTTAGTAGTTCACACAGGTGTCTGCTGGGCATCCAACTTAAGCACATTTATTTCTGATAAATAAATCTGATCTGTTGCTGTATTTCTTCATTGCCTTTGGAGGCATGGCTATTTATTCTGAACTGCCAAACTGGAAAGTAACTATCCCAAAAGTCTGGACTTCGCATTTGCTCACCCCTGAAAATAGTCAAAACTCAAAGTCAGACTAAACTAAAAATTACAAAAAGAAAAAGGGCCAAAAATGACAAATGGAAGAGTGATGCCACATGTTTTACTTTGATATAGCAACATTACTCTCCAAGTTTTTCTCAGGTCCACTTTAAGAGCAAAAATTATTAATCGATGCCCTGAAGCCCATCTGGCATCATCCACTTACACTATCCGAAACCTTCTCCTCGGTCTAATGAGGCCCCATAGGCTGAGAACTGAAAGAATAGTTTAGGTAATAATTTAATGTCTTCCACAGTATTACAGTTCAATCTGCTCTTGGTGTGTGAGTCATTTTCACAAAGCCAAAGTCCTGAAACATTTCATGGTCAAATGTAGTTCATTTTCTTAATGAAAATTCTGATAATAGGTGTTCATCGATGAGGTTTTATTTCAGGTTGTTGGAATTGTAACAACATAAATATATATTTTAAAAGAAGATATTTCACAAGGAAAATTAGTTAAAAATCTTTGTTCATTATGCCCTGACAAAAAACAAGAAGAAATATCTGGCCCGGTTAAGCATTCATTTTAATGACAAATGAATGCACATGTAGCAGCTCTTTTGTTTGGTCGCATATAGAGCAGATTATTTATAACATGTGAGCCACAAAAAAACGTTCTCAGAGAAAAATCATCTTCAAGCACAGAAACTAATCTAATAATGACACTCAAGAATTACAGATGTTATAGAAAGTTTGTTAGAAAACTACGCAACCCCTAACAGGACAAAGTGACAGCAGTTAACGTTAAACTGCAACAGCAATTAAGAGTCAGGACAAACATTTATTTTAACACAAAAGCTGCTAAAATAAAAGACAAAGCAAGCCTCCACTGAACACCACTGGCCTCTTTAAATGGCTCCACAGGGGAATTTTTACAGCCAGGTGAAATATCCTTCAGCAAAATCCATGATGAAACTCTGAGCAAATTGTGACTAAACGACTGACCAAAAATAGACAAAAAAAAAAAAAACCCTGCAATCCACTTCCCAAATCTTGACTAAAACTAAACAATTAAAACATAACTACAATTTTCAATAAGCAGCCAGGACGAAAACTAAATTCTCCTCAAAATAAACATCGCGTCAGTAAGTTACAAAACAACATGCAGTGAAAACCCAGAAAACCTCCCTCGGGTCTGTATTCTGACTTCTCCATACACATAAATCAACTGCATCCCATGTGGAATTCTTACACCCTGGTCACTGTGGTGTCATCCTGCGTGTTCCCTCATGCCTCAGGAGAACTCTGTCCTGGCTGTGCGGAACTGGCGAGTGTGCTACTCTGCTCCGCAGGGAAGTCAGTGAGTGCGTGTAATGAGGAGCCCGTGTGCTGCTGCTCTGAGCAGTCGTGCACTTTTAAGGACACAGTTCTTGTCTTTTATAAGGACTGATTAACCCCCAGGACTAGGACTGGAGGATGAGCTTCAGAGGGGTGCCATATAGATGACTAATTGCACAACTAAAACGGGGAAAAGGTGCATGTCCTAAAATAAGGATCATAAAATCCTTAAATCATAAAACAGGACATGCTATTAATCATGAATCATTTAAACACACTCTATATAATGTATTGTTAAAAAATAGTGGGAAAAGAGCATTGTGATTTCTCTATTTGTCCAGTGGAAAGATTATCCCCAGACATCCCGGCTTTGTGTGTCAAAACCCAAGTCTGGCCAGTTAAACCTCCACATATGCATTTTACCCACTTTATGAAAAAGGAAATAGGATCGCCATCGAAAAAAACCACTGTACCCTTTTTCTCTGTCGGGTCACAGAGAATGGTTAGTCGCTGCAGTGCACATTTTACCATCTTGGCTTTTAATCACATCTCTTGTCTCGAAACAGAGTTAAAATTCAAGCACGTGACCAGTCAGACATACTGACTTTAATACCTAAAAGTTGTCTGATGTGTGCTTTATGTACTCACTGGTGTGTTGCTTTTCCACCACATCAGCCTGAGCGGTGCTAGCAGTGGTCTCGTCTCCACCCACAGGCTTCCTGCCTGTTACAGAGGTTGGAGTGGCAGCTGGCTGCTGTGGCATCTGGAAATCTAGGGGGTCAAACAGCATCATTTGCTATAGAACCACTGACAGGGCAAGGATAACAGAACAGCAGGTACAAGATGTAAGCTCGTTAGTAAATAAAGGATTAGCATGGGATACAGGGGCAGGAAGTAACTAAGACGACATGTCCTTTCTTGACTCTTTCAAGCCCTAATGCTTCTTGCTTATAGAGCGAACACGACTTACCTTAATTCAACACAGAATTAATAGACTGTAAATGCAAATGAGATGCACCACCTTCACTCTACAAAACTGATGCCTTTAACATCACCAGTGCAGCACATAAAATATTCACCAATACTGTTCATGAACAATTCGCTCTACAGCCTGCACAACACAGTCCGCTCTACAGAGTGCAAAAGAAAGGAAACTGAGAAAAGAGCTAGAGGTGTCCTGGGTGCATGTCTTGGTTTGCAGTCTAACTTATGAGTGAGAAAACTGCACGATTAGAGAAAATATAGAGATTAGCAATAGCATTACCACCACCTGACTGGTCTGCGGCTAGGCAGCCCCATATGCAGCAAGGTGCAATGCACTGTGTTCTGTCACTTGTCTATCATAGCCAAGATTAACACTTTAAACAGTGCTTCTGTGACTTCTCTCACGTGTCAATGAGCACCAATAAGAACTTATAACAGTCTTGCCAGTTCACTGGTTGTCCTTCCTTGGACCAACGTTGCTAGGTAGTTATCAGTGTATTCCAGGAACCCCACAAGATCTGCTGTTTAGAGATGAATAGATCCAGCCTTTAAGCCATCACAGTGTGGTCTCATGTGAAGAGAATTACACTGATTATCTTGTTACAGAGGGACGTATTATGTAGAAAGTGAACAGTCAGTTCTTGAAGTTGATGTGAAAAAGAAGAGAAAGAAGGGAAAAAAGAACAATGAGCAAGCATAAGGATCTGAGTGACTTTGACAAGGGCCACATTGTGAAGCCTAAACCACAGAGTATATTCATCTGGTGTACCATACAATCACCTCGGTTTATGTGGCCCTGAAGGTGCACAGCAAATCTATTAAACATTTTCTCACCTTGTGAGGAATGAGCTAAAGAGAACAGGTAGTTGCATGCTACTAATGCTATACCCTATCATGCAATCAAAATATTATATATAATATGTATTTTAAAAATCAGATTTATCTTGATAAACTGCATGGTGAAGCAACTTCGAAATTTGAAAAAATTTAGTGGGAAAGTTCACACTGGAAAAAGTGCAATCAGACTGTTTAATATAGTTAGGTAGCTCACCTCTTTTCCTTCGAGACTCTTTAATCTCCTCACACATGCGATCAAACTCTGGGTCCAACTCAGAGGCAATCATTGCATGAGCTGCGTCCTTCAGACTGCAAGCCCGATGCCGAATTATCTTATCTGTGCAGAAACAATTCAACATGCAGTTAGTCCTTAAATACAAACAGAGCCATTAGTATTGCAGGGTTATCCATTTCCATTAAACATGAGCTTTGCACCATCTTTCAAGAAGCAATTCATGTAATCTAATTTAAGCCTGAAGCTACGTTTCTAAGGCCCATCTATAAAATACAACAAACCTGACTGGAAAAAAGAAAAACCATTGTCAAGAGGTTGAAATTAAAACCTGCACATCATCATTATTAATGTGCTTGAGACGTTCCTGAATATTAAAGGGAAATGAAAGGAAGGCCTTCCAAACTCTCCTGTTATCATGAAAATATGCATATTTTCCTCATCAAGTGGTTTTTACTTTTGTCTACAAAGTTCCAATCTGCCAGAATACGTTCAATAGTTTGCATTAACATGTTTAAAAAGGAACCCAGGTAGTCTGTGGACACGTCAGTACAAAGAGGGCATGATAAAGGCAATAGCAGTATACAGGTTTTAAACTAACAAATCAGAAAGAAAATGGTGGTGATCTGGATAAAATAATGCTTGGCACATCTGCACATAATGCTACATTACATTTATATACATCTGGCAAGTGTCTGCTAATTTACAGGAACGCATGGGATACATCCCAGTACATCTCATGCTCAACACTTCCACGTTAACTGCTTCTTTAACATCACTCACGTCCAGGACTCTGTAGTGCCAGTTCAAGTGTGAAAATGATTCATCATGCTCCTTGAACCACTCTTTCACTATATGATCTTATATCTGTGCCCACTGGGGTGGGGGTGGTATCACAGTAAATATCAAACCAGCTTTTTAAAAGTTCTCTGTTGGACATGGCTAATATAATATTATATATATAATATATACAGGTAATACGATGTATTTTTCAAAACTCCTATTTGTGTAACTTTACATCATCCTGCTCAATGGTTCTGACAGCCATGCTATCAAATACAAAATATTAACACATGATACACACCCCCCCACACACACACACCACACCCCCCGGCCGGCCATGTTTCCTACAATAACTGCAAACTATCTCTGATTTCTTCCTTTGTTCAGGTTAAGGAAAATGCATAACTGGCTTGAATAAAAGCCAATGCCAGTGTATAAATTTATGATGATTGGATCACAATCTTTAAAGGCAGGAATTAAGGAGGTTAATTTTAACAGTCGGATATCTGTACAAATTCACGAGTGAGCTTTTAATCACAGAGAATGTGGGGGAATAACATATTTAATATGGTAATTAAATCTATTCTACTAAAAATAAACTTGTCAATGCTGCCAGTGGCGCACATGCCTATGTTTGCAGATGTAATGCAGTGAAGTAATGAACAGAAATATTAAAGGCACGGCCTGAACGCCAGCTTAGCATGCTCTGACATCTGTTAAAATATAAACCTCAAAGTTATAATCTCTTCATAACTTGAATCACAGGGTTTTCACTTCATCATAGCACTAGTGAATGAAAACAGAGAAATTAATTTCCCCTGGAAAAGCAGCATCAAACCAAAAATGAAAAGCGACACAGAGTAATCCAGTGTACTGCACTGCTTCGAACGTAGCATGGACTCAATCTGCCAATCCAAAACACTGGATTCTTTCACATTACTGGAAATGTATTCTGTTTTTAAAAGCAAGCTTCATACAAGACCAGAGCTCACCTTACATTTGCATGCCACAACGGTCCCGTACTCTACATTAAAATATTGGCTGGCTTTTCTCATTCATATTTAGTCAATGAACTGCTGTGGTGCCACACAAAGACCCAGAGTCAGAACTCAAATACTGGTGTCTTCAAAGGTTCACCAAATATTCAATTATAGATTATTATGTATTAGTATTATCATAACACATAAAATGTACATCTAAACTTCAAGGCATTTTCACTCGTTCCTTTTTATAATTTCCATTTTACTATCCATTGGCTTTCAGAGCAAGTCAAGAAAGAATTTAAATTAATGGCAGAGACGGCAATGACAGCGAAGCACATGATAAAATAACTGAAAGGAAATGTACTAGCATGTTTGTCTGATCATAGAAGACAAGATCACATTGTTTTTAAGACTCGTCACTGAACGGAAAAGTAAGGCTAACAAGTGAAAGAACAGCAACTACATTCCATTTTCTTATTTCCATTTCTTGAACATTAAAGCAGCTATTTGCATTCTGAATTGTCCTCTTCATTGCCACTTTGTGGACACTGCACTTAAACGAATGACCTATGCTAGTCTGTTAAATGCAGAGGCATGATTTATTCATTATTGCGGCCTACATTTGCCCATGAACATTCATTCTGCTAGCAATCACTATTTGGATACAGCCTTCCGTAACAATAGAAATAAGTAATCTCAAATAAAACAGAACATTTTATACAACTGTAATTAAATCTATTTGATTCTCTTTAAGAACAATTGTGTTTTAGTTGCAAACTGGCACTCATAATATTCATTGACTTTTAAACAATGTAAATTATTCATAGGGTGACATAGGAGGCGTGTTCACTGGATATGTATTTCATATAAACATTTATGAGCTGGGTTTAAATAATGAAGCACTTCTTAATTAGTGAGGACTTGCACAAGAAGTAATCTTTCTCATGTTCACACGTCACCACTCAGTAAAGCAGTAGTGAGGCGCGATAAAACTAGTGTATCTATTCCTAAGACAATAATAAAAAGAAATCTATTAATGGAAATTTAGAATAAAAAAACACTTATTTTCGAAATATTCAGCTATTAAAAGTGTAGTCATCGATTCCAGTCCAACACACTGTTTTTCATACTGAGTGATGGATAGGAAACAATCACAGTGGATTAGTTTGAGCCACACAAGACTATTCCAGCCAATCAGCAAGTAGGGAAGTTTGTGCTCGAGAACAGCACATTGGCACTCTGCTGCTGATTGGCTAGAGCAGAAATGAGGAGTTGATGTTGTTTTCTTGATGTGCATCAATAAATTTGGGGGTGGAGCTTATGAAAGTGTGCTGAATGGAGGTGTGCATTTTTTGGATGATAACTATATCAACAATCTTTTTCCAGAATCAATGAATCCCCCTTAAAGTACCATAACGGCAATTAAATATGATAATGAAAATTCCATTTAGTTTAATAATTTAAAAATTCACTGTAAATGGGCTTCACATGTTTCCTACTATTATTTTACTAAAACGAATAATTACAAAATTACTGACTGTGGTGATTCCCATGACTTTACTGTACATCCACTGCTAAGCAGACACAGCACCAATAAATTATTATGGAGACAAATCCCATTATGAATAGTATATTTCATTCATCTGTCCCTAAAATACTCAAGTACTTGGAAATTTGTTCTCACTCCTCCTTTAAACGATAGTATTTACTGTGCATTCTTAAGCACACTTGAACAACTGTGAGTAAACCATCGGCAATTAAGATCATTAACAAAGTGTCCATTAACTTAAGACACAAACCAGCCATCAAGAAACAACTAAATGCACCCGTTTTATCCTTACCTCCAGGATCTTTGTCTGGATTGTACTCCAACGCATTACTGCAGATGAGGTCAATGTCCTTTAGGAAGTCTTTTGCGGTTGTGTACTTGTGCGTGTCAATCTTTGTCATGATGGTGGACAAGTCCATAGGTTCTCTGATGACCTCGAGATAATCTGACACCTGAAGAAAAAAAAAAAAGTTGCACAGAAAATATTTATTCCTGTGGATATAGAGTACTGTTGGGTGTTGCCGGAAAGTGATAATCACCACATTATATTTATGGTACGGACACTTGCTCATTTCACAGGAGGGTCACTAATCTAGTCAAAACGAATACACTTATTCATCAAGCAGACATAACACCTTTGATTATTAGGGTTTTTATCACCTCAAACATTTTAAAGAAACTCGCTAAAAAGTAAACATTGACACTATAAAAAGCTACAGTATAGTTATATAGGGTGGTGGAAAAGCTTAACTAGCCCACCTCTTCAATATCTACAGGCTTGCTAAAAATCTGGAAGCGCTTGTCGGTGGCCAGCCGCCTGGTGACATCCCTGAGAAAGAGGCGGAGCTCGCGCAGGGTGTTCTCCTCCTGCTCCTCAAGTCGCTTCTGCTCCTCTGGAGAGAGCTGCCGAGGGCCAGGGTCTTCCACCAGAGGCAGCACTTCAAGATTACACACTGAAAAACACACACACAAACTTAGAATACATGCAGAATGGAGATCATGACATATTAAATCCAGTCTTAAAACTCTTTACATAAAATAATCCTCAATCATGTTCACAAAACGACATGTTTCAATTTTGAATGAATCCGAGTACTAAATTTTTAATACTTCGTTAAAATGACACAAACCCCTTTATCTTGGAAAGTAAAGAGAGCTTATTTGTCTGATTGTCAATTGTAATTGTTAGGCATAAATAGCACTGAAATGTATGTTTAGGAAAAAACAAAATACAGGCTCAACTTACTTTTCAATCTAAGAGTTTAATGTATATAATAAGACAGAAATTAGGTTTCTTGAATGCATTCAACTTGAAATGCAACTTTATTAACAGTGCTGACAGTAAAGCAAATTTATCAGCAATGTACAATATTTATGTTATATCACCTAAGCCCACTTACTGCTGATGCAACAAACTGCAAATCTCAAAAATTTAGTAACTCAGCATCTCAATATTTATCTTGCCAGAGGACTGCAACTTCACACAAGCAAGTAGAAGAGCGGTGCTAATCACACCGCCACTTAGCAGGGAAATATACAGCAGGAAAGTTGAACACTGATTACAAATGGCAGAACCAAACATTTTAATCCCTACAGATGTAAATCCAGAAACTGACTCCATGCCAAAGTCAAACTTCTTTAAACGGCAATTGCCAGTAACTTGAAAGATCTGTAAAAAAAGTATAGTTTAAAATGATCAAAAATAAAACACTATCACAATTAAATCTACTGAAGTGACATGAGTGGAAGGAAAAATTGCTGATGCTCAACTTTGAATATTCTTGTAGCCAGAGGGAACAGCTAGCGGCAGGCCTTGGGCTGACTGTCTACTCAGAAACCAAAGTCTACTCGCTAGCCTCAGCATCCGTAACTTATGTCAAGAAGCTAGAAAAACACATTTTGTATGTGTAATTATTATAACAGATACAACGTATCTCTAATTTCAGCTAGTTGGGGACTGGATGAAGTAGTCCATCAGTGCATCGTGACAGTACATCAGTAAGTCTTCATGCTAACATTACCATTTAAAATTCAGGACACACCAAGCCAACATTCAACCATCTGCCGGCTTCGATATAGTAATAAACGTCGGTCTGCCGCTGTACAGACATAGTACATTCGTGTGTCCTGCACACTGGCATTGGCCATACCCCTGAAAGCTCATTTTCAGCAGCAGGTCTATTGGTGACAAATTCTAATTAGCTGTTCAGGTTAGCAAATATGAGCATGAGAAGAGAGATGGAAGGTTTGACAACTGGGTGGAAGAGCAAACACTGCTTTGTTTGTGGTTTTAATCTCTGTGGTCACAGGTCTTCAGTGTCCTTACGGAACAACAAATACAGAGAATTATTTCCACTCATATAGTTGTGAAATGTTCATGCTAGTTGGTTGTTGGCTGTAGTCTTTTCAGTGTGTTCAAGCTCAACTTTTTTGCTCAAACACGGGTACGGTGAGGCGCCACAGCAGGGGGGCCTCCAGCGGCCACTATTTCTAGGCATATGAACAATGTGCTCCAGGCATCTGATCGATATGCTCCAGAAGGTCACGATCTCATCCTATTACCTACAGAAACCGTAAGAGTGTTTGTTGCTTGCATGTCTGATTAGCCGTGGGTTTGCAGTATTAGTGCTGGCACTAACAGATTTGGTAGATTCCACATACTGTAACGTTTCGACCCACCACTCCCTGACCTTCAACAACTTAACTTAAGTAAAGCCAAAATGCCCTCAAACAAAAAAGCAGTAATTTTTTGGGGAATATTCCAGCTATTTCTGCTCCTTTCTGACATAAAGCAAATATGGGGTCCAGTTACTACTGTATTATATGAAAACATTTTAGCAGTTCATCATGGACATGAGTTGAGCACCAGGGCTTATTTCTTTCCCACACTGTCAAAACATGACTTTGAGTTGGTTCATTTTACACAAACACGCTCATCTACCTGACGCCTGAGAGAGATCAGTGAAATAAGGCCTCATAAATGCATCGATTTAGAGGCTGGGTGGTGGGCTATAAATGAGAAACCATAGAAAACAGCTGGGTTTTTTCAATTCAGTTTATATTGCCGTAGTGAAATTTTACAAGGGCAACAGATATAGTTTAATACACAACTTTTTACAAGGCTGCTACACATGCAGTCAAGTTTTCAGAACTGCCTAAGGCATGGTTCAAACTTAACTAGATTTACATAGGGAGATGGGGTAATGTCATTATTACCAAAGTGTCTCAATCCTGTCCAAATATGCTCAAAACAGTCATTTTTACAGAATGTGCTCATCCGTGTCAATAAGCAACTTCTCTAAAATAAACTGCAGACATAATCTCAGGTTATATTAGCTCTGTATGTAGAGATATGTATATAAATATTGTCATATAAATATAAAAAAAATGTTTTACATTTATTTTCTGAAGAACTGCTCATTACTTTTTTTATAACTTTCCCAAAATCCCCAATACAAATAATGGAATGATTTGCTTTTGTTTATATCACTTTAAGCATCTCAGTTGAACATAAAAAGTTAGCATAAAGAACCTGAAAGTTACTGTCACACAGTAGGCTGACTTATTATGGTTCCAATACAGCATTTATGTCTTTAAAGTATGAGCAGTGTATAGGGTTCAACCCCCTTCTTCTGTTATGTTTAATGCACTCCCTGTATTTCTTTTTCAGACAGTCGATGCACTTGCAGCATTTCGTCCAGCCTCCAAATGCTACCCTGACAGATGGATACTGCACACAAAGCTCTTGAAATATGGATTTCCAGACAGAATGTTTATGTACCATTTGTTCGACTTGATTTTGAAAACATTCTCCCTACACTCAAATTAGACACAAAGTTTCAGCTTTCCAGTTGCATTTTTTTTTTCCTTCTGTCTGGTTGGTTTTCTAGTAATGAGCCGTAGGTGACAACAGTGTATATATCCAGTAAGTATTCCCATCTGTCATTTATTGAGTTCCTATGGTAAAATAACACAATATTAGCCCACCGTCATATGTAAAACTAGTCCAGTCCAAATAGTGCCTGGATGATATATTCCATTTTTAAATGTTGTTCAAATGTTCAACAGACATGTTAGATGATGCAAGAGTGTCAAATACTGAGGCTAGTGTATGTTTAAATTTTCCTCCCCTGGGCTGTTTGCGCGTTTTTTCATTTCTGGGCACACTACTGAATCACGCCGTGCTGAGCCTTTTGATTAGCTGGCCTTCCCCACTACCCCCCATTGCACAGCAATATCTCCATCCCAGTCTGTGTCCCAGTGCACTGAGCATGAAGCTTTGAGGTGACCAATGACAGCAAAGCAGGCACAGAGAGCATAAAGACCATAAATGGGAGGAGGAAGCCAAACAAGCTTTCCTGCACACTCAAAATCAGCGTTTCCAGATGAGGCAGGGAAGCAGCTTCCTGAAGAACTATGAAGTTTTTTTGGATTAGGAATCATACTTTGGTGGCTCACTGCTGGCCAAAATTGGTATAACAAAAAAGTTTTGTTTGCCTGAATGCGGCACACACAGCCCAGAAGTAGCCCAGCATACACATATATCAGTCATAACACTAAAAACATGAGCACTGACAGGTTAGGTGAGTAACATTATCTTATTACAGTGGAACCTGCCAAGCGGTGGGATTTATGGGCCAGAAAGTGAACAGTGAGTTTTTGAATTTGATGTGTTAGAAGTAGTAAAAATGAACGAGTGTAAAGATTCGATCGACTTTGATATGATCCACATTGTGAGGATTAAACACTGGTCTATTCATTTCCAAAACGTCAGGTCTTGTGGTGTGCTCCTTGTAGCCAGTGGTACTGGATACCTACAAAGGTGGTCCAAAGATGGACAACCAGTGAACTGGCAAGGGTGTCATGGATGCACGCAGAGGGAGCAGGTTGATGATGCAACCACACATTGAATCTGCTAAACAGGCTGTTTACATGTTAATCTAAGCACACTAATATCAAGGGGTTATGATGGTCTGTTTATAAGTCAGGACGGAAGCATGCTTGCAGTCTGTTCATGATCCCTGAAGTTTATGAAATTTTGCCTATTTGTTATGCACTTTCCTGTCAGTTTAAATTTAGTGTTCAAACTAAACTATTAAATGCGCTATCAATTTTCTTACTGCTATAGAATCTATCGATGATACATATCAACAGTGTTTAAGCATTTGGGCCTACTACAGTACGTCCCCCTCATACTGCCCTACACTCATGCAAAAACCTCTACGGGCCTCATCATCCCCACTCCCTTACTTAAAACATGCTTAGCAGATGGAAGGAGTGGTACATGGTATCCTTTTACACTCCAGTCAACCTGCTAATAAACCCAATCAGTCAATTTGAAGCTCAGGTAACACACCTACAATCAACACTAACACAGTATGAAGAAGGAACTATTTTGCTGATGGTACATATACTGGGATTAAGGAGTTTCTTCAAAGCAGTGACTCAGGCTGCAGATATGATAATGAGCCAGTGATGGTACTAAACTCTGACAATTCATCATTTTAATTGACAAGCAAAAAAAAGTATAGTCAAGTTACATGCAAACACACATCTGAGCAGATACGCATACGGCATTGTTGTACCTTTTTTTTTCAGGCGGAGAGGCGGCCTGGCTGCTTGAACCAGTATGAGCTCACTGAAGAACTTTCTGCGGTCCTCCTCCCCACTCGTTGTTAGACACACGACCTCACCATAGGAGCGACTGAAGATGCATTTTACCTGCACACAAAAATAAAAGTTTTATTTACAATTTATATATTTTGGTTACATTTTATATATATCCTTATGCTTCACAAGGAGCAAAGAGGATAAATATATTATATAGCATTATTCAACCTAATCTCTATGTACTGTCTCTACTATGTGCAATTACTATGTGCAATTTTTTTTCCTGTATTAAAACCATGACTCGAGGCACATTCACCCAAAGGCAGGGATTAAAATGCTCACTTAATAGTATTCACTTGATCGTAAGCAAGTTAATGCCCATCCATTACCTCTCCCTTTCTAAATATGTATTACAAAGTACAGTGACCGTAATGCACTTCCAACTACATACGTTGACAGCCCTCTGCTGTTTTGTGCAAAAAGAAAAAAAAAGCATGATACTCTTATTTTTCAAAATGTGGGTTTGCACAAGCAAACACTAATTACTCTTAGTTCTTCTTCTTCCTTCCATATTCTTGCTGCCACTCAAAACAGAAGGTGCTCTTTAGAGGTTTGTGCGTTCTGGGCTACTGTAGAAACATGATGGCGCAACATGACTCATTCTAAGCTTGCAGAAACATAACTCAGTTACAGATAATTACACACTAATGAAAACATACTGATGAACTTAGGATTTCATTTCTGCTATTAGATCACCATAAACCCTGCATAGTGGACCTTTAAACTCAGTATCCATAAAAATGTGCGCATATATATATATATATATATATATATATATATATATATGACACTCTATAAAAACCCATATGACATTGAGGTGCTTCAGTAACATTGTTCATGTGTATTTAAAACAACTGAGCAGTAGAATGTCAATCACTTTTGAGCTTTTGATGGGATGATTAACAAAAATTGTTATGTTGGAAAGTGAAATACTGCCCCTTTAAGGACAGAGTTAAGTAGTATACTAGGCCTGATGGATCACAGATAGCTGGCTGAACATTTAGCAATAAGCAGAATTAGAAAAATAAGTGAAATACGTTTTCACCTGCTCTCCCAGTAAAACTGACATCACTCATTTCCTGAACAACTTAATGCCCTATTAGGGTCGCTGGAGTCTCTCAATCACCCTTTGTATTCATAAATTTAATATGCACACAAGACAATTCAGCCTGTGTCTGAAGATGTGAGCAATGAAGAAAGCTTTGGAAAATGCACTAAAGTTGTCAGGTGGAGAAAAGGAATTATTATGGCTTCATTAAAAAACAAACTGCATAAAAATTATGCAAACTGACTCTAAATACCTTAAGAATAATATTTTGTCTATAGTGCATTTGCTATTGGCACTGTTTTGCCACATTGTAGGTGAAGTGTCCTTTTACATGCAAATATAAAAGAAATATGGCCCAAACAAGCTTTTTATTTTTAGTGGGGTCAAAGGTCAAGGTCACAGTGACCTAATGTCGGTTGGATAGTGTAAACATTACACGGGGACCTCATTAACAATAAGCACTGAATGGCCTTTTGACTGAAAGCAAAATAGTAGCTCCTGAATTTCCTGTAGATCCTGAGGTGGAATTCCAAGCATTTTACATCACTTACTATGGAACAAATCAAATCAGACTGGCCGTGTCCGCACTACGGTGTCAGAATCGGTTTTGACCCCCCCCCCCAGTCCACACCATGCTCAAAACCAGTTCTGTCAAAACCTTGTCCCGAAGTTATTTTTTTGTTTTTTTTTTTGCGTAAGATCAATTCGGAAGAACTGATCTCATGTTTGCAATGTGGACAGGAGAATCGAACTAGAAACGAACTTGCTGGGTATGTGCATGCATAAAGTGTGTAAGCAAGCAGCAAGTTGAAGGCTGATTTTAGTAGTGTGGACACATCGATTTTATGAGCGAACTTTGAATCACTTCTGTGGTTTCAAATGTGAACAGAACTGGGACCAAACGCGATCTGGATTGAACCAGATGTGGACATGGTCACTGTTTAAGAGTCCTAATGTTGGACAGTTCCAAAGACGAAATTTTCCAAGGAATTTAATTACAAGCTAAAAAGAGTGGTGAGATGGGCCTCATGGAGAGTAAGAGAATGCAAAGATCAGCAAAAATACCTATAAAAGTAAAGGGCACTGGGCATTAAATGACAAACCAGTGCTGGCAGACTCGGCTTTCTACTTGGTCACGAAGGAAACATTTCTTTTATGACCCTAGTCCCATTTTGCAGTTATTGCTGGATATATGATATTAATTCAGTCAATAAAGTGCAGTGGGCAGATCTGTCCTCTGCTGTCTATGTGGGAATGAGTGCTGCTTCACTGGTGTCCTAACTGTCCTTTCTGTAGTGTATCTAGGGTGAACACTGTAGGCTAATAATCTTGGTGTAGTAAACTTTAAATATTGCATAAATCCTAAATACCACATTCACATCTGGCATTTCACCAGAGACTCAGCTGCTACAGGATGTACCTCAACAGGGTTGGCAGTACATTTCCCATGGCTGATCACAAGACATGGAATCGATTCTACTATTTTTTGTTTGCCTTGCTAAAAAAAAAAATACAGTGGTGTTTAAAAAACTGAAACATTGATGATTTCAAAATATTCATGTAAGGATTAACACAGGATGGACCATGCTGATAAACAATGTAAAACAATATTATATCTAGTGGTGTGTCACAACCCACTATGTATTTCACACAACATGGTCAGTTATCAATTATGCAGCATATACAACACCATCTCTTTTACTCACTCAAATTTAATACAAGTTAAATCAGTCTTTTAAAAAAACTGTCGGATCAATAGCTTAACTGAATGAAAAGGAAATTGGTCCACATAAACAATATTTTTAATTAACTAAATGAACGTTTCCCTAAAAGGATAAATTGCAACTTCATGGAAGAGGGCCTGACTTCAGGTGGGTGTTTGGGGTTACATGGGGAACCATTTCTGCTGGATGCATGTAAGTGTGCATAGGTACTTTGTTCTGGTAAGCACGTAAAAAGGCATGGTTTGATGTGTTCAGTGCTGGAGGAAGGTTAAGGCAACTGATTTCCTTTAATAACAAACATTTCCAAATTTTGACATATTTTATATTTGACATTAAGATTATCTAAGGGGCCAACTATAATCCCCTGTGTATGGATTAGTAGAAAGCTACTGTTTATGTTGCAGCTGAAGTCACTCACCCACCCATGCTGTTACAAAAATCTAAGTCAGGCCTTCTGACCAATCAAATGTGAGAATCTGACAACACTAGAACATTAAAAAAAATATATAAAGTACCATGGCCAGTCAGGGAAATAAACAATTAGTAAAATTCACAAATATCTCCAAACCCCATTCCCTTCCCCTGCAATAACACCTCAATCACAAAACTGTTCCAACAACACAGAAACACACTGTTCTGCTGCACTTTCCCTGGTAAAATAAACTCATTTGTCCCATGTCCCAAAACTATATATGGTTTTTGCTGATTCAGCATGTTCTGTGCTGCATTATGTCAGGCCCTGCAGACAAAAAACAAAAAAGATCACCATCAAAATCCTTCTAGAAAAGTCTGTCCACCTGGCTGACCTGAGAGAGAGGGACACGTGTATCAAAAACTGAACAAAAAAAGATGATGTCTGACTTGACAGACAGGAGTGCGAGTCCAGCACCAAGTTTTGGTCTGACTGAATGATTACCATAAAACATTCAGTTCTCATGACATCAACACCACAGTCTTGTCAGTTGACTGCATTTCATCCTTGGAATTCACAGAAATGTGCTCAGTCTAGCAATTTCACTAAGCCTGCTAGCCACCCACATTTGCTGACTTAACTAACAGCATCAGCAATTCAGGTACTATCAGGCTACAAACAATGACAGGCTTTATGGAATAGACTTGGAATCTCCTCCTCGGGTATATTCCCAATCTCATGTCAATTACCCGTCTCTATGCTCATTTCAGAGAAGTGGAAACCTATAGCTTCTCCAATACAAAGTCTGCAAAGAACTTTCTGCGTGTTCACAGGGGAGGCATTTCCTGCCAACATGTTTACTAATAAGGGAACTGGTTCTTTTTACTAAAGGACAGGATTTACTCTGACTCTATACATGTTTTTTTTTTTTATATAGCATGAATCTGCATTCCCCAAAATACAAAAAGTGTTAAAAAAAGAAATTAAAAAAATTGTACTAGTTGAAGACGTGTCTCAGTTTTTATTCCTCTATAGTACAAATTCTGAATGGAAAAAATAAGTACAGAATAAAAGTAAATAAGGGGTTGCTGCTTACGTGCATTATCTATGGGGACAATTCTTCTGAAACATCAATCTTAGACAGTCACATACATAGTTACACATTTTATTATTAGGAGCACCCATATAGCTACTCATTCAGCTTCTGGTACTGTACACATCAAACACCAGTATGGGGGAAATGTGATTTCAGTGGTTTTGACCATGATGAGATTGTTACTGACAGGTGGGCTGGCTTTAGTATCCTTGTAACTGCTGATCTGGGATTTTTACCCAGTCTCAAGAGTTTGCACAGAATGATGCACTGTGGTGATAGTGAGGCAATTCTGTAGATGGAAATGCCAAATTGATGAGAGGTCAACAGACAATGTCCAGGATGGTTCAAGCCAACAGAAAGCCAATAATAACTCAGCTAACCACGCCTTACACTTGAGATGAACAGAAAAGCATCTCAGAATTCACAACACATCAAACCTTAAAGTAAATGAGCCAGTAGAATACCATGCTGGGTTCCACTTTTATCAGGCAAGAACAGAAAGCTGAGGCTGCAGTGGGCACAAACTCATCAACACCGGACAGTTAATGATTGGAAAAACAAAGCGTGGTCTGATGGACCTCAAATTCTGGTCAGAAACAGATGGTATGCACCAATTTGGTGCAAACAGCATGAATACATTGACCCAACCTGTCTTGTGTTAACAGTCCAGGCTGGTGGTGGAGGCAGTCCAAGGTTGCGGGGAATGATTTTTTTGGCATATTTTGGGGCCATTAATTCCAATCAATCATCGCTTGAATGCCACTGCCCATTTGAATATTGTAACTGACCATGTGCATCACTTCATGCCCACAATTTACCATTTTCTATTGGCTACTTTCAAAACAGCGCACCGTATCACAAAGCAAATGTCATCTCAAACTGATTTCATGAACATGACAATGAGTTCAGTGTTCTTCAGTGGCTTTTCCAAGTACCAAATATGATTCCAAAAGAATACCTTTGGGATGTGATCGAATGAGTGCACCAACAACATGAAAACACACCTCAAAGATCTACAAGAATTGGGACATGTGATGATATCACAGATCACCACCTTTGATCTCAAGGGAATGTTTCCAACATCTTATGGAAATTATGAAAGCACAATTGAGGCCGTATTGAGAGCCAAAAGAGGTTCTACCTCGTAATTATCATAGCGTTCCTACTACAATCCATGGTGAGTAAATGCCCAGACTGTTGCCACCACTGCACACTACAGATATAGAATAAGGCTCATGACTGATCTCTCCAACACAGGAAGTAGGAAGTGCTGACAGAGTGGAGTCTTTATTATTCTGATCTAAGGCAGAATGAGTACTCACCCCTGAGGTGCTGCACTGCAGAGAGGACAGCTGTCATGTTGAACACGCCAGAAGCCAAGTGACCCAGGAAACTCTTGCCATCTGAACCAGTGGCAATCCTCAAAAAATCTAAAAGCTCACCATCCCTTTTAAATGAGGATATCTTACGGAAAACAGAATCTGCATTACTTTTTGCTGTTTCCATGAAGCGAACCATAAATAAAATTGATCTATGATGAAATAAAAGACTTATCCCAGATTTTTCCTGCAAAATTAGACTTTTCTTATGCCCATGCTTTAAAAAATAAATAAATAAAATGCGACTTGCACATTTTTGGCAGCTTCACAGTTGGCCTCAATATGGCAAGTATATGCTTAAAATTTCACGTGTGTGTTTAGAGTTATCACTCCAAATTGTTCACTAGCCACAGAAGCGATCTAAAGAGCTTGGCGCAAGTGATTGGACTACCTCTGTGTAAAAAAGAAAATGATATGAACATGCATATCTTTATATGTACTCTTTAGGTGCAATACTCATGTTTAAGTGCAATACTCATGTTTAAGTGCAATACTCATGTTTAAGTGCAATACTCATGTTTAAG
>JBCNYH010000002.1:10333555-10355534 GCA_039654325.1 Tandanus tandanus | reverse complement strand
GTATATACAGTGTATGATCAGAATAGTGTGATAGTATACATAGTGTATCAAAGTATATACAGTGTATGATCAGTATATATAGTTCATGATCAGTTTAGTGTATAATAGTTATATAGTGTATGATCAGAATGCAACATTTGAATACATCACCTGCATATAGAAAATCAACTACTTAAAAACTTAAAACTAATTATTTGATTAACATTTATGATGATGATAATGATGATTATTATTATTATACTAAGGAAATAAGTATTTTTTTTTGTAAACACCATATTCTTTTTTGTGTGTAGCAGTGCACTGTGTCAGCTAAGTTCAGTTGTTATGCATAAAAGTTTTGTTTGTGTCCATGATCTAAATGAAAGATATTCACTCAGCAGAACAAACGCACCACCCTCCATCCCTCCTCCTTGCCTCTATACAGACTGGTGACTGACTATAATGCTATATTGATCTACTCTGAGTGCTCAATAAATAAAGATCCAGTCTTGTCTCCAGACTCCTATTTGTCACACAGTGCTATTGGGAAAGATTCCATCCAATGCTAACGGACATCAAGTACTTAAAGCCATTTTTATGACAGCAAAACCTGTCTTCATGGACTAAATTTGCATAAAAGTAAATCTTTTAAATTAAATAAAAGCTTTTAAATACAAGACTTCCACCTTATCTGTATGGTTCTTGATTGAGGTGTGTTTGTGTGTGTGTATATATATATATATATATATATATCAGAGAGAGCGAGAGAGATCGAAAGAGCAAGTGAAAGAATGAGAGAGAAAAAGGTAGGGAGTGAGAATGAGTTTGTGAAGGAGTGTGTGAGAGAAAGAGTGCGAGAGTGAGAGAGATTGAAAGAGTGACAGAGAGAGCACAAGAGAGAAAAGCTATAAACATAAGATGCAGAGAAAACTATAAACATAAGATTTCCAGAAATAACACATGATAAAGAAAATGCCATAAGTCCTCAGGTCATCTCTACTGCATAATTCATCTCTAGGTTCATTTTGGTAAATTGGAAACATGAATTACTTTAACATCTTAGAATCAATGTTCATCAACAAATGAAATGGTCATGACTTACATGACAGGCAAAGAGTAAAGTCAATATGAAAGAAATATGAATAATAACATCCTTACTTTTATAATGGAATTTGGCGATGAACTCCTTCTCAACCTTCATTAACAATAAAGACCTACGTAACGTGTGTGAGTGTGTGTTGACCTGAGCGCAGGACTCCTCTGGGGTCTTGGCACTGACAGAGTAGAGAGTGGGAAGGTCAAGGCGGTGCACAGTGAACTTGTTGAGGTGATGGAGCAGAGCAGGGGCCAGGTGTGTGCTCTGACCCGAACCCTGAGGCCCTGTTAGCAAAAGTCGCGGTCGGTATGAGGTTGGCTGCTGATAGGCAGACCTGACGCAGAGGAAAAGAAATACCACACACACACACAGAGGGTGGGAGTTTACTTCATGACAGATATAAGCAATTATTTTGTTTAGTCAATGTCTTTCCAAAGATCCTGTACACAGTAATGGCCACCCTGCTGTTACGCACAGCAGTAGGGGTGTGCTCTTGTATTCCAACACACAGTATATTTAGGTATTTTTTTAATGCCTGATAATCACAAGATCAGTGGGAAAACATGGTGCTGAAAAACAAAAGCTTATAAATTAATTTCTGGGTTTTATAAAAATTAATTTGTAATGAAAATTAAACAAGCACAGAAGTACTTGACGCAATCGGTCGCTTGGTTTGCCTCCACTGTAAACCTTTTTAGTGTGTGCTTGAACTGTGACTGTAATGTTTGACCCATGTCCTGTACCAGTTCATGGGCATTTAGTCAAGAGACACTGTGCAGAGGATTTTTCCAAGATGCCTTCAAACCCTGTACTAGTTCTTGGGCTTTTATTAGTCAGTAATTGGTGAAAATTCAGTCAAAATCCGTTGAGGGATTCAGAAGGAAGAGTGCCCACTGACAATGAATGCACGCACACATCCATGGACAGGGCTAATACACAATGCCTATGGTACTACTACAGTGAGCAGAGGCATAATTATACTTTGCATAGCCCTATAGCACTGATTTAACTGAACATGGACTGCGCCTGTTAAATCTGTTAAGCCAGTGAGATTTCTGCTCCTTCACCTCGGCAAAGTTTGAACTTTAACCAATGCTGAAGTGCACTTTATTTTAACACTTCAACAAGTGTTAAAATGAAGTTTTTGCCATGTGTAAGAATTTCTGTTTGTCTTTTGTGTCTCTTAAACAATCGTCTCTGTCTATCATGGCTCTCAGGAGCCAAATATCTGTTCAATTGTTTCCCCCGCAAAGCGCAGGGAATACTATGTTTTCAGGGGCTGTCCACATCAGCCACCGCTGCATCTGCAGACACTTCCACTACGTTCACACTGCAAGCCAAGTGGCCTGAATCCAATTTTTTCCAGATCCGGTTTTTTTTTCAAATGGCTGATCACATTATTTTAGAGATGTGACTGCAGTGTGAACAGTTTAACGCCCCAATGTGGCCGGCATGCACGATAGAAACACGCGAGTCTGATGTAGCATGGTGTTTACAGAAGTAAAAATACACAGAAGTCGATGGTAAACGTGGAGTGTCAGTGTTGACAGTTTTATTTTAAAGTTATTATGCAGTGGAGGCAGAAAAATGTGTCAGCAGATGACGAGGAGGAGAAGAATGAAGAGAAAATGAGCCAAAACTCTGGCTGTGGCTTTTTTTGTATCAATAGCTTCTACCTCCGTAGAGAAGTTTGTATGTATGTATTCTTTTTGTCTTCGGGGGCTCCTACCTTCGCATAATTATGACGAATGTCGAACAAGAGTGACGCCAAGGTCGCATTGAATTCTGATACAGGTCGCGTTACTGTTCAGATTAAGGTCGCATTTTTAAAAATCCAATCTGTATCCGATTTAGTACCACATATGAAAGTGGCCCAGATCCATTTTAAAAAGATTAGATTTGATGCGTTTTTTGGTGTTCACACTGGCATGAAAAAAAAAATTCAGATATGGGTCACATAAGGGGGGGAAAAAATCAGATTCAGGCCACTTGGGCATGCAGTGTGAACTTAGCCTTCTTGTTAACACTAGCAGTGCAGGTTCTTTATGGACTTATTTTATAAGTATGTTTATCGAAACTGGGTCACCTTGACCTATTTTTAAAAGGTCACAGAGGTCAATTTATGAAAAATGCCCATTAACACATTAGAGGGTGCAGCTTTTGTGGGATCGGTTTCCAAATCGTACCCGTTATACCTTTACAGTGTCAAGGTCTTCAAGCCTATTGAAACTAGGTCACCTTGAACTGTTACCTGATTTCCATGTCACAAGAATCAAATTTAGTAAAACCACAATGACACCAAGTGTGCCGATCACCATGCAGGGATACACCTAGTGTTCTGTGACAAGAACGCATTTCCAGTTAATCTTACAGATACTTGATAAATTAAAATTTGCAGGCAACACAGTACACTTTTCCTATTACTGATTCTAAACAGCACAATAAAGAAGGCAAAATACTACAAAAATAATTAGCATTTTCAGTGATTTGTATTGAAATTGTTTAAGGAGTCAGTGTATTTTTATATTATATAAACAAGCTCCTGACAGAAAACTTTACAAATTCCTAAAAGTAAATGTATAAATAAATAAAGGCTGAATTAAATTTAGACATTTTTAGCAGTGTATGCTGATTAAAGACTGAAATATTGTCTATTTTAAAAGCTGGATGCAAAGCAAATTAATACAAATGACAAAAGAACATCTGCTCTCTGCCTTGTAAAACAAAATGACTGGATTAAGCTGTGACTCTAACGCAGACCAACAATGAGCAGCACAAATCACAGGTCTCTTTGTAAACCTATAATATATGGCTGCCCTGTGTGTTCTGTGTGCTTTCAAACAATAAGGGTAATAATGATAGATTCATATTACACAAACATTACTGCATAAACTGTTTCATCTTTATAATGTCTGTATTGTAACTACTCTTTTAATTAATTCAAAACCGATATCTGAGTCTTTTGAAGTGTGCGATTTTATACCAAACGTATAAAATACATTTATATAAAAATCTAAATATAGTAAGTCTTGGAGTCAGGAGATGTTACAAATTTCTTTCTAGGTATTCCTTACCTTAATTTATAATTTAAACACACTCAAATATATGCTTGCATACCCACAACCATTCAAGTTACAACACAGATGCAGGGGTGGAATTTAGCAAAACTAAGCTACTGGCCAACAGGACTAGTGAAATTATGAAACTACTAGTCCTCCTTCATATTTACTGGTCAGGAACATTATATCTTCTTTGCATATTGGATTTGTCAGGTCGCCAGCAGGATGACTTGCTAGCTAATATCACTCGCTTATAAACAAGTACTGCACTTGAATAAAAGGTATATCCTACGTAGTAAAATGAAGAAAGGGCTTGTATACGATAGAGGAGTGAGATTTCATGGGGGATCCTGGCTGAACATCATAAATAGACTGAGCACCAGCTTCATCTTCACCCTCGCTGTAAGAGTCCTCCTCCAGCAGCTGATTGTCAGAGTCTGTGCAAAGAAATTTACAAAATAGGATTTTAGAATATATGCTCCAGATGCTAGAGCAGCTTGAAAGTTTAGAGATCATTTTTACCATTAAAAGTCCAGAGCAACAAATCTGTCAAGAGAAAACCGAAAACTTAAAACTAATTAGAAGATAGAATGTTATAGCTTTTTTTTAATCACTAAGATATATGCCATGTTCATCAGTTTAATACAGACTTTCTATAAGTTCCTTCTATAAATCCACATTTATGTATGAAAATAATACGTTTAGAGGAACGCTCCTGACTTATTAGCGCTGTAAGTCAGTTTATGAGTTATTATGGATAGAGGGAACGCTGTCCTCCAAATTGGAAGTCATTAACAAGAGCGAGAGATGTGTTCCCTGCAGAAATACAGTGCAGGAATTAAATTACTTGCTGTCTAAACTACTGAAGCTGACTAATGTGGAGGTTTGAAGTTAGAGGAAATTAATTTTCAGTGGACAGTGATAGACGTCTAGTGTAGCACTAAGGCATTGTTTTCGATCAGAAAAAGCAAGGGTAAACACTCCATTATTTATGAGAACCCACATATCTCAACTTCTTTACCATATGATATTTACTTAGGGAAATGGCTGATTATACACACACACACACACACATACATACAGAGAGAGAGAGAGAGAGAGAGAGAGAGAGATTGACCAATAATTAGAACTGACCAATTAGACCAACAAGGAACATCCCAAACTACATCGATTACTATATTCAAGTAAATCATTTCTGACATAGATAAAAACTAGAGTAAAGTCCCACCCAGACAGAAACTCAGTACCATGTGTTTGTTCCCTGTGTGGGACCTCCGCATGGGGGAAGACTCGGAGCAGGCAAGTGAGTATGTGGGCCAGTGCTCTCTCCAGTAGAGGCTGCAGTGTGCAGGACAAAGCCCGGCCTGGTGGTGCAAGAGCTCTCTGAGCAGCTGGAACAATAGCTCGCAGAGCACGGCCAAAGTCCTGCGGCCCCAGCACGATGGAGCCCACGTCCAGTTTGTAGCGCTGGCTGCTGCTGTATATTTGAGGATAGCACCGCCGCAGTGCCGCCAGCGAAGCCTCCGTGCAAAGTGCTTTGATGTCGGCACCACAGTAACCTGTTATGAGCAATCATATGATGATGAACTCAAAATCCACTCAAACTTCTCATATAGATTAGAGTTATTAATTTCTACTCAAGCACCCACTTTATATAAATTTAAACTACCATTAAAACGTTTGGAGTCCCTTAAAAAAAAAAATCCTTGTTTATGAAAGAAAAACATTTTTTTAAATAAAAAATAAATTAATCAGAAAGGCAGTTTATACACTGTTAATGTCATAAATGATTATTCATGGAAAAAGGCTAGAGTTTTTAATGGAATATTATATAGGCTACAGAGACCAATTTTCAGTAACTATCATACTTCTGTTCCAATGGGTTAGCTAATCCAAGTTTGTCATGATAATAGATGAATTGATCATTACAAAATCCTCTTGTAATTATATCAGTATAGGTGAAAACTGTTGTGCTGATTAAAGAAGCAATAAAATTGCCCTTCTTTGGGTTGGTTGAATATCTGGAGAATCAGAATTTGTGGGTTTGATAATAGACTCAAAATGTCCAGGAAAAAGAACTTTCTATTGAAATTCAGTAGTCTATGTTTGTTCTGAGAAATGAAATCAATTCCATATGAGAAACTGCCAAGAAACTGAAGATCTCATACGGAGGTGTGTACTACTGCCTTCACAGAACTGCGCAAACTGGCACTAAACAGGATAGAAAGAGAAGTGTGAGACCCCGGTACACAACTGAGCAAGAGTTTGAGAAGTTTGAGAGAGACCTGACAGGTGCCCAAATGGAAGCTTTATTAAATGGTAGCACAAAACTCCTCTCTCAACATCAACAATGAAGAGGCAACTCCTAGAGTTGCAAAAAAAATATCTGAGAATGGTCAATAAAAGGAAAAGATTAAGATGGGCAACAGTACACAGTCGCTGGACAGAGGAAGATTGGACAAAAGTGCTATAGATAGATGAATCCAAGTTTAAGATGTTTGGGTCGCAAAAAAATAACATCTGTAAAGTGCAGGACAAATAAAAAGATGACATCTGTCAAACATGATGGGGGAATTGTGATGGTCTGGGGATACTTTGGTGGTAAAGTGAGAGAGTTGTACAGGGTAAAAGGAATCTTGAACAAGGAAGGCTATCACTCCGTTTTGCAATACCATGCCATACCCTGTGGACGGTGCTTGATTGAAGCCACTTTCCTCCTATAACATGACAATGACCCAAACTATGCAAGAACTATTTAGAGAAGAAGCAGCCAGCTGGAATTCTGTCTGGAGTGGCCAGCGCTGTCACCAAATCTAAACCCGATTGAGCTGTTGTATGAGCAGCTTGACCGTATGGTATGTAAGAAGTGCCCATTAAGCCAGTCTAACTTGTTGTGGGTGCTTCAGGAAGCATGGGGTGAAATTTCTTCATCTTATCTCGACAAATTGAGAGCTAGAATGACAAAGGTCTGGCAAGGCTGTAATAGCTGCAAATGGAGAATTTTAGACAGAAGTTCGAAGGAGAAAATTTTAAGTAGAATTACTTGTTGATGTCTTGACTATATTTCATATTGCAACTCTGATTTTTTTTTTAATTTGATGGCTGTCAGTTTGTGTTTTCATGCAAAATGTGAAAATTTCTGGATGCCCCCAAACCTTACACTGGTAGTATACATCTTAAAAATGAGAGATGCACTAATACAGTACTTCTGCCAGCAAAAAAACAACAATGTGGATAAAATGGTTATTCTATAACCATAATGTTTATGGTAAAAAGAACAAGTGCCTTTCTTACCGACGCATTTTTCTGCCAATTCATCCATAAAGGAATCTGACAGCTTTGGATTCCAATCCCTGGTGTGAATTTCTAAAATGTGCTTTCGAGCCTGCAGATAACAACACACAGTATTTTCTGGATAGAAATAAAAGCATTCCAAAATATGATAATGTTTTAGAAATATTATAAGGCCATTAGAACAAAAAGCTTATCAGCTACTTTGGCAGTTCATGATCTTCAAAAATCTGAGACACACTCCAGGCGGTATGAGTGTAATATTTTAAGAATGTACTCACCTGTTTATCTGGCAGGTTGAACAGAAATTCCCGATCGAAACGACCAGGCCTCCTGAGTGCAGGGTCGATAGAGTCAAGTCTGTTTGTAGCACCAATGACGACTATCTCCCCTCGACTGTCCAAACCATCCATTAAAGCCAGTAATGTGGAAACTATGGAGCTAAAATAAATGCAGAGCAAAGAAATATTAAAACCAAAACCGGCAAACAGAGAATAATCCCTGTGTTGATTTAGAGAAATAAAAATCACCTGTGAATCTGATCCTGTCTGCTAGAACGAACAGGTGCAAGGCCATCGATCTCATCAAAAAAGATGATAGATGGTCTCATGAGGTATGCCTACAAGTAGTCAGAGAAAATATTATTGATACCACAAACAATATAAAGGTTCATCTAGAATAAGGCATCAGTGTTGCCGTTCACATAGTCCAAAACCAGACCATTAGTATAACCATTTTATCTTTCTCATCATGAACCACACAAAAAGACACTTAAGATTTGCTTCCAAATAATACAAAACAAGCTGAATAGGCTAACCTGGTCAAAGAGAAGGCGGAGCTGTCGTTCTGACTCTCCCACCCATTTACTGAGGCAGTCAGCTCCCTTTCGCATAAAGAAGGAAACCTTCCGCTCACCCTGACCGCACTCGTTAGCCAGCGCTCGAGCCACCAAAGTCTTCCCTGTCCCTGGAGGCCCATAGAACAAGCAACCCCTACAGCAGCACAGGAAAGCATGTTTATCAAAAAGCTCAGTCAGTCTGCTTTAAAACAGCACATGAAGATTCATTGTGTCTTACCTTGGTGGCTGGATCTTAAACTTCTCAAACACTTCAGGGTAGAGAAGAGGAAAGACCACCATCTCCTTGAGAGACTTAATGTGAGCAGTAAGCCCTCCTACACTGTCAAACTTCACCTACAATGAGGCCAAAAAGATGGTTAGTAAACACAAAAGCATATTCAGGAGAAATTCAGCTCAAGCTTTTGCTACGGTTTCCACACAAATAATAGTAATATTGCAAATTCTATGAATTAACGTTATTCTATAGCTGGGTGTTCAGCTAAAACAGATGAAGGTCTGGTGACATAAAAGATAGAGATAAGCAGCTAACTGAAGGGTGACAACCCAAATAAACAATTTGTGGCTATAAAAAAAGGCCATTTAAAAAGTGGCTATGCTTTTGTTTGTAATGGCACTTAATGTTACTGGGCAATTCCTAAATTATGAGGAAAATGGAGGGACAATGAGGTCTTAAAAACAACACCCAAATTTCATCTTTCATCATTTTCGTCAACTAGTTTTTTTGACCTAAGTCAATGAGGTTGTAAACGCTGCTGGAGGTGGTTATCCTATATCTTTTTCGGTAACTATGGGAAAAGGAAGTTATTGCAGTATCCTGCTACATCAGGTTTAATCCACGTAACTACTTTGACATACAGCGTGATGTACGTTATTGAACATTTTAAACATGAATAACGTAGAAAAGGAAAAGACATTTCAAATGAAAAATGTAACCATCATGTGGCAGACATCTCAAGGTACATATTACTTCCCCAAAAGTTAATAATGTACTAGGGGACGTGAAAAAAATGACTTGAACACAATCTAGGTTTATTCATGTCCCACCATAACAGCCATAATTTCTGGGGATGGATTTTGAATAAAGTCTCACTTTTCTCTTATGGAGTGGCTTAGTGGGGTAATGTTATCTTCATTATTTCTAATAAATGTGTTCTACAATATGTTAAGCAGAAAATGAATAAGGAACATAGTTTTGATCTTTATTCTAAGTTGCACCCATTTAAAACAAATAGTGAAATCGTCCTACTCTCTTTTGACTTCGATCCTAAATAAATGACACATCTGGTTTGAACTTGAAGCAAAAAGAATAAATGCAAATTTCTCTGTCTCGTCACGTTATCAATTTTTTTTATCAACGTTTCTAGACCTGTAGCTAGTCTTTCATTTGATTAACCAACTTCATCTAAATAATAAAAATAATTAATTTTGAATAACAGTAATATTGATAATAATAATAATGTTATGGCTAATTAGTGTATAATGGTATTGTTATTATAGGAAATAAGATGAACTCTACGTATTATTACAAATACATTATTGTTCATGCTTTAAAATAGAGCTTCTGTGGAAATTTTTTCCCCACTACTACTGTATTTTTAACCAGTGAGCTGATACTCTGAGAATCAGAACCAGCACTTAAACTTGTTACCTTGATGATAAAATGTTATGTTTGTGCACATATACCCCTGATTTTCTCCAGAATTTAGTTGTATCCAAGTCCCACCCAACAGACAGTTCTTTCCAATCACACCACAGCTACCAACCGGAGATCGAAGGTCACCACCTCCATACTTCCACTAAAGCAGGGGTATTTAACCTTATCCACAAAGGGCTGATGTCAGTGCAGATTCTCATCTCAACCAAGCAGGAGCCACACTTGAGAGTTTATTAAAAGTGAAAATCAATTGATTTAAACAGGTGGAAGGTGTGGCTCCTGATTGGTTGGAATGAAAACCTGCACCTACAACAGCCCTCTGCGGATAAGGTTAAATACCCCTGCTCTAAAGCATGCGATGCCAGCTGACCACATTTTTTTTAACTGTTGCTCATTAATAGACAGTATTGACCCAACACTGTCGGAGAAAGCACTATCCACCCCTTAATATAACACTTACGTAGACAGCACAGTGTCCCACCCACAGCATTACTGTATTGCTTGATATGTGGACGATGCCTCAAGTACACCCAGAATATACTTATGCAATCTGTCTCAGTCAAACATGCTTTGCGATATTTGTGTCACTGGTGAAAGATTTTAATGAAATTAAAAAAAACAGGGCCCAGGATAAAAGTACCAGAAACTTCCTCTAATGCAAGTTGCGAGTTATTTGGTGTCCTGTAAATTTTCAAACTACAGTTATCAAATTTATAGTAAATGAGTATTGGCCCCAAATATCAGTGTGATGTGTGTAAAATCCTACATTAGTGACATTCATTATCTGCCCAGATAAAATCATCCGCACTGATCAACCCCTACTTTGCTGGGTCGGCAAATTGATGATTCAGTTTAAAAAGCATGGCAAATACTCACAGAGGTATCCAGATTCATGGGGTCCACGTCAGCTAAACTAGCACCAACTTTCACACGATCACGAAGCACACCACTGGCCAGGTCCTCGGCTCGCAAATTCATAGGCAGACACCTATGTCCAAAATAAATAAATAAATTTGTTAAAGAGCAGTCTGGAATAAAAGTAAAAAAATTACAATAAATAAAATAACGAGCAAGAGGTTTAAGATCACCTGTTCCGGGCACGTGTCATGCTTTTACTTTTTCTCCGTTCAAACCGCTCCTCGTCAGATGAGGACGTTGTATCACTACTGTGAATGGCGTGCTTCTTTATTCTTTAATGGGCAAAGAAGATAAATGGAAATATGATTCAATTAACAAAATACTAAATAACATGTATTTTGATAAGATTTTGAGTAGGAACTGCTGATACAAAAGGTATCATTTAGATTGTAGAGATCATTTCTCATTCACACTGAATCTGTTCATCATCAATATGACATGGTCTACAAGTTGTTTTGATGGGTGGAAAAGAGCCAAGTTGACCATACAGAAAGTAGACTGAGGCGGTCTCACACCTAATATGGCTTCTTCTTGCAGGGGATCTGTGTGTGTCGAACACTGTGTTCTTGCTTTCTTGTTTTCTGTTCACTGGCACTACAAATGGACACATGTGATTAGGAATACAGAAAATGATTACAATATGGTACAGTGCTCCAAAGTACATATCAGTGGCAAACAGCTGAGTACCAATGGGTGGGGCCTCATAACGCTGCACAGTTTTACGCTGCCTGAGGTTGTAAGGTCTGTCATTCTCCTCTCCTGCTTCCTCTGCTTCATCTCCTTCATCATCATCATCATCATCATCTTCCCCATCATCATCATCTCCTTCCTCATGGGATTCTAAAAAAAAATACAAAATGTTTGAGATGTAAAAAAAAAAAATCAGAAAGCAAACTCTAAATTAAATTGTGCACTTTTTACACATTATACTGTACATTATGCAAGAATAAACAATAAATATTTGTTTGAAAGTAACAATAACTTATGTACGTATAACACCATAGGTGTTGAGTAAATATCCAAAGCAGAGATGTAAAATTAATACCTAAACTGGTTTACTACAACCCTAATCAGGAGTGTTACATTAGGAACTTGTAAATAATATAAAAATGCACACACACACACAAGTACTACTAGTTTTTTTTTGTTTGTTTTAACAAGTGTTTTTTTCCACACTCATCACACGCTTTGCTTATAACTAACATCCAGTGGCGTCACAGCCCAGGTTGCGTGTTCTCTGTTACAAACACATTTTATGAACATCAGGTTGTCCACTGTGCTTATTGGTTTTCTTGGACGAATGGAAACAGGCTAATTTTGAATGCTGTACATATTAAAAAAAAAATACATTCCGTGCAAAAATTTAGGTATGAGATTAATTTCGTATATAAATATTTAGGCACTGCCTAAAAACAGAGCTCCGAAAATGTTTGCATTTATTTTCAGTAAAGAAACATCCATGATATAATTTATTGTCTTTCGAAAACTTAGTTCTCCTCAAGAAGAAAAACCACTGACTAAACAAACATTTTCTGTGAAGTGCAAGTGCAGTCAGCACTGCTAACGGCTGCCTGTGTGGGCACATGAGCACGGACGCGACAACAAAATCGAGCTCATGGCAGTACGATATATGCATAAGTTTAGAGCTCAGCTATGAAACTATTGACATTCTCATGTGCAATTAATATAGTCCTCGGAACAGTATGACACTTGTGGTTACTGACAAGTGTGTTTCTGATCACTGGAATTTCATTTAAATCTTTCATTTTGTTTAATATTAGGCCTTAGATGCAATGCACAGGCTCCAATTGTGCGTTTGTTATTTTTTTAGGTGATTTTAAGAACATTTCAAATCACGTTTGCTTCATTCAACCTGTAGACATTTCTACCCTAATGATCCCACGAGAATTACAACACAGAGTAATAAACACCAAGTTATACCTCCAACTGCAAAGAATAGCATAAAATTCCTAAAAAAGTCACTTTAATAATTTGATACATAATGTGATGTACAGGAAGAATATAATTTTTGGCATTTATATTAAATATTCTGAATAAAAATAGCACAAACACTACATGTACAAAAGTTTATGGAGACTTGACCATAACACTCATGTGTGTTTCTTGATGTTGGGACTCCAGGTTTCGTTCCTCTTTGCTGTTATAATAAATTTCTCCCTTCTGGGAAGGCTGTCCACTACATTTTTGAGTGTAGCTGTGGGTATCTATCATCATTCATCCACATTATTAAAGTCAGGCACTGATGTCAGGCAGGGACACCAGGGGCAGTTGGCATTCTAGTTCATCCCAAATGTGTTCAGTGGGGTTGAGGTCAGTGCTCCGTGCAAGTGACTCACGCTCTCCCACCCCAACCTTGGCAAGGCATTTCTTCATGGAGCTCACTGTGTGTGCTGGGGGACTGTCATGCTAGAACAGGTTTGAGCCTCTTAGTGCTAGTGAAGTGGAATCGTAACCCAACAGCAGACGAGAACATTCTGCACTTGTGTGCTTTCAACTTTTGTGAACAACCTACATATGGGTCTGATGGTCAAGTGTCCCTTATTTTTTGTCCATAGTGTATTTATAGCATTTATTTCTTTTAAATATGGCATTTATTTATGGAAATAAAAATCTACGGTCAAAATACCATCAGTTTCTTCTTCCTCCCTTCCCTCTTCTTCTGGACCATCAGATTTACTGATGACTTTGTGATGTGTCTGCATTGCAAACGTGTTCCTCCTCAACGATTTCCGCCTTTTCACACGTGAATACATGTCCATGTTTTCCTATCGGTCAAGGCAGATAAAAAGAAACTCACAGACCGAAACAGTAGAAAAGAATCTGGTGCTATTTTGTACAATCACAGTGCAGAATTTTACTCTGGGAAACCTTGCAATAGGAGACGGATACTTTTGTTAAAGTAATAAACTGGGAACCTTACTTGGTGCCAGCACTCACCAGTTCTGTATCTGTCCACATCCGGAGCCGCTCCACCTCCCGATTCTGTCGGATGTTGCTGATGTTGTCCATCTCTTGAAGCACCGCCTCCGCCGTGCTGTCATCATGAAAAAGTTTTGATGATCAATCAAACACCCAAACGACTCAAACAGAATAGCAAGTATCATTCTGCTTTGTGACCAAGTCCACTATTAAATGTGCAATACAAATAAATAAAAAACTGAGCACGTTTAATTTGAATAGATCTATAGGCAAAAAAGAAATGGAAAAGAAAAAGCAGATAAAATAAATGCTACTGATACTAAAATTACCAGAAGTGTTTTATGTCCACATCATACAAAACAAGAGACAGAACCCTATCTGGTACTAATACACTAGCCGTGCCAATTACAGCCAAAAAAGCTTTTGCATCATTCCCAACACTAGTAGGTCTCCAATAGAGGCTAGCCATCTGTCTTTCCAAACAAGCAGTATGTTAACTCAACCATAAAAACAGATCATGACTGTAAGTATATCACCTTTATGTAAGATGTCTCTTCTTAATGATCTGAAACCAGCTGATCACTTATTAAACAGAATTATCTCCTGATGAACCATACTTAACCTTATATAAAGCCACACAGCATACAATTACTTATATCATTTGAAGCTACATATACACTAAGTGAAAAAATATATCACCAACAGTTCTACATACAGTTATATACGTACAGAAATAAACTAAGAGAGCATGTTTAATGGTCACCATCATTAAAAGTGGTCGCTTCCTTTTTTTCCCCACAGGCGTAGCTGTAAACTACCTCTCAAACTAACCTTACCTGTTGACCAGTTGGTCAAACAGCAGGCTCTGGTTGAGGTGCTGAAAGCGGCTCTTCCTAGAGCGACAGCTCCTCTTCAGCTCAACATGGCCATTCAAGCGAGCATCGTCCCCATCTGTGCTGTCATCTACCCGAAGAGCTCTTCGGCCTACAAGCGTTTCACACAAAACTGCATTCAGTAAGCAGCACA
Source organism: Tandanus tandanus (assembly GCA_039654325.1). NCBI lineage: Eukaryota > Metazoa > Chordata > Actinopteri > Siluriformes > Plotosidae > Tandanus > Tandanus tandanus. Next base: position 10,340,712 of record JBCNYH010000002.1, on the reverse strand, counting down.
CATGCAAACATCAATGAAAAACAGTACACAGCACTGAGTCCTGGGTGCGAATGTGTCTGATTCACTAAAATGCAACAAGTTAAAAATACAGTGGGATTTTATTTTTTTTTTAACTAAACCCCTCCCCTTTTGAAATACATATCAGTTGCCTCTTTCATGTTACCTCAGAAAAAGAAAACTGTCTTACCATGCCCATTTTGCAACGCACCAGTGGATAACCTGAAACACATCAACAAACCAACTTTAACTGCAAAATAATTATTATGTGACAACAGTATATCTGCTGCTTTTACATTTTCTAAATGTTTAAAGGTGTGTTCGACTCATTGTTCACCTCAACTGCCAGCTTTGGTGTTGAAATTTTTTTTACCAGTTTGTCAAAAGCAGTCATACATTTCACAACACTTTCACTGTTCAGCAAGATATTGGTTTGATCTTTAAAAGAAAAAAACAGTGATACTTGTTTCGAATATATAAACAGGTTCCTGTTTATCAGCTGCAAGCTCCCACTTATTCATGTATTAGTGTGAAATTAAACTTAGCCAGTAAAGGAGAAAAACCACACGATACACTCGAAAAACAACTCACGACCGAGTAGTAGGGTGTTATGTGCTTTTCAATAATATATACATCGTCATACAAATCACTGTACACAGTCAAAGGTATTAGCATAGAAGTGGGCAGTGGTGGCTCAGTGTTTAAAGGTTCATGTCCCATAACCACCAAGCTGCCACTGCTGGACCCTTGAGCAAGGTCCTTAACCCTTAACTGCAGTTGTATAAAGGAGAGAAAAATAAAAGTCACTCTGGATAAAGGGCATCTGCCAAATGCTATAAATTAAAATGATGTATATTATAACAGCACATTTTCGTAAACCTGTGAGTCGAACATCAGAACTACAGGCAGAGATGCTGTTATTTATATTCCTCAATAAATTCTCTGTAATCAGGCTTGAAAACTTAGTGACAGCTTAATGACCCAATGCTGTATCAAAGTGCTGCTATGTAAACGTTGCTAGCCTAAAACACAATGCAATACTTATTGTTATATAATATGATAATATTATAATATGTCTCAATGTTAAACCAACAATATCAGCTGATGGAGATTTATCACGTAACAATATTTACAACTTACAATACATTCCTCATGTTGTTACTGTTGATATTAAAAGGTTCCTGCTAATCTTTATATAAAATGGGACATGCACGCTCTAAAGAAATCAAGCTTCTAATACGCAAGTACTCGGATACACTCATTCATTTTCTGAACCGCTTAATCCTAATTAGGGTTGCGTGGAGGATGGCCATCTTAGCCTACTCTGGGCAAGGGCAGTGTACACCCTGGACAGCTCGCCAGGACATCGCAGGGCTATTCGGATATAATAATAGTTCATTTGTCTTTAAACACAAAGACATTTTTAGTGTTTTCTGCTTAAGGGTTGATTTGCAGTGCTGGTCTTAAGAGGTTTTGATCCATAAAATAAAATGGCACACTGCAGGATAAAGGGAAGTCTGTTGTCCATCGTAAAGCTGAACCCAATAACACCAAAACCTATAAAAGGACAAATGAGTAAGGGCTAAGATAATGAGAAGTTGCATGATTTTCATTAAACAGGCCCCGGTGGGCAATAGGGTATAGACAGAATGACTGCTTAACAAATTAAACAGATTTTATTCATTTTCTAAGCCGCTTAATACTAATTAGGGTTGTGGGGAGGCGGGCGCCTATCTCAGCCGACTTTGGGTGAAGGCAGGGTACACCATGAACAGCTTGCTAGACCATTGCAGGGCCAATACCCACACAACCATTCACACACACTCACACCTAGGGGCAATTTGGAACAGCCAATTAGCCTACTGTGCGTGTTTTGGGACTGCGAGAGGAAACCGGAGAACGTGGAGGAAACCCATACAAGCACGAGGAGAACAGGCAAACTCCACACAGAAACGACAAGCCCAGGAATCGAACCCAGGACCTTCTTGCTGTGAGGCAGAAGTGCTAACCACTGCGCCACCGTGCCACCCTTGAATAGATTTTATTCAAATTAAAATGTTTGTGATGCTTAAACTCATTGCAAGCTCATTATGAGTGTTTGAAGAACGGTGTCTGAAGAAAGTGATGGTAACAGACGATGTCGAATGCAGCGTTTCACAGCGCTTTCGTTAAACCATCATTTTTTTGTTTGTTTGTTTTTTTATACATGCTGTAGTATAATATTAAGAGTTAAGAAAATGTCGCTACAGAGTTCTGAGAAAACTTGCACCATTCACAGCTGTATTAAAAACCAGGCTAAGCCAAAAGCAATGGCAGAAACAGGAGGGTTAAGTACTCAAGAACATCACAGCGGGATGCAACTATCAAACCTCCATCACACTCAGCCACGTTCCCACTCATTCTCAAAAATCTGGATGGACGCAGTAAGAACTTGTACAATGTAGTAGGAACCCAGTAGAAACTGATAAGGACATGGTATGATCTCCATGGTCGAACTTTAAACATTGCAAGAAACCCACGATCTGAGTGGACGTAGTAAAACACACTGGACCTGGTGCGCACGTGATTAACCACATAGAAAGAAATGATGTGGGCAAGTGCGCAGTGGCAACCTGGAACAAGCATAGTATGGACTTTGCATGAACTTGAAAATGGCACATTTTTCTATTTTGGACACATCCCTGCTGCGTTCATGGAAATTTTCATTGTCTACATCTGAGTGTGATGGGGACTCAGTGAAGCTTTTATTCTCTACGAAATGAGTATCAACATGAGTGAAGAATCTAAACAGCAGGAACTCCTCCAAAAACACTGCATGTTTGTTCATTCCACTTAGACGCCATGGCAGAGCTACGAGATGCCACCAGTAAAGAGATGATAAATCCTCAAGAAGGACAAAGCTGGAGCTTTCATTGTCAAGAAAATACACAAAATTGCATCTTTCAATTTAAACATGGAAATATGTAAACACATACCTATGGATTTTTACCAAAAAAATATGTACATATTAGCTGACATTTTCAGAAGCAACAGTATTAAATACACACACACACACACATACATATATACACACACACATATATACATACATACACACACACATATATACATACATACACACACACACACACGTGTGTGTATGTGTGTGTGTCATTGCATGCTAATGATGGGTAGTCTTTTTTATCCAAAGCGAGCAACTAAATGCACTGTGCAGCATTCCTAGGGTTTACCTTGATGGTGATTTAGCAGGACAAACAAGGAAAATGTTGACTGTCAAGTCTACTATTAATTATTTATGAAAGAGATGTAAAATCCAACTTAAAATGGCGGCCCAAAACGGGAACGCTGTCAGGGGGTAACTTTGGTGGATACGTGAGAGGTTTCTTTCACATAAATCAATCTTATAGCTGCATAGCACAGTAAACAGATCCTAAATCTCCATTTGTCATCCAGAAATATTTAATTTTAATGATTAGATGTTGTTATTTAGCCCATGTTTAAAGAGCGTAACGGGTAACCTTTCCATGAACAGATCCAATAATACAAGTTTTATTAATTTTCAAAATTTTGGGGTCGCAAGTGTTACGCAGTTACGCGCTTGTTTTCAAATGCACAAGCACCTTATTTGATGACTTTTCACCCAAGTTTTCCACACCAGATGTACACAAACGACAGAAAACAGTGACGTGTCACGCACACTTCCGCTGTGCTATGCAGTTACGTGCATATCGAGAACGTGAGGGTGACTGTCAAATCGTCTAAAATCGAGAGTAATACGACCACATCGGAAGTAAGGTAAGTAAAGGTAAGTCCTCATAATCACATTATTCATCTAGTTATTGTTTTAGATGAAAATGTTCGCATTTCCAATCATGGTTTTAGAGAAATACATACTTTGATTAACCACATGTATCTACACTGTTTGCGTCGCATGTTACACAGTGCACCGAATAAATTCTTTTCACAAAGAAGAATGCTGTAGATGGTTTCTATCGAGGTATTATATACGCTGGTTTAAAGCGGTTAAGTCTAACCTAAAACGTTATGATTACTGAAAAGCTGTAATGAGTCACTGTGTTACACGTCACCGAACCACATAGACGATCAGTGTCACTTGAAATGCAGTTTGCGTGCAGCATTTCTTTGAGGATGATTAATTGACTACTAAATAAATTTATGACATCACTGACCATGTACTTCGCTTTTGTTGAGTGCTTATTTGCCAGAGAGAGAGTCTGTATGGTGCAGACTGTGTGTGTACTACATGTGACTATGTGCTTTATCGTGTCACAGGTCACGCAGTTACATCAATGTAATTTCCTTATCTCGAGCAACCATACCTAAGAATTTTGCACCTGTGGCTTTAGTATGTTATCATAGGACACAGAAAGTTTATGTTGTGAAGGTTTATGGGCAGAGATTTGCCCCGTGGCTTGAAACACAAAAATGTTCGGATATGGGGTGTAATTGTGTTACAGCGTCACAAGACAGAAACATCTCCACATCAACCTCAAATCACAGCTTGCAAACTTCAACTCTGTGTCTTTTCCTTCAATTGACATTCTGAATTTAAGCTAGATGAATTCAAGCTGATAGATTGGCCATAAGATCTGAGTTTTACCATGCGCACAGGTGAATGTCTGTCACAGTGACACTGCACATTTAAACCCTATTTTTGACTGCGTTGAAGGTTGGTCTGCCTTCTCTTTTGTAGGACTGTAAACTACCATACCATGTAACTTTATACATGTATACTTCTATACCATGTAACTTTGATTTTTGTCCACTGGTTCCCTGTTTTAGTCATCATTAGTGTGTAATGACATGTGTTTGTGTGTGTGTATATATACACATATACATACACACATATATACACATATACATATACACATACATACATATATACATATACATACACACACATACATATATTCATACACATACATACACACATTTGTTAAAATTGGTATTTTCAGTGTTTTTGTTTATTAGCCATACTTTTACCTCAATATACTTGTCGGAATGATTGTTTTGGTTCTCATTGCCTACAATAGCATTGTTCAATACATTTCCACCAAAAAATTATAGAGAAGTCATTTTTTACTTCTTTTTATTAGGAGCCCTTTTAGACAAAAGTGGTAGTGTATAATCTTCACTGCACTCTACTCTATGTTACATTAGGTTTTCACTGGTCACGTCTTCACATCACCCGCTCGTTCTTCTGTAAATTTCTTGTAGGACTTTGATCCCATTATCCTGCTTAAGCTTTTGAAAGGATTGTGCTCCTACATTATTTATTTTCTTTAAAGAAACACATTATTACCTTAAGCATACCCACTAAATTAACTGTCAGGATAACAACAACTACCTGGAATTTTCGACCATAGTTCATGCACAGATTCATGGGCAGCAGGAATAAGGTGGACTCACCTGGTGCAGTGTTTGGATGTATTCCATGTAACTCTCTGCCCTTTGCTCTGGGGACTTGGGGAAGTGTCGCTGGAACTAGGTGTCGTGTGTCTGCGTTTTCGCTTTGATGGAGGGGACAAGCGCGGGCTACCGGAGCTGATATTACTGTTGGGGTCCTTTTGAAGAGCATAAATATAACAAATGACAAAAAAATATGCATTTCATTACATCCTTGTAGATATAAAAACAAAGTCAATTTAAAAAGAGGTATAGTCTTTGTTGGAGGCGAGATAAAGGACGTTCCATATTCAAGTCATTGACAAAAGCAATTAAACAACCCAAAAAGTCTCAGATGTGCCCATGAGGAGCAAGATCACTTCTTCCACAACTCACTCATTTTCTTCAGGCATCTACTGCAGCAACTTCTAAAGATATTTATTTTGTCATAACGCAAGTCACAATACATTTCCCCTGTTACTTCACTGAATGATGCACGTAAGGCACAGAAAAACAGCAGTCAGACAGAACATAAGGAAAAGTCACAAAGAGAAAACAGTCTCATCTGGAGGAATTTGAGCCCTGGGAACCTCTGTGGTATAACAAAAGCTATTACAAAAGATGTAATTATTGGGTAGAAGTGACATTGGATTTCTTTTCCTGCATGGGAGGAAACACTCTATGTAGCAGGGTAACATTACACAACATTTCCCGGTTATCCTCTGAAGAAAACTGCAAGGCAAAAAATCCTTCGGAGGAATCCTGCTTTGCTAACAGCTGATGATTGGGAGATTTTCCAAATGAAGGTTGTATTTCCACAATTTTTGCAGATTTAGTTTAACACAGAGAGAAAGTGACAGAGAGATACATAAGAGCAGAGAGAGAAATAAACAGACAGATACAGAGAGAAATCGAGAGAGAAATATAGAGCAGAGAAGAGAAAGAAAGACAGAGAAATACAGAAAGCAGACAGAAAAGACAGAGACAGAAAGCAAGAGAGAAATACAGAGCAGATAAGAGAAAGACACAGAGAAATACAGAAAGCAGACAGAGAAGACAGAAAGACAGAAAGCTTTGTCACAGATACACAGAGAGAGAAAAAGAGACAGAGAGAGAGAGAGTGGGAGACAGACTGACAGAGAAATACAGATAGCAGAGAGAGAGAAAAAATACGGAGAAATAGAAAGAAAGAAAGTGACAGATAAAGAGAAATACATAGAAAGACACACACAAAACAAACACACAAAGGGAGGGAGGGAGGGAGGGAGATAGAGAGAGAGAGAGACTGACAGAGAGAAATACAGATAACAGAGAGAGAAAAATACAGAGAGAAATAGAGAGAAAGAGACAGATACAGAGAGAGAAATACACAAAGGGGGGGGGAGAGAGAGATACACACAAAGGGAAGGAGAGACAGAAAGAGAGAGAGAGAGACAGAGAGAAAGAGAGAGATACAGAGAGAGAGACAGAGAGAGAGACAGAGAGAAAGAGAGAGATAGAGAGATACAGAGAGAGACAGAGAAAGAGATACACACACAAAGGGAAGGAGAGACAGAAAGACAGAGAGAGAGAGAGAGACACAGAGAGAGAGAGAGAGAGAGAGACACAGAGAGAGAGAGAGAGACAGAGAGACAGAGAGAGAGAGAGACAGAGAGAGAGAGAGAGAGACACAGAGAGAGAGAGAGAGAGACACACACACAGAGAGAGAGAGAGAGACACACACACACAGAGAGAGAGAGAGAGAGAGACACACA
>JBCNYH010000002.1:10299855-10310530 GCA_039654325.1 Tandanus tandanus | reverse complement strand
TTGCCCAGATCAGTTCTGATATAAAAGTACCTTCATGTGTTGACAATTTAAGCTGTATATGTACAAAGACAGAAAATTAATAGCACAAGGAATTTCTTTGTCTTGCAACAATAATATCACATTCATATAAAAAAATCATACAATTTGACTTACAGACCTGACCAATTTCCCCTCGACAGACCTACAACACATAATTTATATGTGAATGCACCTACACAGTTTTCAAATCCACCTCACCTGAACCTCCGTCAGTCCCTTCCATCATAGCTCCACTGCATTCATTCATTCATTTTCTAAACCGCTTAATCTTAATTAAGGTCACGTGGAAGCTGGTGCCCATCTCAGCCGACTCTGGACAAAGGTGGGGGACACCCCGAAGAGCTCATCAGGCCATCGCAGGGCCAACACACATACAACTGTTCACACTCACTCTCATACCTGGGGCAATTTGGAACCACCAATCAGCCTACTGTGCCTGTTTTTGACTGTGGGAGGAAGCCGGAGTACCCGAAGGAAACCCAGGCAAGCACGGGGAGAACATGCAATCACCACACAGAGACGCCCCGAGCCCGGGAATTAAACCCAGGACCAGCTCGGCTGAATTCATATGACAAAAAAAACGTCAGGTTGTTTGTGAAAGATTTAACGACCTACTGGCACATAATAACAGTACAAAGATAGAACGTCTGCACTCATGGATCAGCTTAAAGTTTCAAGTCGCTTGACTTGATCTTCATGTCAGACTCGCCTCACTTTTGAATAATTGCATAGCAACTTCCTGGTAATTGTGCTTCTTGAAGCCATGTGCTTTTTCAAGATGGAGAAAACTAGAGAGGGAAAGTGAAAAATCAACGAGTTAATTATAGCATCTTTTGAAGGCCTATTGGCTTTAAGCTTCTGTGGTTGTTTTGTTGTTGCCTGTTTCAGGCACAACCCTGGAGAGAGAAAACGTGCATAAAAGCGTGCAAAAAACGGGCTTCGTCTGAGCAGATGAAGGAGTTGGGTGAAACGTGGAAATACAGGGTTTAGGATATTCATGGCTGCTGGAGTATTTTCAGCTCCCTCATGCCTGTCTGACTGTCTCCAGGATCAGAAGGAGACAGTAATAAATATAAGGTTCACCCAGCTGTGGTTAGCGCCAAACCGACGGCACTTTAATGTGTTACGAGAGATCACATCCAATACTCACATACACACATCCACCCTTATAAACACACTTTCCTTTCCCATCTGAAGATATTCAAAGACAAGACTGAGTGCCAGTGAAAAGCGTTTACACCCGCTGTCAAACACAGAAACACACACACAAAGTCAAACCCCAGGCACTTTGTACTAAGGGAAGTGACACTCTTTGATTGACAGGTATTTTAAACTCTTGTTATCATGAAGGATTTTGGCAGATGAAAAGGTTGCTACCGCAACCCATGCATGCACTGGAAAAATGAGAGTAGGGGGATTGAGTGTGCAGTGACCACATTAAAGAGCCACATGTTATATGTAGCACCTAAAAGCTTCGCTAATGAGTCTCAGAGATGCCTGCATTTTGGCGGAGTCTCTGACCTTTAACCAGAAATTCGATAGTGTAAAGCCTAGTTCAACAAATAACTTAAATAATCCTACCCTGCCAACTTGGATTTCAGACTATAGAATATAAAGCAGATGGGTCTCTGATATCTGCAGGCTGTTTTATCATTCCCACAAAAGAGAAGTTGTGGAAAGACATTAAAAACAATTGAAGCACATTCTGTAGCTATAGGACTTTTCATTCTGAATGTTTGACTGGTACTGTGACCACAAAAAATTTGATTTATTTTATTTAATTCAAAAGTATCACAAAAATATATCCAGCTTCATTAAATATCTGCACAATAAAGCCTTTATTCATCAAGTTTTATTCTGTAGCTCTGTTCTGAAGCTTTATTCTGTAGCTACATACCCTTTACATAATACTGACTGATCCAATAAGCTCTTTGCTTGCTTTAAACAATTACTAAGCTATTTAAAAGGCATTGCTGTGTGTATGTTCTATTCCCCATAGTTTGCTAAAAGCATAAATAATTAAAAATGGTTATTTGATCTCATGGCAAACATGTACCAGTGGATAATATTTGAAAATATCTCCCAATCCTGATCCAGCAATGCAAATTAAATAGTACAAGCTGCATTGATGTTCACCTACTTATAAAGAAATGATTTTACTCTTTTTATGTTCACACAGAGTCATCTGGAGCAGAAGCTCTCTGTCTGCAGCAAACTGTGTTTCGCTATCGGAGGGGCACCCAATCAAGTAGCAGGAAGTGCAACTGCCTTTTTCTTACAGATATTTCTGCTAGATGTCGCACAGGTAGTGTGTACATGAATACATTAATGTAATTCAGCATCACAGAAAAAGACAAGACTATGATAAATGGTCTAATCACTAATGCAAGAGATTTCATTAAAGTTTCTATTCTGTAGAATCTAAAAATATCTGGAACAGCTTCAGACACAGCTACTTGGCATTTACATATGTGTAGTGGTAATGAGCATGTCTTTCCTTTCTTCAGATAAACCCATTTCATGCCTCCCTGGTGCTGTTCATTGGAAAAGCTTGGGGTGCACTTACTGATCCTGTTGTGGGATTCTTTATCACTAAAAGCAGATGGACAAAAATTGGCCGACTCATGCCATGGTGAGTGGAAGATTCTCTCTGTTCATTCAGGCAGGATGGTGTGTACAAACACTGAGGGTCTTCCTCAAACTGTTGGCACACAGTGACAGTTGGAAGCACGCAATAATTTTAAATAAGGGAAACAAAAAATGTTGCCCCTGTGCACAAAGCGAGGTCATGAACACATGGCCCTTATGTGACTGCAGACATTAATTGTTGTACTGACTATCAGAGATTATAGTGAGCTTTACACTGTATGGAGGATTTCTCAACGACTGCACCATGACTGACTGATTAGGTAACACTGATCCCTCAGTCATGATTACTATTCCTGTAAAGGAAGTCCCCATATCACTACCATATCAATAAGATGTGGTTTCAAAGTGTCTCAAAGGAAGTTGTGTCCATTATCTTATGGTGGAACGTGACAGTCTGGCCCAACTGGGACCTCAGAGTCCCTCAGCAGATATCCCATTGGATGGTACACTCCTGACTATTAAGATAACATTCCAGATTCCATAACGCTCCTACTGTAAGGCACAAAGTAATCAGAGAAGTGCACATGTAAAGTCCCAGGGTGTGTGTGTCAGAACTCAGGACTGTGGTCCCAAGGGAGCTACCAAAAAACGTCAGAGCAGGTTGTATTTAGTTGATGAGGATGTGAATTGGAAAACACTTCAGAAATTCATAGGACAAAGAAAGGCTATGCTGATTAATATATAAGTGCATTACACCTGCTCACGAGGGACATTTTTGTTGCCTTCCCTCATTTGTCTTCAGTGTCAGTTTTATCTTATAGTCAGGGTCACTGTTTTTAAAAATATAATTTATAATTTGGGGAAATTTCACTAACTATTTTTGTTAGAAATTAGATTACTCAAAGAGCAAAAAACCTCCTTGTCCAAAGCCCCACCTCAGGTAGACATTGCATGAAAATTACACATAACCTTTTGCAAATAACGGAAAGTACACAGCGCCTCCTGCTGGACCTGTTGTAATATGACGCTTCCAAAAAATCATCTAATCTCACAATGTTAAAGTATCCTTTAAAAAAATCCTGAATCCCAAATTTGATCCAGATCATTTTCAAAATCTAATGGAGTTTCCCTTATCCAAAGCCCCACCTCTGATAGGAATTTTTGGAAAACGTGCACATAACTTTTTCCTGCTAACAAACAAACCCACACTTGTAGAGCCATGAAAAAAAAATGTAATTTCAAAATAAAGCTTTTTTTCTGTTAGATGATTATTGGCCTAGAACTTTAAATACAGGCTTTGTACTTACTAAGTGTTGTATACAGGGTTACAGTAAGCATGATGGTTCCTTTAAAATCTTGAAAAGATAGTTATGGAATATAGTTAGGAATATGTCTAGACAGTTCTTTTATTACAGATGTCTATGATATCATCCCGTACTTCATGATGTTCTTAAAACTTTAACGATTTTAACCAGCATTCCTACCATGGTTTTTAATTACATAGCAGGTCTTTCATTAAAAATGAGACACTTTGTAGTTTAATACAGACCCTCACCTGAAAGTAATCCGGTATGATCCGAATTGTTGCAGGTCCACCGATTTCTAGAAACTCATTTTAGCTGTGTTTGCAGATACCCATGTGTATGTAGTTGAATAAGTGTTGTGCTGTGTGCTTGTGTTTGTGGGTCAGTGATCCTGCAGCTGTAGGTATGTCTTTTTTACTTACAGTGGACAGTTCTAGGCCAACCCATCATTTATGCCATCTTGGGCAACATTCAGAACCATCTAGTCATCCACCCCCTCTTACTCCCCTCCCCTGCTCTGTACTGTTGGTCCTTTGTGGGGAAAAGACAATCACTGCGTGAGCAAGGGTGCTAGCTCACTCTGCAAATCAGGGGTCTGGACTGTGCTAGAATTGGCCATTCTTCATCCACGGTGGCCACATTTCTTTGTCATTGTCTTTCTGTTTTTAGCTAGAGCAGTTGGCCTCAGTTTATCAGGGAATAACCTAGACATGAGGCAGAGGTCAGTGAACTCTAATAAGTTCAGTGTGTTTTATTACCAGGGATTATAAAGGCACCAATTAACGTAAAAGCCTTTCATATTATGTGGATATGATAAAGCACAAACAACCTTGCATATTTTAAAAACTTAGTAACATACTGTAGATACATATGAAAAGAATGAAATGTAGCAGAATTCTTTTGGACCAAAATGAGAACCGTGTCGAACAAATCCACATGTGATTATGAATCTGTGTCATACAGGATTCCTTTAGTGTACAGAGGTATAACAATCACCCCACAAGCCAAATTTCTCACACATGCATAAAAAGAAGATCAGCATTTAGGAAAAAACGCTCCACTTGTGGAATCGTTGCTGCTGTACAGGACATCTGTAATAACTGGTATAAGTGCTAGCCATAAGGATAAAATGTGGCTTTTGAGGATAATAGATGTTTTGATTTTATGTTCCACATTGTTTTTATAGGCTACAGGCATTACATTTCTTTTTTTTATTATTATTATTATTATTATTATTATTATTATTATTATTATTATTATTATTCATTCATTCATTCATTTTCTGAACTGCTTATTCTTAATTAGGGTCGTGGGGAGGCTGGCGCCCATCTGAGCCGACTCTGGGCGAGAGCAGAGTACACCCTGGACAGCTCGCCAGGCCATCGCAGATTATTATTATTATTATTGTTATTTTTATTATTATTATTCCCAATGGACATTTTAGAATAACTTGTTTATTGACTCTATAATAATATTTGCCTTATTTGTCCTTAGGATGGTGGGCTGCACACCATTTACCGCAGTGTCCTACTTCTACTTGTGGTTTGTTCCCCCTCTCACCAATCAGAGGTACATCTGGTATCTGGGCTTCTACTGCTTGTACCAAACACTCATCACAGTAAGTACTGTTCACCTGCAGAGTTAGACTCACATTGCAGTTAATATCTCACAGCACCATACAATTAGAAATGATTCACCGACAGCAAGGTGGATGTCCCTGGATTTTTAATCCATTGCCAACTACTGAGCCTGAGGCGAATCATTGTTTTAGAATATACTACACTGGAATAAAGCAAAGCTGCTCATTAATATGAGATTTTATTTTTTATAGTTCAAATATTTTAAATCATGACAGAGGCATGAGGAAATGGCACAGGATCACCAAATCTGTTGCATGGGTTGCCCTCAGGAAGGTGTCGGATGGGATTGTATATGGGTCACCTTGAGCTTGTTTCAAGGTCATAGCAGTCAACTTTTTTTTTTTCAGAATTTTTTTGCTTCCGCCACCAGTGAAGGTGGGCAGCGCAGGAGCTATAAAAATGGGCTCTATCCATCTGTCAATTCATCTAGCCATCCGTATGATTTGATGAATTTTGTGTATGGGTCCCCTGTCAGGGGCTAATAGAGTGGGATTGTATATGGGTAACTTTGACCTTGTTTTAAGGTCACAAGGTCACTTTTTATATATTGGACTTGTCAAATGTTCCTGCTGGCAGGAGCAACCTGACCCCTGTGGTCTGTTCTATTGCCATGATTTATCTGGATGCATCTTTCATCAAAATTGCTTTCAGTCAAATACACCAGCAACTTCTGGAATGGGGAAGCTGCTCTTGGCACACAAACTCATGCTATAATGACAAGTCACTTAACTTCTTGATAAGTACATGTTAGGGGCAGCCAGAAACCACCAGATAAATCCAGGGTAAATGCTGGTTTCCTCTTATAGCACGTTGCATTGTCTTTAAGTGCAAGGCTGAGAACCAGCAACTGTGTTCACTATCATTGGCAGTGAACCCAGTTGATGTAACACACCCACCTTTAATCACACCATTATTTTTAATCAGGCTGTTTGCTTTTGAACTAAATAGTATCTCTAAATGTGTCAAAAGTAGCATCCTAAATGGAAAAGATTTTGTGGTTTCCAAGCCAAATGACATTAGTTACTGTAATAGAACAAAGACTGGGCTGGGTAGGCTCTCTGGAGAGATGTATTTTGGTAGCTGTTTGGTCCACTGGTGCACCACAGTGCTGGCTTGAATTTTTTTGTAAGGTACATTACAACGTAAAGGATTTCAAACATACATACTTATATAAGTAATAAAGCTTATAACATTGCTGTAATTAGGGATAAACTTTGTTATATTGCAATGATATATATATAAAATACAGTTTCTAATAAAAAAAATCATTAATTATTATATATAATTAGGGCAGTGGTGGCCCAGAGGTTTTTGTGAGTGCAAGTATGAAGGGCACAAGTATGAAACAAAGGCCATCATGGTGATTTTTATTACCTGCCTGACCAGAGATATAGTGGTTTTAATGATACTGTTGATTTGTTTTTCATTTTGGAAACCACACACACACACACACACACACACACACACACACACACACACACACACACACACACACACACACACACACACAAGCAAAGAGAGAGAGAGAGAGAACTTGTTGAATTGTGATCCATGACCAGTATTTGAATAAATAATATTCAGCATTTAGAAAACATCTACCACACCACCGTATATACTTTCTCTTTCTGTTTTTTTTTCTTTACTTACCTTTCTGCAACATTTTTAAAGACTCTTAAATACCTATCTTTACTTTTCATTTTACTGTGCTCTTTCGACAAGCATGCAGTGTGCTCATTAACTTATGTTTCAACCTTTCCCTGATAATGTGACTCTGTTAAGCTTGGTGTAAATCTTTCCTTCTTCTACTCTTTTAATCGATGTATGTTTGCATAGTGGTCTGCCATTGCACCATGGGGTGCATTCTCACAGTGCTCAGTGTAATTTCTTTAAAAGTCTTTTCCGGACAAGTATTCCTCCATAGTGATGATTTCTCTCTATTGGTTTCTTCCCGCCCCCCAGTGTTTCCATGTGCCTTACTCAGCCCTGACCATGTTTCTGAGCACGGACCAGCAGGAAAGAGACTCGGCTACGGCATATCGTAAGTTCACCTTTTAAAAAGAAAAGCATTCAACAAGGCAACAGCTTGAGTTCCAGTTCAATCAGAATTATCAAAGCTGCTGATCAATAATAATAAAGTTTTATGTGGCATTATTTTATATATTTGTACTGTAAATTTTTATTATATAGAAAGCCCAGATATGAATTAGGCTATTTTCAGATTAAAACAGATGGAAATGGGTGATTCTATACAGTTTACTGCAGCCAGCCAGCAGGGGCACTGTATTTATTTTTTTATTCATTTTTTCCCCCCATACAGCCATATACAGTATAGAATGTCCTATCATACACTAAATTAACAGTTGATTACAAATTTTTTAAAAATGCTAGAAGAAAAAAATCAGCAAACATAATAGAAGACAATAAATTGATCATTAGATTCCACCCTTTTCTGTGTGGCCACGTAATACTAGACTAAGAACTGGACTCCTCCCTTTATGCCTCTCTGCTGCAGGTATGACCATTGAAGTGTTGGGGACACTAGTTGGAGCAGCCATCCAGGGTCAAATTGTAGCGAGTGCTCATACTCTAAAGCACTGCCCTCATAACAACATATCAGCCGGTCACCTGGGAAACACGAGTGGAACGGAGGTCATCCAAAGCCTGGCACTGTCACAGGACTTCTTGTCACATGCAGTATGTCTCACAGACATAGCAATGCTGAATCCAATGGGAATGTGCAACCTATTATTTTCTGAATATACAGAATATTCTATTATTATTAATGTAGCTTTTAGACAGTGCAGTATAGATGAATGGATGGATGAATGGATGAAGTTTATTGATTCCCAAAGGGAAATTATAAATCATATTGCTTTTATTCCATTTTATATTTTTCTTTCTCTAAGTTAAATGGTAAGGTCCTTTTGGGAACACATTATATATTGATACTGAAATATTTGCAATGTATTTGTAGTGTATATGCTACTAGTTTTTAGTTTTTGTTTGTTGTTGTTTGTTTGTTTGTTTGTTTGTTTTTTATGGCGATTGTGGACTGTATTCGAGCATTATCGCCGCTCTTTGGACTGGGGCTCTCTGCTTTGGCTTTCAGTCTAATTCAGATAGACATTTTCTCAGTCTCCAGCTTCTCTCCCTCTGGAACACACACAGAACTCACATAAATAGGCTTTTTTAACTAGTCAGATAAAATATAACCATGTATCAGAAACTTCACCACAGTTTATCATGAAGCCTAATTGGTTATCCTATACCTGCAATGGTAATTGTAGTTCTAAATCATTTCAGTAATAGAGCTGATATCACCAGCAGTAGAAAGTCATCTTCACAGTTTTTGAGTGTAGGACCAGGAGCGATGTGCTTGCAGTATGAGAACCTCAACCCCAGGGTCGATACTGGCAGAGACTGATGGATTTATTCAGTAATAGGTCTGTCCTACCTTCTTTTGCCTTCGGTTTTTGGTATGGTGCTGTATTTGTATTTTATTCTCCAGAGAACTCAACCTTTGCCTGTCATGATGTCACAGATGGATGTTTCTAGGGCAATTGAACTGGAATCTAATTCAACACAAAGAATAAAAGTCAGGTTTTACTGTAAGCTCCAGAGCAACATTAATTAAATCAGAACTTTTAAACTAAAAAGTTAATCACAGAATTTTACATTTACAGCATTTTTGAAAATGCCTTTATCCAAAGTTACATTTTTATCTTATTTGCACAACTGAGCAATTGAGGGATAAGGGTCTTGCTCAAGGGCCCAACAGTGGTGGTTTGAACTTGAATCCCCAAACTTCTGATCACTAATCCAGAGCCTTAACCATTGAGCTACCACTGCCACCAACACAGTTTTGTTATAAAATAATGAGTGCTATTGAAAATGACGTGTTACTTAATATAGAAGTTGTTTAGGGAGGGAGCGGCATGGGGGTGTACTGGTTAGCACGTCCGCCTCACAGCAAGAAGGTCCTGGGTTCAAGTCCTGGGCTTGGGTGATTCAGTATGGAGTTTGCATGTTCTCCCCGTACTTGCGTGGGTTTCCTTTGGGTACTCCGGTTTTCTCCAACAGTTTAAAGAAACTTTAGGCTAAATGACTGGTTGTGTGCATGTTGGCCCTGTGATGGTCTGATGAGCTGTTCAGGGTATACCCCGCCTTCACCTATTGTCGGCTCCCTGTGATCCTTGTAGGATTAAACGGTTCATCAAGTGAGTGAGTGTTTAGAGAGGATTTTTGCTTTACTGTAAAGGTAAAGGAATTTAGCATGCATAATATAAGAGCATATATACTGACTGTCTTGTCATGTACCCACACTCTATTAGAGGCTTACAACTTAAAATATGAGGCTCACCAGAGACCCCAGAGCAAACAGGCACGAACAAGTTAGCAGCTGATGTATATTTACAGGAGAATGTCACCCACTTCCACAGCCAGAGTCAGTCATACTGGAAGTGAGAGCAGGCCAACAAACCGCTTCTGGTTTCAGGGACAAAAACCCATCATACATCATCATGAGGAGCCACAGCTATTCAGAGCAGGTCTGGGTAAAGTGGCTTTTGGGAAAATGCTGCCAAAGCGGTTAACTCCACTTCTACAGTGCCACTGTAGCACCGTGTTGCTGCACATTCCTCAGGCTGAGGGTGGTGTGCTGTTTGGGTGCGTCCACCAAACTCTTCTAAATCTGGCCACTGTTTGATCTGGATTGGCAATGAAGCGCTTAGCTGTCGTGCGTGGAAAAAGAGCAAACAAGTCAGAGATTTGTTTAGGGCAGAACAGTTCCTGTTTAAGAGGAAGAGGTTTTCTTTTTGGGGATGCAGTTTGCTGTCATGTCTAGTACTTGTCTTAACTCTCAGCTCCATAAGCAGACTTTCTGAAACAGATTTTTTATTTTTTTTTAAATGCAGTCACTCATTTAATTTTTTTTCACCTTTTATCCACTGTGGGTTGTGTTTGATCTAGAGCCAATCCCAGCTGACACTAAAGAGGTGCAGGGTAGACACTCAAAAAGAATGCAGGATACAGTAGTGCGCAGTGAAGATTATACACCACCACTTTTGTCTAAAAGGGCTCCTAATAAAAAGAAGTAAAAAATTA
>JBCNYH010000002.1:10266744-10284145 GCA_039654325.1 Tandanus tandanus | reverse complement strand
GGCAGAAACACGCTGACGGCTATGCAGCCTACTCTTGATGAAAATCAGCAATGGTTCTTTTACATGCCTCTCACCACTGACAGTGAGAGACATGGCCTGCATTTGATAACCCAGTTAGCTGCACTGGGGGTGATGAGATTATTATAACAGACAATTTAAACTTAAGAAATTTTGTTGAACAAAATAAATGTGAATATTACTGTTGACAACCAAACGAATCACAGTAGGTTGGAATGCTTGTGGTCATCCCTAATTAAAACACACCGGTACTAAGGTAAAACTAAACGAAAACCCCACCGGTATTAAGTTCGTGTTCTTCCTCTGGCATGTTTTGGCGGTTGGCAAACAGCTTCACGATGCATCAGCGCCACCTGGCGTATTGGAGTATAGAACGGAATTTATTCCTTCTGCTAAATCCGGTCTTTTCCAAATATGTAAATATTACCCAAACAACACCCCACAGTCCTTTTAAATTCGGGTATGACATTAAGAAAAACATGGATATGTTGTTTAAATAATTCTTGTATGAAAGGGTGAAGTCAGTAGGAGTGGGAGGGACTGCAGGGTTGTGGATCTCCGGAGGTTTTGATCCGGAGCGGAGCGGCGCGCAGGCTGATTTCACAGCGTGGTGCGGCCCCCAGTAGGCGGAGTGCAGCTTCACACATCACCGCGTCCCTCACCACCACCACCACCACTCAGCACACCCGCTCCTCCGTGCTGCTTATTAACACTGATATCCAGTGTATATCGGAATGGGTGTAGAAGTAGAGACGGTATCTCCAGGAGACGGTGAGTTGCTCTCTATAATAAACTCTATAATAAACCATCAGCAGGAAAGATTTCTGCACCAGGTCTGAGTGCAGGCAGTGAGAACAGTGTCACCCTGAACTGCATCTCCTTCTACTGCATGCTTTCTCAGGAATAATCCGATCACTACAAATATTTCCACTGGTGCTCATTATGCACTCTTGTAGCTCACTTACAGTTCAGTCTGAACGAGAAATATGATAGGTGGAGGTCACTTCAGCAGGCAGATTGGGTTACAGGACAGGATATCTTCTTTGCTCAGTCAAGCCAGAGACACCAAATGATAAACCCAAGTCAGAAGCTGCAGCTTTTCCTCTCCTGATATCTACTTCCGTTCTTGCATTGCTCCCTAAATTGGCTGATTGTGAGGAATATGGTGCTCATGTCAACAGAAATACGATGCTGTCCCAATATATTATAGGGATTGTTAGATAATTATCACCTTGTGCACTACATAGTGCTTTTTGATCATTCTATAGACACCAGAGACACTTGTGAAGAAATAAGGGTTTAATCCTCAGAATGCATTCCGGGCCCCCACTCCCTGGGTGAGATCAGTCAGAGTGAGGGCCTCGAACACAGAACAAAGGAGCATTTATAGATATCTAGACAGAAGTATGTGGCGGCACGCCTTACAGCAAGAAGGTCCTGGGTTTAAGGGTCGGCGAGAGCATTTTTGCACGGAGTTTGCATGTTCTCCCCGTGCGTACAAGGGTTTCCTCTGCATACTCCGGTTTCCTCCCTAAGGATAATTGGCTGTTCCAATTAGGTGTGAGTGTGAACTGTTGTGTGTGTTGGCCAGGCGACACTCTGGCAAGCGTTTCAATGTGTACCCCGCCTTCGCTCAGAGTCGGCTGAAATAGGCTCCAGCCTACACTGCCACCCTAATAGGATTAAAGAGTTCAAAGGATGAATGAATGAGTAAACAGGGGTTTGTGACTATGACCTCGAAGAAGCAAGAAACAGTCAGTGGAAGCAGTCATGCAACAAAAATTAGAAACATTATTCCAAACGGCAGCAGGGTGTCCAGAATGTTCAGCTAAAACAACTTACAAAGAAGCATGTTTAAAATCTCTCCATCAGGATGTTACTGGCCTGTCTGGGCTAGACAGGAGCTTTACAGGTTAATCTGCAGCTGTACAGTTACATAAGAGTATGAATGTTACAGATGATCTTTTTAAATCAGTTATTTAGACTGATGTGTGAATGTAATGCAGGATTGTTCCATTTAATGTCATGTGACTGCGTGTAATGCATGATCATAATGGATGTAACGGTTCGTTTTCACACATTTAAGATTGACCCCCAACTCACACACACACACACACACACACACACACACACACACACACACACACACACACACACACACTACACTCTTTCTAAATTGAACACTTGCTGTGCTCTATTTCATCCCTGGTTAACACACACCAGGGAATTACTGAGCTGATACATGACACCGAGGCACTCGTCCTGGAGCCTGGAGTACCTTCTGTCCTAAACATCTTTCATACAGTATTTTTGCTCATCACAGAAACTTTAAATCATAATTTGTTGTTAGAACCATGTGTTTTTGGCAGTAGGGAAAACCAACAGACTACAGTTAGTGCATCCGCCTCACAACAAGGTCCAAGCCGGTTTGAGCCCCCGGCTTGGACGTTTCTGTGTGGACTTTGCATGTTCTACCTGTACTTGCGTAGGTTTCCTCTGGATCCTCCCGTTTCCTCCCACAGTCCAAAGACATGTGCATTAGGCTAATTGTTGCTGTTCCAAATTGCCTGTAAGTGTGAGTGTGAATGGTTCTGTGTGTGTGGGTGTGTTGGCCCTGTGATGGACTGGTGAGCTCTTCGAGGTATACCCTGCCTTTACACAGTGCCGGCTGAGATAGGCTCCAGCCTCCCTGTGAACCTGATCGGATTAAGCGGTTCGACAAATGGGTGGGTGGGTGAGTGAGTGAGTGACACAGGGATTACACAAAAAGAATGGCTCTCAAACCTTTTGTGTTAGTGAAGAGGAGCTGAATTCATGTGTATGTGTGTGTAGCGATCACTTCATGAACGGTTTGTGAATCACGCCGATCTATTTTATTTGGGTCAGACAGATTTTCTGTGACTCTTTGTGCTTCATTTGGCTCTTTGATCATGGTTAACATGTTACATGAGGATTATTTTCTTTCTTTCTAGGGAAGCTAGGCTACAGTTAAATAAAAAGCTAGATGGAAGAAAACAAAGCGAGTGAAGTCATGAGCAGTAAAACTTTACACTTCATGACCTTTCCGCATCCGTTGCAACAGCGTACGATAAGAGCTCGAAATGCAAACTCAGCCAGGCTAAAGATGATGCGGGATTTGTTTTTCAGGGTCTTAATTCCTAAATCCTTTGCCCAACCACATACAAAGAAGTTGTAGGTCTCTATACTTGAGGAGTCCACTTGCAAAATCTGCTAAGTCAGATTGGTCAGTTTTTAAGAAAAATCTTTTTTTTTTTTATTTTTTTTATAGGCATAGAAATTATCTGACAGGGTTTTGCTTCTTCTGCTACAATTTATAACACGAGTTAGCAGGTTTTTAAGAGGAGCTATCAGCGGGACATGCGCAGGTGCCTGAAGAGGAGGTTAAGGGAAATAACTCATTTTTTACGAAACTTGACTTAACAGGTTTTGCAAATGGACTCCTCACTTTTCTGTTTTTATTTATCTTGCTGTGTAGAAGGAACTCTGCAGCACCTATTAGTCCGAAATATCAGGGTAGGCAATCGATGGATATTTATCCACATCTGATGAAAAATCTTTCTTATTCAGCATATATGGATCTATATACTATTACAGAGAGCAGTGTTTTGTCGGTAACTGTGTGTTAACAGCTGAAGAGTTGACCCTAATCCTATTGAAAATCTTTGGATGTGCTGGAGAAGACTTTATGGAGAGGTTCGTTGCTGTTAGCCTTGCTTACAGCATGTAATCGTCATGACATTGTTTCAACAAACAAACAACTTAACATTGCAACTTATGATTGCTCTGTACAGGGATGTGCTTGGCCAAAAACTAGTTCATCTTAGATCAATGCCAAGATTCACCGAAGCTCTTCTGGGGAGTTGTGATGGTCCAACACTTCACTAAGACATTTCTGTTATTTTTTCTTCTCTTGTTGTACACAATTGATTTAGAAAGTTGTCCTAATTTTTGTTTTACATACAGTACAGCCTCGTCTTAACACTGACTGAACACAAGTCAATGAAAAGACTTGAAATGAAATTTACCTTTACACAAGTATTCACACTATTTAATTTGCTCCAGCTGTAGCTCAATCACCGTCAACTTCAGGATCTTAGGTGACCTTCACACTAAAACGTATTGAAGAAATGAACATGGATGAACTGCACAAGTCCTAATACACACAAATACACCAAAATTCCAGACACTGGTTCCTGAGGGCTGGACAGAACAAACTGACGATGAATGAAACAAAATCAAAATAAAATCGAAATGGTTTGATAACTTATCATTAACAAAGGAGAGCAAATGCTGAACAGATCTTAACGAATATGTTAACAGATGGATAACGAGCTGAGTGTGCGCTTTCCGTATGATCCATGAATATAAACCGATCACGTCACGTTTGTACGCAGGTATAAAACACGTGCACTGGCTGAACAAATTTATTTATTATATAGGATTAGTTGTTTGCACTGTCATCTCTTATCAAGAAGGTTTAGGGTTCGAATCTTGTGGCCAACAAGGGTCTTTCTATGTGGACATTGCGTGTACAGACACTATTCTGGATGATGGACTGCCAGAAAAATGCAGTACCACTTTAAGTGTTGTCTATTCATGTTTGTTAGGTTACTATTAGAAGGACGTCAATAGTACACTCATTATTCAAGCCAGAAAGTCATTTGACTACTACCGTAGAATTTCCATTGGTTAAGTGTTTGAGAAAATGTTTGTTAGATCCTGGGCTTGTTTTGTCGGTTGATTGTGCCAGTGTGTGTTTTTGTATGTGTTGGGCTTGTTGGGACTAAATCTCCCCCTTCTGTTGGACCATCACATCCTTTAAATGATGTATTTTTACTAGTTTCATGAAAAACTGTGACTGTCTTGACTTTTATATTTGGAAACATTATATATGTAATTCATGGTGCAAATGGGAACAAATGATTTGTGTCTTGCTGTTGACTACTGTATATGTTTTCTTTTCTGAAATAACGCCGCATGGTGGCGGTGGAGGGGAGGGACTTAGGCTCTCCTCTGTCATACAGGGTGACTCCCACATTTCAAAGGTAAATAGGGGGAAAAATCATTAAAGATAATCAAATTATTATTTGCACATAAAAATCTTCGTTCAATACAGTTTTTGCATGGATGGAAGTGGAAGTCTTTCTGTAAGGTTCTCCTTGCAGTTTCCCAGGAAATTCCTACAGTTAAACCATGCCTCAGAGAGCGCACACAAGATCTCTTTAATGCTTCAATATTCTCAGGTGTGTGAGCGATCCTAGGTTGAAAAGATGATGTTCTTTTCACAGCCTAAACTGCTTCTGTGAAATTCTCAACCCACTGCAAGAGACACGTTCCATGTAAAATGTACACTCAAAGCCAATTTTTTCAAATTTATATAAAATGAAATTATCTAAGGGGCAGTGGAGGCCCGGTGGTAGGGTGCTGGATTACTGATCCCAAGGTCGGGGGTTCAAGCCCCACTATCACCGGGATGTCACTACTGTCCCCCCCCAGTGCAGCTAACTGGGTTATCAAATGTCGGCCATGTCTCTCAGTGTCTGTGGTGAGAGGATATAAAAGAACCATTGCTGATTTTCGGCAAGAGTAGGCTGCATAGCCGTCAGCGTGTTTCTGCCCTGCGATGGCCTGGTGAGCTGTCCAGGGTGTACTCTGCCCTCGCCCGGAGTCGGCTGAGATGGGTACCAGCCTCCCCGCGACCCTAATTAGGATAAAGCGGTTCAGAAAATGAATGAATGACTGAAATTATCTACTTCACTACTTTGGGGGATGGTTGAATTAACATGAAAATATAGAGTTATTGCCCTTTGATGATCATGTGACTTGGCAGCCATCTTTGGAATCACCACATGTTGACAGTCTAGAAGTCCGTGCTTATATTCATTTTATATAAGTGAGAAAATTTTACCTACCTGCAATGTTCATGATTTCTGATTCTGAACATTGCAGGTAGGTAAAATTTTCTCAAACCCTAAAAGACATTCCAAATGATTATTTGAATCAATTACTTACTGTATACGCATATTAGTTTCTTCCATTGTTAATATTGTGCAGAATCAGCACTTTATATTGTTTCCATGTACAAAATATCTTTCCCAAGATAAATGTACAGATAAGGAACTATTTTGTTAGTACAGTATTTGTTGTGAAGTTCTTATTAATTGAATTTGGACTCATTTCCATTTTTTTTTACATTTTCACTTTCCTTTTCCCATTGTGTCCCATCAGTTACCCACAAAAGATGGGTTTAAAATTAATTGTAGTTGATGCAGTGTATTGGTACTTATGATTTACTATTAGAAACTATTTTTGTAATGTCATGTGGCCTTGTTTAGTTAAATTGATTTCTTACTTCAGAGAAATCACACTATTTCTAATCATAGGTGAAAATCTGGGGAAGTTCTCTGTCCCATCAGTTACTATTTTAGTTCTTCTCTTATGACCATAATCTAGTCACAATTGTTTGTTGAAATGGTTGTTCACAATTCATTTATGATGGCTTTTCATGGTTATGTTATTAAAATTTTTCATCATTTTTATCCTATGAATTTTTTTTTTAAATGGAGAAGTAGTGTCTAAATGTCCCATCAGTTACCCCGGAATGTGCCAGATGTTTTTTTGATCTGGAACGTTTTGGTTCCAGGGAATACTCAAATGTCTTTGAAAGGCCTTCTGTGCGGCGATCATGGAGCAGTTGTTTGCGAAGAATGCTTTGAATGCTTCCCGACCACGCCATGTTGGTGACAGGACAGTTGGGGCTGGGCTACCAACAGACCTTAGCACCTCCTCTACTGCCTCATTAAGTTCAATGTGGGCAAATAATGGTGAATAAAAACTGTATTGAATGAAGTTTCATGTGTTTATCCTTAACCATTTTTTTAATTCATCTTTGAAATGTGGGAGGGGTTTTTGGGTCACTCTGTACTATAACAGGTTTGGCCTGCTTGGTTCAAGTGAAAGGAAATTGCAGTGCTGCAGCATACAAAAACAGTATTTTATATACATGTTTGTGTGCTTCCGTAGATGTGGCAGCAGTTCAGGGAAGGAACCCATGGGTGTGATGGTCAGGTGTTCATGTAGTGTATATAGATTTATTCAAACACAAGTTATTCTGCAAGTTATTCTGGTCACTCACTCCCTCCCTATGATTTTGTGGTATTTCTACTCCAAACTAGCAGAAACCGAGGCACTTTATACTAAATTTTTACATTGGTAAGACATAGCCATACAGTTTTCTCTCAGTGTAAATTTAGTTTAACTTCTGATATGGTGAATTATGAGTTATACATTGAGTGAGTGCTCTGTCTCTCTCTCTCTCTCTCTCTCACACACACACACACACACACACACACACACACACACACACACACACACACTACAGCGTTCTTATAATAGGGATTAAGGTAAGGTCATGGATGACTCATTTCCTTATATTAGTGCCTCCCTGGACCAAGAAATACAAGAATCACATTAGAACAATGTAAAGACCTACATGCCTGTAGTATAGGATATATAATATAAAACCTCTCCCTGGTAATATCTCATTTACATTCAAGCTAATTGCTTCAGCGTGCCCTAGACTGGGCTATACTGGACTGAAATCTTATCTCATGAACCCCTCACCCCACCCCTCACCACCGAAAGCCTGCAGTCATGCAGCATGAATTCCTCTCAGTCCCACTGAGTATCCAGGTGGCAGTACATTTGATATTACCGGCCATATGCCACATACTTAAATCTACTTGATCACACTGATGTGTGTCCGTACTGTACTGTGCTATGCTGAAGAAATGGCCTCTGTCTCAGTTGACCGATCTGCAAGAAACTTATTACATTATTATAACATTATTATGTCATTAATCACTTCTGCTGTTTTCTCACACTGTCATTTACTTGTTTTTTTTTTTCCTCACAGGAAGAACCTTTCCAAAGAAGGGACAGACCTGTGTAGTGCATTATATAGGTAAAGAGAATTGTTTTTTCATTGCTTTTGAAATTTTCATCTTTCTGTCAACCTAGCAGTCCTAACTCCCAGTAGACACCAAGGTTGCACAGACAGGAAACAGGATGTTGATAAGAAATTTCTGGCTCAGTGTGCTTAATGTTTTTCCCCCTCGAGTATCTAAATGCGTTGGTTTGATAACTCTGCAATATACTGGCTTTAACCGCATTTATTCTGTTATCACATTCTACCAAGCTTTTCCTCAGTTCCTATTGTTCTTTTGTTTATTCCTACAAACAATCTGTTCAGTATTTAATTTGCACTCAAAGATTAATCCTTTCATGATCCAAGGGAAAGTGTAAAATGACTATAATAATGAATTATAAAATGTTTAGGTGAGACGTTTGTAAAGAGTTGGCCATTGGGTTGCCGTCAGCGTGTTTCTGCCGATGGCCGATGGCCTGGCGAGCTGTCCAGGGTGTACTCTGCCTCAGAGTCTCAGAGTAGGCTGAGATAGGCGCCAGCCTCCCTGCGACCCTAATTAGGATTAAGCGGTTCAGAAAATGAAATGAAATGTTTAGGTGACAGATTATTGGATGCAGAGCAGCTGATGTGATTTTGTTTGGCAGCTCAGAATACTTTCAAAGCCGTTTTATTGTTTCTGAAGTAATGATAACGGGATGATGGTACAGCAGTTTATTCAAGTACATTTATGAACGGATGAAAGTTAAAGTGCTTGTCTAATGTCACTTAGGTTTAAGAGACAAGCATATCGCTCTGAAGGTAATGAATTTACACTAGGGTTCAATAGTGTCGGACAGTCCTGAGATTTGATTTCACAACATTACAGTCACTTACAAAGAAACTTAAACACTGACCAAGCACTGGTTTAAATTATCAATATATTAACACTTCAGTTTGGACTCACCTGTGACTATTAGAATAATAATGAGGATACTAGAATGATAATGAAGATATTAGAATAATAATGAAGATATTGACACTATGCAAAACACATTATAAATTATACAGTGACCAAGAAAAGTGTCCAACAAATCAAAACTATTTTGAAATCAAGGCAGTATTCCTCTGGGAGCTTCACTCAATAGACTCAAAGTCCCCTGTCAATAAATCAATCAATCATACAAACAATCAAGTTTTTTTAAAGTTAGGAAGTAAGTTTGGTAGTTAATTAGTTATATTTGTAATTTAATAGATACATCTGTTTACAATAGCTTTTCAAACATGATGGAATCAGATATCAAAATGTTGCATGGTCCAGTGAATGGATATTGGAGTATGTCAAGCCTAAAATAAGCGAGCTTTGAGGTCAGACCTGGTGCTACCATGAACAACCAGTCTCGCCAAGCCACACCTGGACTACAAACTGAGCAAGTCTTCCTGTGACAGATGAACATTCTCCATAGCTTAGTGAACTTTAATAAACTACAATATAATTGATTTTTTGGCATAGAAAATGACACATTGACAGGTATTAGAATTCATTAATTTGTTTGTCAAACTGCTTAATCCTACAAGGGTCGCGGGAAAGCTCTGGATGAAGGTGGGGTACACCCTGAACAGCATGCCAGTCCATCGCAGGCCGGCACACACAACCATTCACACTTAGACCTAGGGTAAATTTGGAATATCCTGTTAGCATAATGTGCATGTGTTTGGACTGTGGGAGGAAACCAGAGTACCTGGAGGAAACCCACGCAAGCATGGATAGAACAATACAAGCATTGTTATGTAAAGGATAAATGATTAAGGATTGGATCTCTTGTTTAAATATTTAGGTTTTTTCCTCAGTTCATTAGATCATATTTTGATTGTTATGGCCATTACTGCATTTGAACTCTAAAATAAATGTTCTGTGAACTGAGGACTCATTTTGTTATTGGTCTTGCCAAGTTATATTTCTCTTCTACCTTGCCATAAAATTACATTTCATTTACACTCAAATTTTAACGATAGCCTAATTTGAGTTGTATCTTGTCTGTACTTGATTTTTGGCACAGTTCTGTTTGTAAATTGGTGGAGGATACATTTTGCATGTTGGGGTCTGGATCCCCTGTCAGTACATTATTCCAAATAATCCCAAAGCATGTAATTATTTAAATACATTTTTTAAATTGCTTGACAGCCACAACAACAACAACAACAACAACAACAACAACAACAACAATAATAATAATAATAATATTAATAGTTTTAATAATACATTTTAGGCCTTCTCAATCAGGGCAGCTGCCAGTCCAGAAGGGTGAAGTCAATCATGCATTCCTTCAACCATATTGCAAACTGGTACTCATGAGACATCTTTGGGCGGCACAACAAATGAACTCTAACACACTCATAAGAAAGTGATATCCACATCGTTCCGCATGCATGACCTCAGAGACACCCATGGCTAGTGTTACTGTGATTGACAGGGGAGAGAGAGTACACCATCCCTCCCACCAAAAGTTTGATAGTGCTGATGGGTGGCCATTGTCTGGATTTGATCTAAAGATGATAGTGTGACCACTTTACCATGAAAATTATGTCCTTACCTTGTACCTTTTGCATGGCTTCAGTCATCTTATGATGAATCTGCCTGTTCACATCCCAAACGCAATTTTGCAGACCTTAAGAGAGAATACCACATCGTCCACATTTCCAACACTTTAAATATGTCTTTTTCTACATGTTTAATCATAGCCTGCAGCTGTTTTTACATCTAAACAGGCTCATAGTGTATAATTGCTGGGGCAGTAGATTTCTGAAAATAGAGCAGTTGGATTATAGGCAGAAAAGCATTTTTCATCAAAGCACAATTTTTTATTAATTCTGGCCAGAATTTTTTTTCTGCAGTGACACCGACAGGTTCCCCTATATGTTATTAATAACAACTGCTTTTCTGTTGCTTTGCCTGCATTTTCCACCTGCATACATATTCTATACATTACTGTGGCACGCTTCCTCTCATTGCTACAAAGCAGATGCGCTCATCTCGTTCTATATTAGGAACTGCAGCTTTGCTTTGTCAGTGTCTGCAGTGCAGTTGACCCTGTTGGGTGAGTGTGAATGCTCAGGCTAAATTCTAATTCTCTGATACTCTTACACCATGCTGTCAGGAGCTGCTGGCCCAATTTCCAGACATAAACTAGTAATCATAAATTAAAGGAAACTTGTCCAGGCATTTCTTTTTAAAATACTTTGAGTATTCTGAAATAATCTCTCATTGGCATTATAAAAATCTGATGCTTTGTTTTTGTTCTAACTCAGATTGGATTTGAGTAGTACTGCAAATCTTCTCAGTTATAGAGGGCATGGTATACATATTTACCTTAAAGCTGAAGTATCAAATCATGGTCTGCTTATTTCAATGATGACTGGAATATCAAACCTGACTCAGAATGAAAGTGATTTTAGATCATGGTCTGTGGTTCACTAAATGACTCGTTGAGTGCATTAATGCAATGCAGATGGGGAGGGTTTGTACAGAATTCTCAGGGAGTATCCTGATTATGTTTCCTGAATGATGAGATAGCACACTCTGCCTGCAGATCTAGTATGTCTGTGAGTCTGATGTGCAGTGGAAGTGTTACATTGTTGTTACCATGCACAATATACAGTATGTATACACTGATGAGCCATAACATTAAAAACATAATGAGCACTGATAGGTAAAGTGAATAGCAATAGTTATCTCATTACAGTGACACCTGCCAAGGAGTGGGATATATAAGGCAGAAAGTGAACAGTCAGTTCTCGAAGTTGATGTTTTGGAAGCAGGAAAAATGAGCAAAGATTTGAGTGGCTTTGACAGGGGCCATATTATGATGGCTAAACGACTGGGTTTATTTATCTCCAAAACAGAAGGTCTTGTGGGTTCCTTGTATGCAGTGATTACCTACTAAAGGTGGTCCAGGGAAGGACAACCAGTGAACCAGTGAAGTGTCATGTATTCCCAAGGCTCATTGATGCATATAGGCAGCGAAGACTAGTATGTCTGGTCTGATCCTACAGAATCTACTGTAGCAACTACTGAAATTGTTAATGCTGGCCATAACAGAGAGGTGTCAGAACACACAGTGCCTTGCAGCTTGTTGTGTATGGGGCTGCCTAGCCGGAGACCATTCAGGTGCTGTTAATGTTTTGGCTGATCGGTGTGTAGGTGTTCTAATTTACAGTGAAATTTTATAATACCATATAATCTTTGACTAGACTGATGGTCCACAATAATAATGTGCATGCTGTGCCCATTAAAGATATTGTCATTATTCATGAACCTATCTTGAAAGAATATCAAAGCTGTGAATTTATTTTGTAGCACTATTTGGCTTTTCTTTCCCAGACACCCTTGATCCAAGTAAAACAGGATTTAAAAAAAAAATCTTTAGCCACTTCCTAAATTAGTCCTGGACAGCCCCAGTGAACACCTTTTGTTTCCTTTAACCCAGCCCAGCAGAACAAATCAATTAGCACAGTCTCAGCCTGTTTTATTTTGGGAGCTCTATTATCTATCTATTAATAACATTACTATCACTGACAGTGTACAGGCTTTACACAGGCTTTTTGAGTGGTATGACTGCCTACTGCTGCCTATTATTTTGTATGACAGAAGAACTTAGGGCAGTAGGTTGTAAATACATCACCACTGATTTCATCAATGCCCATGATTAGGATATACTTTCAAATTAATTTTCATATCATTCCAATTAATTTTTAAGTTCCTGTGCAGAGCCCCATAGGCATGGATCATGACTTTGATGGTTGTCCAACATCTGTGCCTGGAAAAAGTCACAATCTAACTCACATAGGCAGACAAACGTTTGCTGAGCACTTTAAGTACAGCAGTAGGGTCTACCCAAAGCAGAAAAAACATCTGAGTGAAGAGATAACTTTCATGTACTGGCTATACACTATACTGTTATACCATACAATGTAAGAGAATTTATGGCTTGTAATGTTCAAAATTATGATTGAACTGTTTGGGTTATTATTACTTTTCACGTGAGCTACGCAGAGGGTACTGTGGCATGCCGATTTTCGTTCCGCAGTAAATTGTGTGTGTGTGTTTGTCTGTCTGCAGTCCACAAGTGTGCGCTCGGTCCTAATAAGTTATTATCTTTCGTGTGATCTATATATTGTTCATGTTATTATTACTAGGCATTTGAGAGCTTACAGAAATTGTACTAAAGTAAAGTAATATTAGGATAGTCATTACATTTACATGGACAGGAACTTTCCAGGAGGTCTAACGCCGGGATCTAGGATTAGAAGTTCAACTGTGTTTTCAGGTTAAACAAAGCATGTGTGTGTCTGAGTACCTATAACATGCGAAAGATCAGTGAACACGTGTTCGCTTCACCAGTCAATACATTTTTCCATTCGACCCTCCTCTTTTTAAAAAATGTGTGTAGTTTGTAATCCTCTGCATAATCCTAGGTCAATTATGCCCAGTTTTTGGCATTTTATTTCCAAAAGTACTTTAAGCCTTTGCTCTTGAGTGAGGTGTAGGCAATTTTTTTGTGTGTTATTCTTATGTTTTTTCTTCCAGTGCTGAACCAGTGTTTGATGAAAGATGCTTGTATTTGTCTTTAGAGGGCCCTTTACAGACAGCTTGCATATGTTCTGATCTGGTTACATGGTTTGGGGAGACTGGCTGCTGTCTCTCCTGGACTGATACTGTAAACAGGAGTAAAAATAGCGCCACACAGTGCACATGGAGTCCCATGCCCACTGATGATTCACAGAGATCAAGTGGCTGGGGTGTTTTAGCATGAAGAGAAACTGTAGATGTTTGCAGTGTGAAAAGACTTTGTCTAGGGACACAAGAATGCACATTTGGGGAAAGAGTATTTTCATTCATTCTTATGATTCTCATGTGTGAGGAAGATAACCATAAGTTAACTTTTTTTTTGTGTGTGGTTCTCAAACAGCCTTTTAGGAATCTTGCTATTTCAGCTAAAGAGAACAAACATTTCTGGTGATGAGAGATCTTATCAGGCTCTGACTTATGCAGCCATCCAGGCATTAACTCAGGCAGCCATCCAGACTGTATGGAGATATCTTGGTAAAGGGGTCTTCCTCGAGGCACTAGATCTTTCTAAGTATAGAGTGAAAGAGTAGACACACTACTGTACAAGGCTCTTCACCAAGCATTGGCAGAACAGCACGAGTCAACTAGTGCAGCAAAGCGTTTGAGTTTAATGTTTAATATTGTGTTAGCTCGGCCTTTTCTCAACAACATTTTCAGTCACGCCGTAGCCCTATGCAAATGTCTTCACAGAAGTAGCTGGAAGAAATGTCCCTCAAAGGGGATACTTTTTGATTTTATAGTTTGAGTAGAGTCTGTACTTAAACAGCTTTTACTCGAGTCAGGAAGTCAGGACCCTAGATTAGCCATTGTGCAAGTGCTTTTCTTTCTCTTTCTTCTGTTCCTTGCAAAAAAGATGCTGGCACAAAGTGGCCTACATAAAAAAATCTCAGAATAATCTCCTGAATTAGGCCAATGTTTCACATTCCACTTTTTCCCCCCATGTTCATTTGGATCATGAGAGATGGAAGGCCACTGGAGATTTAGGTAAGAGGAGAATGTTTTGTTTCTTGGAGCCGGTTGGGTGTTATTGGATCATTTATTCGTTTTGAAGTCAGTTTTTTTATGCAGTAATACTTTGGGGGGTGAGGAGGGGGGTGGGGTCAATATCCTGTGGTGGAATGTCTTTATTTTACCCCTTACAAAGTATTGGATTAGACGGTATGAGCAGACCAAATTTGTTCAGAAGAAGGAAGGAAGAAAAAACTCTTATCCAGCATGTGAAGTGGAAACTTCAAATAAGTTTTGTTTAACAGTTATTTATATAGTATGCTTCTATCTCTTGTTTTTGGTTACAGAGAAACTTTAGAAGAAAAGCTTGATGTGTGTTAAGCTAGAGGTATTAAGCCTGCAATGACGAGTAACCAGAGTTGTTATTATAATAATAATAATAATAATAATAATAATTATTATTATTATTACTAATATTGTTATTATTACTATTATTATTATTATTATTATTATTATTATTATCATCATTTTTATTATTACTGCTATTAATATTACTATTATTACTAATAATAACAATAATTTTATTTCTAACACTTTTTTGTAAAAAATCTTAAAGTGCTATGAGCTAAAAGTGTCATTATGAAAAACAAATTACAGTTAATAAACAACATCTTAAAGAATGCAGCAATCAGCAGTTAGCAGTTTAGCAATTCTGCTTAAAAGAAATATTTTAAGTCCTATTTTAAGGTTTATACTGTATTTGCTGTGAAAGATCACTTAAAGTTCACTAGTGCAGTTCTTTTTTTTTTTTTTTTTGTAATCTACAGGCAGTTTTTAGGACTGTGTTTCCCAGAGATCAAGTTCTTTCTTGCAAAATTAATTAGTTTTTTTTTTTTTTTTTTAATAACTAAATAGAATATAGAATACTATTCACATTGTAGTTATTGATGGCTCATATATTTACTGCTAATTATTCTAATGCATATTTGCAGGAATGCTGCAGAATGGAAAAAAGTTCGACTCCTCACGAGACAGAAACAAGCCCTTCAAATTTAAAATCGGCCGACAGGAAGTCATCAAGGGCTGGGAGGAAGGTGTTGCACAGGTAATATAAAAGATTTTATTTTCCACTCATTGCATTGCTGTTCTAGTGAAAGAAGTAATCATATCAAACATATAGTGTTCAATATTATGTATAAACTATGATCTGATTCCCAGATGAGCCTAGGCCAACGAGCAAAAATCACCTGCTCTCCAGATATGGCATACGGAGCCACAGGGCACCCTGGGGTCATTCCTCCTAATGCCACTCTCATATTTGATGTGGAGCTGCTAAAGTTGGAGTGAATCTTTCTCTTAAGATGGAAGAAAGTCTAACCCTCTGTCCCACCATGGAAATGCTTCCTCTGAATTTAGGGTTTTAAATGACACACTCAGAATATCCTCGTCTTCACTGCTACATCCTGTGCTGCCTATTTTACCTAGCTCATTTTAAATATATGAATCACTCCAGTCCTAGTCTGTGCACACACATCTTATTCCTCTTTGCTTTGAACATTACATAGAATTATTAAATCAGCATAACTCTAACATACATCCTTGGATTGAAACCACTGCCTTACTGTATTTGAAGTGGATGCATGGTGTAATAGAAGTGACAGCTCTGCTCTTCTGTATATAAAGGGGCATTAACAACCACTGTCTGTAGTGCCACTTTTCATATAACTATGTCCAGCTAAATGCTTATGAACGAGTAATCATGTTGCTGTATTTAATAATATTTTATATGTATCCCTTATAGAATTTGCTGCAAGTATCAAATGAGTTCACAAAACCTTGCCTATACCTGGAACTAAATGAATACTGTACCATGGAGTGCTTTGGCTTCTTGGAATATTTTATCAGTCGACACTTAATAAATAAATCATATTTCTAACTCTTTGAAGCAAGTCTTTGTTTTGCTGAATTACATCTTGAGTGTAAGCTGATATACTTGTTCACATGACCAATAATTTTATAGTATTTTAAGAAGTGAGTGCAAATCTTTCAATATCCAGAATATGTAAAATTCTTATATCCTTAATATCCTTAAAAACACTTCTTGAGAGTACAGTAACAGTGATGCTAATGCTATGGATAGCATTACTGGCTAATTACAGCTCCAGGGTCCCAAGTTTGATTGTCCGTATGGTATCTGTCCATCTTCTCCATGTGTGTTTCCTTCAGGTTTTCCCCTATCACTCAAAAGTAAATATTAGAGTTCCAAATTATCAAACTGATTCATTTATCAGAACATAATAACCTCTGAATACACATTTACAGGCAATGCTAATCTATATACAGGAACACAACAATCCTAAATATTTATCTAAATTGTGTAGATATTAGTTTAACAACTGTCTGGGACATTGAAAATAATCAACTGGCTAATTCCCAATTTAGTCCACTGGAACAAATGGAATTTAGACAGTCTTTGGGGATGCAGAGTGGGTGTGGATGTGTGAGGCAGGAATTACTCAGTGAGTCTTGATCAGCATAGAGTATATTTTAAAATGAGTGTGGTTTCACAGAGTCCTGCTCAAGGGCTAGGCTTGGGGAAGGTTGGCCTCCCACATTTGATTATAGACCGACAATACTAAAGATTTCATGATGTCGATATCTGAATATGATGATTCGTTGTGCTGTCATTGATGGGATAGCATATTCATATTCACATTTACATTTACATTTACAGCATTTAGCAGACGCTCTTATCCAGAGCGACTTACAGAAATGCTTTAAAGTCATTATCAGTGAATATACTCATATACTGGTTTGTCAGGACACAGACTAAGTATACCATCAGTCAAAAACTCAGTGGATAGGTGTTGTGTGCAGGTATT
>JBCNYH010000002.1:10227938-10240910 GCA_039654325.1 Tandanus tandanus | reverse complement strand
CCCCCCCCTTTTTTTTTTTTTCTATTAGGTTTCCTCTTAAAGAAGCACTTAAGTGAGACACACTGATACACCTATTGAAAGAAGCCAAACTGACAGCCTGTAATTTCACAGCTTAATGGCCTGTTTCAGACTTTACCCATCATTGTCTATACTTAAGGGTGATGCACCAGCATTATATACTTAGAAAAATTTACATTTATATTAATTAGCCAGTAATGAATGTCTGAACAGACAGAACTGAAACATATTATAACTGTAATCACAGATGTAGGTTATAAGTGGGACTGTGTATTTCTATTACAGGATGAAAATATAGAACTATTTCCTGGTTATACTGAAACCTTACAGGGCTTTTTTAAAACCATACTGTTTTTGTTTGTTTTTTTGTTTTGTTTTGTTTTGTTTTTGTATTTGTGCAAGGAAAAAAATCAAATAAAGTATTATGCCACATTTAGGTATGCTGATGTGGGTTATGAGCAACCCTTTTTTAAAAAGTCAATTTATAATTTCCTCCTAATTAAAAATTCAATATTTGAATTTCTGCTCATTTCTTATTAAACCTCATTTACTAAAGTAATGTTATTATATATATTTTCATGCTAACCCACCAATAATGCTCAGTAGCTAGTTAAGTCAGTAAAATTTTCATGTTCATATGGATAGATATCTTAAACAGTTTTTTTAAACCATCGTCAAAATGTTATTTGTTTTACCATTATATAATATATGTTATATAATGATGTCAATTCCTCCACTAGAGTTCCAGAGATTTATCAGATCTGTCCAGGACAACACGGGGTGGATCTGGCTCCAGTAAAGATTACTACAGTACACACATTACAATTCACTATTTTGTTTTACAGTCACTTTGTTTTTTGCATTGAATGTGCTGTGAAAAAGGTGATGTGCATTAGAATATGTGAAACCATTAGAACATACATTATTTTGGAATTTTTTTTTTTACATTTTGTATTTTCCTTTATGGTTGTTGTCTTCAATTATAGCTTAGCATATGAAATATTGGTGGGGACAGAAGGGGGGTGGGGGTGGGGGTGGGGTTTGGAGGGTTAATTTTGTTTAAATGTAGTTTTATTTGCCTTCATTTTTTAAAAGGCTTTTACAAGCAACTGTATATCTGTATACTGGATCAGACCACAAACTGTCAAAAATGTATTGTTTTTATGTTCTTGTGTCTTTTTATGTATTGTTGTTGTGTTTATGTATTGTTTAAGTTTTATGTTCATAACAACCAAAAAAGTACAGTGGAAGAAATTATTTTAATTGTATATTAATTAATTAATCTTCAATAAGTGTTTTGTGCAGGTCAGGGCTTTGGATTTGGAACTATGCTGGTTACATTGGGCGCAAGGTAGAAGAATTCATCCATCCATTCATCTATTATCTTTTCCACTTATCCCTCAAGGTCATGGGGGAGTTGGGTTCAATCCCAGTTGAGTCCAGGTAAGAAGCAGGATACCTTCTGAATGGGGCTAATTCACCTTGGATGAATTCTTTTTTTTTTTTTTTTTACAGGTAATTGTACCTGCTGCCATGAATTTAAAGCACAGCAGCATTTTGTGTTCAAGGCTTAGTAGCAGCATCTTGAACACAGCAGCATCCTGTGTTCAAGGCTTAGTATATTCCCTATCGTGTTTATATATTATTCTGTTTATTTATTGCCCTGCACCCATTTTACACTGTTGTATATTCGCACTTTATATAGTCATACATATTATGTGTTCATGCATCACATTCCTTAAGAAACAACATTTTACTCCAATGTATACAAGCTATAATAGAGGAACAACAATAAAACCCCATGTGGTTTGGATTTCTTATTTCACACACACACACACACACACACACACGCACGCACGCACTCACACTCACACACACACACACACACACATGCACGCACGCATGCACGCACGCAGAATACAAGGTGACCCAATAAAGCCTTCCTCATTTCAATGCTAAATTATGCTAAGTCTCCTTAAGGACAATCGAATTATTATTTGCACACATGAGACTTCATTTAATACAGTTTTTATACATCATGTTTTAAAGATGCAAATGATGGCTGTCATTGTTTATACAAGCTTGGAGGTGATTTCTGATGGCTGCCATGACAGCAACTATCTTCTGCTGTATAGCAACCTTAAAAGCTTCAAGAATTTGCGGTTGATGAGTATATACTCATGATTTAAGGTAACCCCACAGGAAAAAATCACAAGGGGCGAGGTCAGCTGAACTGGCTGGCCATCCAACATCGCCACGCGACGAGATCACCCAATCCGAAAACACTTCCATCAGCACTTAATGATCTTTGAACTGTGTGTGCTGTAGCTCCATCTTGCTGAAACCACACATCGGGTTCTTCAAGCTCAAGGTGTCCAAATGGGGCTGGGCTACCAACAGCACCTCTTCTCGTGCTTCACTAAGTTTCATGTGTGCAAATAATGATAAATTAAAAACTGCATTAAATAAAGTTTCATGTGTGATGATAATAATTGAATCATCTTTGTTAATTTTTTATTAACCCTTTGAGATGTGGGAGGTTTTTTGGGGGTCACCCTTTATGAAACCCTGCACTCATGATAACCTGAATTCAGGGTGTAACTCAGGACCCTGGAGCTGTGAGGCAGAAATGTTGTAGCTATGTGATTTTGTAGAAATATGTAATCATAAAATTTCTTGCTGTTAGTGATGGTCAAAACAACCTCATTTGTACATTTAAATTTATTTATTTGACAGATGACTACACCCAAACTAATTTCTGTAGATCAGAACCCTGGGCACTGCAAAAATGATTTCTCTCCAGGTAAAGACAAAAGCTTTGAAAATGAGGGAGCATGTACTGACATTCAACATTGTTTACAGGTTGGCTTAAATCATTTTCTTTTCAAGTATTAGAAATACTTTAATTCCCGTGTCAGTTGAAATTCTTGTTTGTGAGTAGAATAACAGAAATGTTGCGTCTCAATGGTTTCAAGGAGCCAACTGCCTGTCAGCCCCCCCCCCCCCCCCCCAACCACCACCACCACCCCACCAAAAAATAAATAAATACTACGAGGTCTCATTTTTTCTCTCTGCCTTTTTCTTAAGTTTGGAAAAGGGTAACCAATATTAACTGAGAGGTTTCATTACAGCATCTAGTTCAGAAAATGTACTGTGACATATTTTAATGATAATTTAATGAAGCACATTTTAGTTTTCAGATTGAATTAAGATACAGAATTTAGATTCTCTTAAGCACTTTATGACAGCTTATGAATAAAACACTACAAGTGTACTTTAAAGAGCTAAGATGAGTGGGGAAAGATGCGTGTGCCTCTAGGGCAGAGATTAGCATAATGGAATTTGCAAAAATATGAATATATAAGTTCAGTAGGATAGGTAGGTCCCTGTCATTCACACCCTGACACCCCTTCCTGTAGCCACAGATCCTTTTGTTTTATGTTCATCTGTTCCTAAACTCTTTATGATGACATGAGGAATGTGTGCATTTAATCATGCTTTTGACAGGCCAGGACTGCGCAAAAGGGGATGGTTTGTTCTCAAGAGTCGCAATGGCTGTGGGTCCATGTTTGGCTTGGACTCCAATGAATAACATTGTATGAGGAAAGGAAATTAAAAACGCAGGGTTGTAATTTACAGGAGAGTGGAACTGATTTAAAGCAGCCCCTCCCTTTTTTCTTGCCGCTGCTCTTCCAAGGCTTCCAAATGTGCCACAGCTGAGAGAGAACTGAGCTTTCTTGTGTTGGCTATAACAAGAAAGTTGACGCTGTCGGTTCTTTTTCCATGCCAAAGCTTGATGGCACAAGGTAAATGATTTATGAAATCCAAATGCTGTGCATGCTGGACTGCACTGACTTCTACTGATTTAGCACATTTTATGCATTGAAGAGCAACATAAAGGATCTGTCATCACTGGAAAGCTAAATGCACATTTCACATGTGTGTGATGTCTCATATGACTCATACTCTGTTGAAAAAAATGAACTGGAAAGTCATCACATTGGCGCATCGCTTTATTCACATGACCGGGTACAGTAAGATCATTTACATGTGTTTAATTTATATTTGAGAAGTCTGGTGTGTGTAGTGTAGTATTGTGTGCCAGAATATCGCTTTCCCTTCAGAATCTGGTACTCTTTTTTTTGTCAGAGATACTTAAAGAGGCAATTTGATTGACACTGCATCAATCCTATTGCAACCGTCAAAATTCTGAGGCTTGTGGCCAGATAAATGTACAGTAGATAGAAGATCATAAAAAGGGGTCAAGAAATTTTCAACTAATTACTACAAAAAAAAAAACATATAAACAAACAAACAAACAAAAAAAAACCAGTGTCAGTAGATTCTGCTCATGCTGCCCTCCAAATTGCATGTCCACTTGTTTGTCTGAGGTTTTAACTGGGGACCAGTCAGTAAATGGTAGTTGGCTGGACTTACTACATCTACATAACCTTTATATCAGAAGAATAGCCAGTTCATTCGACTGGCCTTAGGATATGTATGGCATATCCTATTTAGGCTGGTGTTAGCAGGGGTGGTATAAAGGGAGTTGAGTTAATGTAAATGAAGATTACACTGACAAGACAGGGACTGAATACTGTCCAGGAAAACTCAAACTCAACAAAATCTGAGACAGGAAGCTCAACCACCTGTCAGGGGTATTAGTGTTAATATTTAATTAACAATTATACACCGTAGGTGATATGCATGCCACTGAATAGTCAATTAAATAATTGTATAAATTAATAAGCTTTTAAATATTACATAAATACCAAATAACTGTTTTTATATATAATACATGGAACAGAAGCAAAAAAAAAAGCACACTAAAACAATATTTATATGGTTTGTTTTACTTTTTAAAAAAAAAAAAATTATTATTTTTTTAA
This sequence comes from Tandanus tandanus, assembly GCA_039654325.1. Classification (NCBI taxonomy): domain Eukaryota; kingdom Metazoa; phylum Chordata; class Actinopteri; order Siluriformes; family Plotosidae; genus Tandanus; species Tandanus tandanus. The sequence goes on along the minus strand of JBCNYH010000002.1, from coordinate 10,236,003 downwards.
TCAATGAGGGTTATTCTGAGCACACAGGTGACCAGGGGTCACTTTTACTATCTTTACAGAGTCTCTTTAACTCTCTTTAAGAGTTTTAATATATACAACACAGAAACAAGGAAAAGCAAACTAAAACAAGATTTGCAGTTTATTCTGCAGTTTATATTTAGATATTTTAACCACGATACTGAGGCAGGTCTGGTAATCTCAGTGGTTTGGGCCTCTGTATAGCTAATGGCATCTGTGCTGCTCTGTTCAGCGTACTCATTCAGAAACAAAAGTAAACCATGCTTGGTAAAGGTGTTTTAGTATATACTACAGAAAACACAAGAAAAACAAAACTACAAGTACAACCCAAATGAGATTTTTCCATTTTAAAGTGTGAAGTGATTACACAGACTGTTAAGTGTTCTTTATTTTGATTCAAGCAATATCCACTCTGAATAATGTTTTTGAGCAGACCAATCAGATCGCCCTAATCCCATGTAGATCATATTTATTATGTTTATAAAATCACACAGCCAACAGCAGGTTATATTCCTTACCATTATAATAATAATAATAATAATAATAATAATAATAATAATAATAATAATAATTATTATTATTATTATTATTATTATTATTATTATTATTTTATTGTTATTATTATTATTATTATTATTATTATTATTATTATTATTTACAATAGCCCTAAGGTCTGTAATTACTCCACAATCACTGTGACTGTCCAGAAGATGGCAACATTGCACAAACATGACAGTATCTCCTCAAACATCTTTATCGAGTGCTTAAACTTTCCTAGCTTGCTTTCATGTCATTTAGAGATGAATTATGTGAGATTCGAGTACATACTGAGTTGGGGCTGAGGCACAAAACATACACACACGATGGCAGTTTACAAACACCCGAGACATTTTGTGATAAATATTTGAAGCACTGAAGGCCGTTAGTGGGGCTCAAGGTTTGGAAAGATGCAGTAGGCGTATCCATGTCCACAAAATAAAAGCCATGTGCTTGTAATGGGGGAGAGAAATCAGTAGAAGAAATCTGTTACAGGGCAGTGTGGTAGGCTAATGAGATGGATGAAGTGGCAACTGAACTGTTTGCGTAGGACAAACACAAGACGGGGGTCTGCTTCTAATGATCGTGTGGAAGACGCTAGGCCGACGGGGTCGTGCCAGAGGAATTTTCCTAAAAACACAGACCTCTTACCGAGCCCAAGATAGACAGAAAAAGAGCGAACAGGCAAAAGTGAGGACCCTCCAGAGAGCAGTGAATTTTTTTTTCCAGCAGGGCTTGGCGTATGCTCATGGCGCCGGCATGGGTGTTAGCTGACGAGAGGCCGTCATTCACAGTTGATGCAGTGAACCCTCACGCTGTTGCTGTGCTGTGTGTGCAATGGCTCTGGTTGTGCTGACTTGCAGGAAGGAGACAGTTTCAGTGGGAGGTCACTGAAATTAATGCTAGCTCCTTCATTTCAGCTTAGAAGATGGCACATTTACTTAAAATCCCCCTTTTTTCATGTTGCAGCACAGGTGCAATTAATTATATTTTTTGTTTACAAAGATTACCAGGACATTTCATCAAATCTGAGCTTTCAATAAAGAGACAAATCACAAGCTACTTCCTTTCATGTCCTCAGCGAACAGCATTGACAAAATGATAATGTCTTAAGCGTGCCACCCTTGGTGCACACGCGATATATCTCTCACATACGTTACACAAACAAGCGCTCATGTTCTTTTATATTATCATGATAGGTCTTAGGAGGATTAGTGCTCAGTGGTGTATAGGCCCACAGTACCTGGGCTTCATTTAGGGCCTTTTCTGCTCACTATTCCTGCCGGTTTGTTTTTAGGGCTGAACTAAAGAACATGCTGGAAAGCTGCCTTCTCATTTCACTGAGGTAACAAAAGAAGGTATTTACACCTGCCTCACAAAAAAAAAAAACAGAGTCTTAAGGTAGGATTTAAAACTGTTTTGTGTTACTTGTGGATAAAAGGAGGCCATGCACGGATGTTTGCCTTGCTATACTGTAATCCAGTTAAACGTTAAATGACAAAGAATTACTTAAGAGTGGGAAAAGAAAATTGACTGATTTGATGAACTGAGGTTTTTTTTCTTAAATAATATGCATATTTATTTAAATTTTTACAATATAGGGATGTGAATCGGTGGATTAACTCACAACATAATCTGGAAGCTGTTGATAAAACAATGCATCATTATGTTCGAAGGTCTATGAGTTAGACATGTTCAAGGATCTGGAGAATACTATAAAAGTTCTTATTTATGTCTACGTTCCCATATGATGGAGCACAGAAGCTTAGAAACACTAATGAAACTAAACCAGATCAGGCTCCCTATGAAAACACATCAAACCCTACTTTTTATGGTGTAAACATTCCATGAAGTACCATGAAGCTTATTTGAGTTTTGATTGTTCTTTTACAGATCCATTAATTAAAAATATCTGAACATGCACAGAACAGTACTGCCTGGCAGCAACCAAGAAAAATAATCCCTGAAAAGCTAAGCTGCACAGACTGTGTGTTCATTAGTTGGGGAGAAATTCGATGGTTTCATTAATTAGCTTTTGGCCTACCAGCTACTTTAGAGTGACAGGTCAGAGTAGTCACAAGAGGACTGTCTGATTACAAGCCAAGTGTGCAGTAGCTTGTGTGTGTGTGTGTGTGTGTGTGTGTGTGTGTGAGTGTGTGTTGTGTGAATGATTTATGAACCACTCAATTTGTGAAGGAAGTACTATTCAGAATATTCAGAGTATATTTTTTAGCCGTGTTGTACATATGTGAGGGATTTGGCACACAAACCTCCTGAGATATCATCTATCCTTTATCATAAACATGTTGATGACATCCTCCTGAGCACACTAGACAAATATCTATAGGAGTTCTGGCAGCGGTCAGCTTCCTACAGTACAGGGCAGGGCAAGAAACATAAATAAGAAGTCAGTATTTAGGTCTGCTTTTATTCGTTTATAATCCAAGGATGTTAAACAGGAAGTAATAGTGCGGATAATTTCCTTCCTACTCACATATTTTCAGACTATTCCATTCTTTTTCAGTGGGATTTTTGTTTTTCGGTTTATTTCTTCTGTGATTCCTGGGACCTGAAATGGCTCATGAAAGTATGTTAAACCATTGGTTCAGTTAGATATGCAAAAGAAAAAAGGAGTTGTTATTAGAATGCTAGAAATAATGAATGATCTGGTAAAAATACACAAAGAGAAATACAGCACTTAGCTTAGGCAAAATACAATAATTTCATATCAGATAAAATTATTGTATTAGGTTATATTATATAAGGGGCAGTGGTGGCTATGGTAAGGCAATCAATGATCCGAAGGTCAGGCGTTCAATCACCTGTCCCACCACTGTAGGGCTCCTGAGCAAGGCCCTTAATCCTCAATTGCTCTGTTGTATAAAAAAAATGATAATTGTAAGTTGCTCTGAATAAGAGCATCTGCCAAATGCCATAAATGAAAATGTAAATGTAAAAGAAGGCGGCACGGTGGTGCAGTGGTCTGCACATCTGCCTCACAGCAAGAAGGCCTGGGTTCGGTTCCCAGGCTCGGTCGTTTCTTTGTGGAGTTTGCATGTTATCCCCGTGCTTGCGGGGGTTTCCTCTGGGTACTTCGGTTTCCTCCCACAGTCCAAAAACATGCACAGTAGGCTAATTGGCTGTTCCAAATCACCCCTAGGTGTGAGTGTGAGGGTGAATGGTTCTATGTGTGTTGGAACCACTATGGCCTGGTGAGCTGTCCAAGGTCTACCCTGCCCTCGCCCAGAGTTGGCTGAGATGGGTGACAGCCTCCCCACGACCCTAATTAGGATTAAGTGGCTTAGAAAATGAATGAATGAATGAATAAAGGTAAAAGATTTAGAGATTTTTTAATACTTATTATCAAATGAATGAAGTCAGAAGGGATTCAGTATTTTTTATGCTGGTTCGGGAGTGGAACCAGTGACATTTCAGTCCCAAATCTGTAACCATTAGGCTCCGTGGATTTCAATAGCACTATTATATATATTCTTATTTAAGTATAACTCAGTACAGGTTTTTAGGATTCTTGTAGCGTTTTATTAATGTGTACTATTTTACCCTATAATGTATACATTTTATTATATTGTGTAATTCCTATATTGCTTGTTATACTGGATTTTGTCTTTTTGACTTGTAACATAGAATATGTACTTTTACCTTATTGAAATAACGCCTAATGATGAATGATAATTCATTGATGTGACTTATAAAAATGACATTATAGCACAAACTGGTAAACACCTACAGTGGTACAAAGTGAATTCTATGAAAAGGGCTCATTGGCACCACAAAGTAAACATTATTCTAACCAGCACCAAGGTGGAAAAGCACCCTGTACTACCTTTTCTTTTCTATTCCATGAAACTTTGCTTATTAGAGGCAAATCTAAACCAGAGGGACTGTTTCTGAGTCCAGGATTAGAGCAAGAAGTTCCAGCTGCAAGACACCACTGAAAGGGAAAAGAAAGAGTTTCTACAGTTTCTACAGGTGCCAGCAAGACCACGGTGGCTGTTGCTCTAACAGGTAATATAATTAGTCTGCTCCATAATGATGTAAATATTCCTCGAAGCAAATCTGTTATTAACATCAATATCTCATACCCCAACTTAAAAAACACGCATTATGTCAAACCACGACTGATTAAACAATTAGCACTAATGAAGCTGGTGCTAATAGGTTAAAGCTATGCTACAAAATACATGTATATGTCTGATTAAATCTGAAAAGCAATAAGAATTTGTGATACATGCATAAACCTACATCAATATATGCTTACTTGTGATTATATTAAAATTAGTTTAGAAAAAAAGGTTCCCTTTGAAATGCTAAAACGAACCTCTAAAGAAACTTTCTCTCCTAAGAGTACACATTGGATTATAAATCTACTTTATAAAGTTTATACAGTGATTTTTAAAATATCATGTTGTAGAAATTAAGATATTGAATATATAGAGCGGGGACCAAAGGTCTGAGAGAACTAGTGAAAATGTTTCTATTTTTGTATTCTAAAATAATGCAGCAATTTTCATTACAAAGTATGTGTATATTACTGGACATTATGTGTATATTAAGTAGTTTTGTATATTATTCAAAAATTTTAATTAAACATTAGAATCCTTGAAATATTCACATAAGTTTCTAAATACTTGATATGTCTGCTTTTTTACTTTTATGATCATTATGCATTATGATCCATCCATTTAAGATCAATTCCACCACAGTGTTGTAAATGTTTTACTATAATAACTTTTTGTTTAGAGATGTTAATATGGTCGATATCACCCATATTTTATATTAGGAACCAAGAAATATTGCAGAATCTTGAATTGTAAATATTTGTAATATAAAATATCTTAATTTAATTTATTTTAAAACGTTATTAAAAACCTTAATTTTATTTAAAAAGTAATATCTTTATTTATAATATAAAAATATTCATAAAATAAATGTTTTAAAAAATAAAAAAGTAATAAAATATATTTTGAAAAACCAAAATACAAACTTTTCAAGTTTAAATTTAAAAAGCAACCCAGAGTTTCAATCTGCATATCATTTCAATATTTGTCATTACTGAGTTCTATGTCTATACCCCAATATCTTAAACTCACAAAATTATCAGAAAAAACATGACACTATAATATTATTTCATCTAATATAAATCCAACATAATTTTCACATTAAAGCTACATTTCTAATTAATTCACATTCTAATAGAGTGGGGGCGGCACGGTGGTGTAGTGGTTAGCACATCCACCTCACGGCAAGAATTTCCTGGGTTTGAGTCCCAGGTTCGGGTGTTTCTGTGTCGAGTTTGCCTTGCGATGGTCTGGCAAGCTGTTCAGGGTGTACTCCGCCTTCTCCCAGTTGGCTGAGATAGGCTCCAGCGTCCCCGCGATCTTAACATTAGGATTAAGTGGTTTGGCAAATAAGTGAGTGAGTGAGAGAGAGTGAATAGAGTGGGTTAAAAAATTGAGGCTACAACTTTGTAAACTCTTCTCATCTGAACTTATCCTGAAACTAGAGGTCTGCTGCATTTCCAAATGCACTAAAATTGTAACAATTTAACTGTATACATAGCTCTTTTACAAGAAATAGTTGAACCCACAAATTGCTCAAAACAATTCCAATAATTTTTGAGTTGACCACTTTAAAACTGGGCCGCTGCAAGATTATAAATACTGTTTGATAGCTCTGTCATTACACTCTGAGTGGAGAGGAGGGGGTCAGCCATCTTGTGGCATCATGGCAGAATGGCTCTATTTGATGTGGGAGGCTTCTTTGAGCCTCCACACCGCAAGCTTCTGTACACTGTAAGAGTCAAAAAAATACATATCGACACTAATAAAAACACACTCACGTAACTCCGCTTTGCTATCCTCATGCGTGTGCATGTTTATACACCACACACAAAGATACAAACAGTGACTTCTGATGAGACACGCACCACTCTGACAGCATCAGTATACTGAAATTATGCAGTCAAGTCTCACATGTCTGTGCATTTATGAATAGGACCTGATTGTATATTTGCTCAGTAAATATGCAAAAACAAGAGAGCTTTGTTGTAGCTATGTAGTCTTCAGTGATGATCCTTCCCTGATGATCCCTGTACCATGTGAGCAGCATATCTGATTATTTGATCTCTTATCACATGATGCCAAATGCAAAGCGGTGGTCATATCCAGCTGTTACATTTGCTACAGAAACAGTAAAGCACACAGCTGAGCTCTGCCCTCTGCCCTCTTACTCACTGTGAGTGGGAGCTGGAGGTCAGAGCAGGAGTTGAAGCCAGCAATTGCCTCTCATAGGTTTTTATTGTCTAGACTGAGCAACACTTCCCGTAAACAGGCTCTAGTTGATGAGTTATGAGGTCAGCATTGCTCTTGCTATAACAATCCATACAGCAAACGCGCACAGATCTTCCTCTGACTGCTTTTTTCCTTCAGATGTGAACATGTGACGTTAAGATGACCAAATTGACTCAGCATTTTCCTTGTGCCTTGATTATAGCTGTTGTTTCCAGGACTGGGATATGTAGCTTGTATTTTGGAATGTTGGTAATACAAGAAAAACCTTCTGTGTTTATGAACCATTTCATTTTGCTCTTTTTTCCCCCCATGATAATAAAAAAAACACTGTCATAGTCTATTGATGTAAAACATATAATATTCCTATTACATGCTACTTTTAGACTTGTCTCATATAAAATGTTATATTTTGATGAAATAAAAAATAAATATTCATTACAAATTTTTCCGCATAAATGACAACTACATTGGGGGCAATTATTAAAGAACCTATGAAAAGCATAACCCCGTATAAACATGGCTATGTAACAGTGAAAGCAGCAGCCCCCATCTCATATACAGAAGGCCCATTTACATTTTTCTAAACATTCCCATGTGAGCATGCACACAGAGCCAGCAAGCAAATGAGAGGTTAGTATGGAGATCTGAGAGGTCCTGCAGCAGTGATTGATGGGATGCCGGAGGACAGGGAGGTTTTGCCGCTGACAGAGAAAGCTCATCCACAGATCACAGAGGCCAGAGCTACTCTGGCTGTTCCACAAGCCAGGCTGCGGTGAGCATGAGAGAGATCTGCCCCCATCTCATTATTCATTCAGCTTGGAGTGCTCCTACATATTTCACCTCCTTATGGATGAAGACAGGCTTCTAGAGTGCTAGCTTAGCCACCATAAAAGTCACAGGATAATGAAGTAATCTGTTGAGGTGCTGTAATAAAGGCACCATGGAAAGATTAGAGAGAAACATGATATGGAGACATTTTAGCCTAGTAAAAAAATCTATACCTCATTGCTGTTGACTACAATTATTTATATTCACTATAGGCTGTAACCAGAGTTGGTGACTTAAGTTTAAAAGATTTTAAATGACGACAGGTACTTAAGTTGACTTTCTGGCAGGCCACTGAGGTTAAAATGACCTGGGTATAGTTTATGCCTCCAAGGTCACCAAATTCTAATTTGTTGACTAGAGGTGTCTAAGAT
>JBCNYH010000002.1:10183102-10208600 GCA_039654325.1 Tandanus tandanus | reverse complement strand
TCTATCTATCTATCTATCTATCTATCTATCTATCTATCTATCTATCTATCTATCTATCTATCTATCTATCCATGCATACTCATATCCAGGTTTTCTCCCCTTTCCTTTTTGTTCCCTTCCTCCTGTAAAAGTCTGTGCCTTTGTTTTAGTACAGTCCTAAACATTATCTTTTTGGAGCTACAGCGGTCTCTTCTTCCTGAATACTCACCTGGTTTTAGATTAGTGACTTTATCTGTCATGTATTTTTATTTACCTTGCTAGCTATGAAATGGACATTTAAATTTTATTGCTATTGTACAAATCAGCATACATTCTAAATTGTTTCTTGAAATGCCCCATTTAACAAAGTGCAATAGTGTACACAAAGTGTATAACAAACAAACACTTACTTATACTATAGATAAATATTATACCTCTTGTACTTGGTTAAATGGAAAAAAAAAATTCACACAATTCAGGGTTGAGTTTCCTGAAACTGTTGCAGCATATACATGATCTTTATTTTGTTAAACAAGCACATCGAAAAGGGTTTTTTTTTTTTCAAATTGGATTTAAGATTATTTTAATTTTATGATGCCCTTTTTATCATACTATCCCAGTATAAAGAATGAGTCTGGCAGGGAGAATAGGCAGTTGAGTAAGTCTATAGTTAAAATCTAAAAATGAGTTTTAAAAAATCATAAAGTTTGAGAAAAAACTAACAAATCCTGAACCATGAGTCTTTGAAACCACGTTGAAATGATGATATTTAACAATGCTTGGAAAAGCTAAGGCTTAAAAATGGACATGCTACTAGGTAAAAATTCTTTATATAAAAATAATTATGCTTAAATACAGTATAAATCTCTTTACATTTTACTTTGGTGTAATGATAAAATAAAGTTACTAAAGTTACTAAAGTACTTTTTCACCTCTAACAATGAATATGATTCGGAAATGAATCAGACAGAAATGTGAGTCAGTAACAATGACACATTTAGTATGGTGTGTAATACAGCATTAAACAAGCAGGGATCAGACCTGCCATACTAACCTTCGCTCCCCCTACCCATCAGTGAGCCTTGGGCACCCATGACACTTTTGTCGGTTCAATAGTTGCCCTTCCTTAGATCACCTTTGGTACGTATTTACCACTGCATACCAGGAACACCCCACAAGACCTACCGTTTTGGAGATGAACAATCCCAGTCATTTAGCCATCACAGTGTGGCTCATTTCAAAGGCACTCAGATCCTTACACTTGCTCATTTTTCCTGCTTCCAACACATCAACTTCACGAACTGACACTTTCTGCCTAATACATTCCACTTCTTGGTAGGTGCCAGTACAACATGTTAATCAATGTTATTCACTTCACCTTTCAGAGCTCAAAATGGTGTTAATGCTATGGCAGCTCAGTGTATATGTATACTCTATTCCCAGTACTCCAGCTGCAACAGAAAGATGCAGTGAGATTGTTGGCAGTCCTTGTGTTTTTTGAATAAGAGGCTATGCACCGATGTGGGATGATAACGCATTAGGAATGCTGACAAAGCCCATGGGCTAATTTAACAGACTGCAATAATATAAACACATACTCAGACATTAAAGGGTTGAGATGGCTTCAGAACTAAGCACACAGAGAAGTCTGAACATGCCCTGGTGGTGTATGATGGGTATGAAAAAAGTAAGCAGAAAAAGAATGTGCTAATCTCCCATTGTGGAACAGGTACGTTGTATATCTGAGATTAGACTGAGTATGTGATATTAGAAAACTGAAACAATCCCAATTTAAAATAAGGACATGGCTTTTAGTGTGACTTGACATTCAATGGTCTATCTCCAGGTGCAAGAGAAAAGCACGTTTGTACAGTCCCTTTCTTAGCGAGAACTGTACGCCTTAAACAGTAAAGAATTCTTTATACAGATTGTGTTTCAATTAGCAGGTGATAAATCGCTTCCTGATGACTGAACAAAGATGTAGGAAACCACATATGAGGGCACACGAAGAGACTAATTAAAAGTCTTTGGGAAAGGGATAGCAAAAAAAACAAAATGTCATTAAACATGTGTGGTTCCTTAAAAGTGACATTTAACTACCATTCTTTAAAAAGGAACACATTTATTGTGAATAAATACAAAAAACAGACAGGATGTGAAGCAGCCACCAGAGGAGAACTTTAATATGCCTTTTTCAGCATCCACTCGCACATAATGTCACAAAAACTGTTCACATTGTAAAATACGTAGCACGATTTAATCTAGGCAAACAAACAAGCAGACAGACAGACAGATTTATTTTGGCCAGGCAGAGTATAACACACACACACACACACACACACACACACACACACAGACAGACAGACAGACAGACAGACATACATACATACATACATACATACATTCATTGTCCCATTTGCCACTCATTCTTTTTACTATGCTTTCCCCATTCTGCATTGTGAGTTGGTACTTCCTGGTTCCTGGAGCAGAACTACAAGTCCCAGCATGCCCAGCAAGGAGCACATGGGCGCAATGAAATGCAGCACAGCTGAGGCAGTTCTACACATTTACCATGCGCCTTACATAAAGACAGAGTGAAGTTATACTCAGAGTAAAGTCCAGACCACGTCTCTGTTTGCCCCGTATTCTGAGCTGCGGTTATTCTGTTTGCTAGTTTGATTTCTTGATTTCTTGCTTGATTTACCCTGGGTTTGGATCTTCTGTTGTGCAGTTTTCAGTTTAAAAAATCTCATTTCTCAGTTCTGCATTTGCATCCCCTTGTTTGTCCCCTTGTTGTTGCATCCCATGCTACAATAGATATTACATAAATAAAACACACACAAGACGCTAACCTCCATTACGCCAGGCACATTATTATTAACTATCCTTAAAGAAGCATTTTTGTTCACTAAATAGTCTGTTTTTTAATGTTACAAGCCATTCTTTCCATTTTACTCTGAAAGCTTTTAAGCATGAGGAGGCCCAAACCTTTTACAGAGTAAACAAAAAACAATATTTACCTACAAGCACTAAGACAGACTTGGGCTGTTTGTATTAAACATGGGAAGGTGTGACTGCAAAAAGGCCAATGCAAACTCTGGAAACACTTATTCACTGCATTACACATTTAATTAAATAAAAAGGGCCATTCTGTTATTTTAGAATCTTTCGGGTTTATATAGTGTCTTTATATTAAGGTAAGAATTCCTTCTCTTAGGGTGGCTTGGTGGTATAGTGGTTAGCATGCCCGCATCACAGCAAGAAGCTCCTGTGTTTAAGTCCTGGGCTCGGCGAGGGCCAATTCTGTGTGGAGTTTGTCCTCTCTGTACTTCCGTGGGTTTTCTCTAGGTATTCCGTTTTTTTCCCACAGTACAAAGACATGCACGGTAGATTAAATTGCTGTTCCAAATCAACCCTAGCTGTGAGTATGAGTGTGAATGGTTGTGTGTGTTGGTCCTGCGGTGGTCTGTCGAGCTGTCCCAGATGTACCCAGCCTTCACTCAGAGTCTTCTGAGATGAGGCTCCAGCCTCCTCATGACCCCAGTAGGATAATTAGGAAGTGGTTCAACAAATGAGATGATAGTGAGAATAAATTTTGTACATATAGCTTCAGTATTCCACACCACTGTGAATGACAACAATCATATGTGTTGCTCTTTTACATGCCAAACACCCTCTTTGGGTTAAATCTATTTTTTTCTGGCTACTTTTCTGGAGTACAACACTATTTAATGATATCAATTGATTCAAATCATACGCTTCCTTGGTTTAGTTTAGTAGATGTGCTTGATGAGGGAGGTCTACGCATTGCTCTCAGGTCTGAGCCTTGAACACAGTGATTGTGCTCCCCTATGTTGAAGTCAATGCTTCTCAGAGAGAAAAAAAAAGGATATAAATCACCTGGACTGACCCGAGAAATGCACAGCCTAAAGACGTAATCCTGCCTCTTACAGAGCTGTAACTATACACCGAGGAGATACGGGAGATACACCCAGTAGTGTTGGTTCCTTCACACAGGCAAATGAACTTGCTGCCCTGTTCTGGTGTACCATAGCCAAAACTTCTAGCAATTCTGAAAATTCTCAATATCTCTCACTCATGTTTTTATGTGTCAGCACCTACTGTATGCAAAGACTGGGGGAAAAAAATCCCATGCAGATAAAAGTTCAGACTCAGAAAGAGTCATAATAAATGCATTGATGCATTCACATGAGTAAAGGAAAACTATTTGTAGTGAAAGTTATATTCTGAATCAAAATAGTAATTCATAAGAAAATATGGATGTGATTCATATAAAAGAGTTTGTCTCTGTTTGTATCCAACATTACTTGCAAATCTTTACAGGCACGTTACATCCTTCAGCAATTTATCGGTTCAGACATCAACTATCTATTAGGAACACATGTCTCATATTTAACTCTTCCCCTCCACTTCAAATAAATCAAGCGTACTTGACACTTACATTTATTGAACCAGTACCTCTCATAGCCACGCACAGGCTTCTGTCTTAAACGTTTGCATATTCGAGATGACAGATATTTTGGAGAATTCCACCCTGCGAAACGAAAAATCTTTGTTTGAAATTAACTCAATAAGTAAGGAAGGCAAGCTGCCCTTAAATTATAGGATCCTTAAGCAATCTTCCCACTAATTTGACAAAGAATAACAAAATGAATAAACAACAATCCATACTGTCAGATTGGCTCCAAATATGCCACTCTTCTCAGCCAATCTTTTTAAGGTATTGCTTCTATAAAATATATGATTTTTAACTCTGCTTGGTTATGCAACTCTACTTCATTACAGAATTTCCTGTTTAAGTCTCCACTTTCCAAATCAAAAGCTGGTGCCACTTTATAATCCTGGGTTCCACACACCCTTAAATCTGAAACCCCGAAGACATCGATTTAATACACAACATATGTAAGCAAATCACAGCATAGAAATGTAAAATGAATGAAGATTGATGCAAGTGTAGCTTAGACTGGGGTCTGGGAATCTACGCACTCCGCATTTGTCAATTACCAAATCATTTCTGTGCTTGAATTAGTATATATTATGTGAATGTGGCCGAATATTCACGTCATTTTTTTGTTGAAAAAGTACAATCTGGCAGCACTGACAAAGGTCAACAACCAAAGTGTGGAAACACAGGCCACCATTAATAATGATAGACACTTTTTGATGTCTGTGATGTTTTGCTGCCATTTTTATAAATATTTTGAAGACTGTCAGTTAATGCTGAAATTCCATAAATGTGGTCTGTCGAGAAAAATAAACACCCGTTGCTCAGTCCTGAATGTGAATATGGTATTTTTTTTTTCATACTCTTTGTAGCTACAGTAATACAGCTTATTTGAAATATTGAAAAAATATATCAAGCTCACGTGGGTTAATAATAAGAGACACCAGCACTGCCTAACATGTACTTCTCTGAAAAAAAGAAAGAAAGTAAAAGGGGGGAAAAGGGATATTTAAAATTCTTTCACAAAATGTAAACCACTGAAGTAAGTATGAATCAAAAGGAATCAAAAGTGCTTTGACTAACACTAACCATTCTAAAACTTAAAGCCTGGCAAGCACAAGCCATGACGGTTTGGCTATGTGGTGATGTGATAAGTGGTCCAATAGCAAGCAGAGCCACATAAAAATAGAACAGTACATTCCAAACCAGTATAACAGCAGCAGTATACCATCAGAGTACCACAGTGAACTGCAAAATGATTGCGCATCCATTCTGAGGCACGCCTAAAAAACCCCATACTGTCCACATGTAATACCGCCAACATCAGGTAGCACTTAAGCGTCCTTCCACCCAACTACATGACTAAACATACTGCCCAATCACCAAACAAGCAAACAGAACTTTGCTTCAGCTGTCACAATGCAATAAAGACAGTGTTCATTCAATAACAGGATATGATCACAGTTTGTAATGCTGAAAGTATGCATCAACAGGAGATTTAAGTAAACCTTTGCTTCTGTTTTTAACCATTGGTTGTAGCTGGTCACGTCTGAATTACTAGCTGGTCTTTCCAGGACACTTTATCATGTGTAACCAAATAGGCCTTTTTTAAAATGGCTTTAGTCATACAAAGATGTAAAAATATAATTCACAGAGCATTCTTATTTTCAGGGGGTAGCAAATTAAGTTGATATTGCAAATATGTAGCTATTATTTTATAACAGCATGCAAAAAGACCTGAGTGCTTTAATGCTGTTAATGACCCTTTCCCCGAAAAAAAAAATCGATTTAACAAAAGCAGGAATTATACCTTCATTTATTTATTATCTGTACTGTTTATCCAGTAGGATAGCAGGGAAGCTGGAGCTAATTCCAGCTGACTCTGGATAAAAGGCGGGGTATACCCTTTAACAGCTCTCCAATCCATTGCAGGGCCAACACAGACAAACAACCATTCACACCTAGGGGCAAGCCCGAATAGCCAGTTAAGCTAAAGTGCATGTGTTTGGACTGTCGGAGGAAACCAGATCACCCAGAGGAAACTGACCTCCAGTTCGGAAACTCCATACAGAAACGTCCTCGGCAACCACCGGGCTCAAACCCAGAACGCTGTTACTATGACACTACAGTGCTAACTACTACGCCAATGTGCCACCCCTTTATAGCCCTCCTGTACATGTACATTTTGTGTAGTAACATAACAGTTCTGCCAACAGCCAAATTAAAAGCATTCAGCTACAACACTGAGCACCTTTTAAAGAGTCTCATCTGATATATTCATATTTTAATTAGATTCATGATGCACTCCACATTTACTATTATGAGGCACAAATCTTTCATATACACCCAGTGATGGTGCTGCATATGTGATTTACAAACACTGTCAAGCAAAGTAATTTAACAGTTATACATTTATAACAAAAACACGATAATTCATTTCAATGATGTGGGTTCACAAGGACTGATAAACTGCAAGCGTATACATAAACATTATGAAGCAAAATAAACACCGAAAAATCAAGACTATGGGGCTTTGAGTTATGGAGTGAATTTGAGTATCTCTGAAGTTTATGGAACAGAATTACAAATTTGAGATATTTCCATAGCTGGGAAAATCAAAAAGAAGAGAAGGGCTTAAGTTGTAAGAAAGAAATGACTTCCAGAGGAACCGTCAAATGATCACCATATCACAGTCGCACAAGCTCTTTGATTGAGAGATTTTGAGCTGGTGACACTATCTGCTGCCAAATAAAGGAAAAATCTGTTTCAATACATTTATTCCAAGATTTATTGCCTTGCTAAATAATCATATCATGTACCCAAAGTTTGCCTTTTAGATTTGTAATTGTTCACTGACTTTTCACACCAACATTTATGAGTCTGAGTTCATTACTGATCCACCTGATGTACTTTATTTTAAAATGAAATTTTATTAAAGCTTCTTTGAGTCCAACCAATTTATGCTCTGATAAGGATTAATTATAATGTCTGCATCATACGTGAATAATGGTTTATGAGTGAGTACCATATCATCAAATGCATAAGCATAAATCAAAGGAGAGTGAAGACAGGGGGTGGTAGAAAAGTTAATCCCCGTTCAGGTCTGGGAGGTCTGCAATATGACCAGAGACACGTGGCCCACAGTCTGGACCTGATTACTCGCATTAGCCAATGATTCCACTGGTTTACCGAGAGCTCAGAGATAGTACTCCCTCTCATCAGCCAACAGCAGAGTCAGGACGATAGCAGCAAAACCATATGTGAGCTAGGAAAATATAAGCAGTAAAAAACCCCAGTGAATCCTAATTTCTGACTGTATATTCAAGGATTGGGATAGGGATTACAATTTAATTTTCTTTTTAATTTACATTTAGGAATATTTTAATGAGAGCGTAAAAGAGTTTATAATTTTCGAAGAAATTAAAATGAACAGGGGCCGCACGGTGGTGTAGTGGTTATCATGTTCGCCTCATAGCATGAAGGTTGAAGTCCTCGGCGAGGGTGTTTCTGTGTGTAGGTACTCCATGCACTTTAGGCTAACTGTCTGTTCCAAATTTCATCTAGGTGTGAATGTAAGTGTGAATGGTTGTTTGTGGGTTAACCATGCCATGGTCTGGCGAGCTGTTCAGGGTGTATCGCCCAGTGTCAGCTGGGATAGGCTCCAGCCTCCCTGCAACCCTAATAGGATTACACTGTTCGGCAAGTGAGTGAGATGAGAGTGAGTAAAAATGAACAGAACTCCACAATTTGTTTCTAGGTCCATATACTAACTTTGTAGTTTGCAATTTCCTGTTCCCAATAGCTCCGTTATGTAAATCAGAACATTAGACAAGAATATGGATGCTTTTTGTGACTCGAGGACACTTTTAGCATCACTATATATCTCTGCATTATCTTTTCTGTCTTTCCTGGTGTCATCCTCCCTTCTTCAAACATTTATTTGGTTTGATTACTTTGAGGAAGCATACATTGTTTCGAATGATTTGATTTGAAACTAAGTTCACACGATTTGCTCAGCTAATTTACTATTAGTTCCACTCAAGAGTTTTATTATGTCCTTTTCCTCAGAAATTATAGTTCATAATGAGTGAGTTGTGCCGGTCCATTATGCTTTCAGTAGCAATTTCAGTATTTAACATTTGAAAGCATTAAAAGTCTATCAGAATAAACACTGAAAGTATATGCAGTAATGCACTAATCTTGTTAAAAGACTAAAGCCGCTTGTCCAGTAATGTGTAATGATAAACTCTACATATATAAACAGCAATGTCAGGAATATATGCTACAACCAAGAAACAGAAATCTTTATATAAGACTTATATAAGGCCACTATTCTCTTAGTCGCTGCAACCCTATGGGAAATTATTGTTATTAACACATCCCAAAAAGAATGTTAATGAGATACTTGAAAGTGTCAGCTTTTACAAGAAATTAAAAATAAATAAAACAGGACTACTACTACTGCTGAGAACTGCTGTTCCATGTGTAACTGACCCATAAAAAATTCAGTGTTAGTGAAAGATTAAGTGCAAGACATGTACCAAAACATTAAAACCACTGATGCTAGCATGTCCACTGAATGAGAAACTACAAAAAGAAGAACAAATGATGTAATAAATGACCATGAATATAAACCATTTTAAACATCAAATGCCATTCATTATGACCACCCAGGCACTGCGGACTATTTCACCATCTCTGAGGAGAATCACAGAGGTATGTGAGCTCTGCCTTACTGACCACACGCATAAGCGTAATCATAAAAGAGGGAAGATATTAAAGAGAATAAAATAACACATTTCCTTGAAAGGTTAGTAATAATAGATTTTTGTTTGAAATGAACACTGCATCCGGACTCCATGGCCCTCTAACGTTTGCCCTTACTCTTCCAAAGCAAGCAATCCAAGAATATCGGCTCTCAACTCGAAGGTTTTCCAACAAAAGAGCCACCCAGTAACATTAAAGATGACACGAGTACAAACCGAAGAAAGACGTGCTCAGGTTCATGAATGCTGTCCTCTCACATGCACTGAGTATTTGCTTTAAATACCTGTGTGGTAGATATTTAAACTGCTAGGTGAATTTAAATAAGAGAGTAACCCTGGTTTTACACTGGAGCACGCTGTCCGTGATCCCTCGATTTGAGAGAATTTGAGGAGCGTAAGGGGTTGTGGGATCGAATTGTAATGATCTTGAGGGAACTTAATGGATTTGTGATGATCGCACTGATCGTGGCAAAATTTTTGAGAGTCAAAAATTTTGCCATGATTATTACACTATATTATGATTTTACACCAATCATGATAGAACGTGGGAATACTCTTCGTGGGAGTAGAGTGCAGTAGAGCTTAACAGACCCTAACAGACCTTGATGCACTATCATAGGGGATCTTGATGAACTTGGAAACACAATTCTTTCTTTCAATTCTTTTTTTTGGATGCACCCTGCCTCCTTTTTATACCCCAAATCGTGCTCCAAGCGTGATCATAAATTGCTTTTTTGAATCACGGAGATCACGGACAGGTGCCCCAGTGTAAACCCAGGGTAAGTTCAGAGATGAACAGGTTTTAATGCTTCAGTGGCAACATAACATTTAATGACTTTGAGTCCTGGGCTCAATGAGAGCATTTCTGTGCGGAGTTTGCATGTTCTTCCTGTGCTTGCATGGGCTTCCTTTGTGTACTCCAGTTTCCTCTCACATTCAAAGACATGCACATTAGGCTAATTGGCTGTTCCAACTTCCCCCCGGATATGTGTTAATTGTTTTGTTTTTGCTGGCCCTGAGATGGACTGGCGAGCTGATCAGATGTATTACACCTTCGCCCAGGGTCATCTGAGATAGGCTTCAGCCTCCTAGGATTAAGGGTTCAGCAAATGAATGAATAAAATAATTTCAATCAGTGATTTTAATCCAAAGTACTCTTCAACTTCTTTTATTTTTTCTTTCTTTCTTTTCTTTTTTTTACATACCATCCATAGCACCCTGTGATGGCCTGGCGGGCTGTCCAAGTTGTATTCTGCCCTGACACGCCCAGAGTCGGCTGAGATGGGCGCCAGCCTCCCAGCGACCCTAATTAGGATTAAGCGGTTAAGAAAATGAATGAATTAATCTATAGCTTTACTGAAAGGCATGTTTTATCATATTCAGTGTAATGAATTATGGTATAAAATGAGATATCACCATAATGTCAGTACAGGGCTCTACAAAGATTATATTTACTGGCAAATCAGTGAATTTAGTTCCTCGCCACTTACCTCAGGAAACTAGGAAATTCCCTCAAAACATTTTTTCGAAGATGTTTTTTTCAGGACTAAGCAAAAACACTAAGTTGGTGTGTTTTTGCATTTGGAAATGTGAAAACAGAGCAAAAATACATCTATTTGTAGTCAGTTGGATTAAGTCCAGATTAAGTCTGGTTGGACCAAATATGTTTATGGAGAAAAGAAACACTTGCAAAAGTTTGAGGTTTGGGGAGAAAAGAAATACTTCAATGGTCAATGCTGTTTAATGTTCTGCTTATCATTATTAATTAAGGTCAATTTTTTAAGGAACAGTCAATAAATAGTAAAGATGCTTTTGGATCCAAATCCATAGCTTTTTTTGGCTGTAGACCAAACAGACATTGCAATAAAATGAAAGGTCACCTTTGATATTCAATGAGTTCTTTTCCACTGTACCTGATGTTTGCAAAGTCTAACATGTTTCCATCCAACCTAATTAAAATCCCTATGAATTCAGCAGCAGACCAATCCAATGTTCAGACATCCATAATTATCATCAGCAGTTAGTAGTGCAGCAGAGACTGCTCTCTGCAGGCGTCTTCCTTATTCAGTCCAACACTAGCTGAATGAGTGTCATACTGACTGTTGAATCATGACCTCTCGGGGTGATAAAACAGTCCTGAAGTGTGTGAACTTTAGAGTTTGAACAGACCACCAGTACAGTGGATTGCTGGCACCAGGGAAGGCTCTTTCTTGTGCCCATTAAATCATCATCCCGTATTTCGATCTCAATATAGCAGCAGGGTAAATATTTGAGTATTACATACTGAAGGTACAGTTCTGGTCAAAGGCCAAAATCACCACCACGGGCAAAAAATAAAAAAAATGTCTGAAAGGGGGGCATTCAGAAGACACTGTTCACCAAACATTCAGCATCTGAGTCCCTACTGGGCAACAAAATGAGTTAAACTATTTTAGAAACTACTTTATTAGAAACTAATAAAGGAAAATAATTATAATAAAGGGGAGCTCTTATTAACTGTGAGGAGAGGACTCAAGTCTGCCATTGCCGACAAGAAGAAACCAGAGTGCTTTTTTAAATTACTAATTGTGTGTGTGTGTGTGTGTGTGTGTGTGTGTGTGTGTGTGTGTGTGTGTGTGTGTGTGTGTGAGAGAGAGAGAGAGAGAGAAAGAGAGAGAGAGCACATATTTTTTAATAACCCGTCTGGCTTGACATGGGGAAAAGGAAGAGGAGTAGAGTGCAAACAGACCCATAAGAGGCAGACCAAAATTATTTTTGAAATCTTTCTATTTGGGCATCAAATATATGCTAGGAAGTAAACACACTCGCACACTAACTCATTAACCCCGCTTATTCCTATTAGGGTCATGAGGAGGCAAGAGCCTATCTTAGCCAACAATGGGCAAAGGCAGGGTACACCCTGAACAGCTCACCAGACCATTGCAGGACTAAACAAGACTGAGTTTAGTTGCCATCATGTACAATATACCTGTTAAAGAATGACATGTCATGGATGAAGATCTTATCCTTGGGAAGGTACTCGAAGGTACTGAATTTCACCAGCAGTTCAATGTTGCTTGTAAGGAGAAGACCTGAGACGAGATGCCAATACATTTACTTGACTCGAACATGGAGCCAGGCTTGTGGGTGATACCTGCAAGCAAGCTCGGCAACTGGACCAGCCACCATAAAACCACTGGGAGTAGCATGAAATAGAGATGTGAAGCCATGTGGTAGGTGCAAGATGAGAGGTAGGGGTCCAGTGCAATGCCAATTAGATGGCAAGCGTCAGGGGAAAAAAGAGGTCTTTACACCTGTGAAATCATTTCACTAGAAAGTACCTGAACAATTATGCAAGTCTTACATCCAGCTAATACTTTCTGGTACTAATGTTCTTGATCAGAAATAGTTTCTTTCTCCTAGTCTGAAGCCTCTGAAGTTACCACTGGTGCTGGGATTCAGGTGTGTGTGTGAATACTTACCAATCTCAGGCTGGTGCCTTGAAGTTTAAGTTGTTTTACAGCAGCCAGCAGTAGCCTTTATACCCGTGACCATCTAGTTTGATTCTGAAGAGAATCAGACTTCTGGAGAGATCAGTTTTGCCAAGATCGGTTCTAGGACCGAAATCCGAAATCGCAGAATTTAATCTAATAACTGAAATCAGTGCGTTCACATTCGTCATGGCCATTAAGTTCGCTTCTAATCCTATTCTCCATTCCGCACACCAAACGTAAGATCCGTTCTGCAGAAGTGAACCTAGAAAAACCCCCTTTGGGAACAGGTGTTGGCAGAACTGGTTTAAACTGGTTTTGAGCCTGGTGTGGTCGGGGAGATTGATTCAGATCAGTCCAAAAACGTTGTGTGTACAGGGCCTATGGGATTTTATGTCTCAGGAGGGAAAACTGTTGTGTCCAAATAGTTCGGAGACTAAGCTGATTTTCTGAACCTGTTACTCCAGCAACCCTAATCAGAAAAGACACAGATGGAAAAGAATGAATGGTGCTATACAGGGTTTTTTTTTTTTTTTTCAGGTTTAGCTTTGCATCACAATGATAAAGTGAATAAAGTGAATGTTTTACTCCAGATTTAGTTTAATTTAATGCATTCTCAGTGACATTTTTATATTTTCAGGATCAGAGATCACATACGCGCATACCAGTTGTCACAAGAACCAGGTAATAACACTATTAGTAACACTCATAAGTGATGGTTTTATGGCTGAAAATTAAACCTGCAATTAGACTGTCTGTGTGTCCTGAGGCTCTTTGGGTTTTTTTTAACCAACGTCTGTAAAAGTTTGTGGTATGATACATCATTAAAGATCAACATAACCAGTTAATGGTATATTCATCCTTGAAAAATATTTCTGCATAAATATTTAAACAAAGCTCAATTTTATTTTTGATCAATCACCATTAAGTTTAATGAAAGTATATGGGAATCTAATTTAAACTGCTAAACACTGGAGGCAGTGGGTGCCCGGTGGTAGGGTGCTGGCTTACTGATCTGAAAGTCGGAGTTCAAGAAAGTCGGAGTTCAAGCACTATCACCAAGTTGTCACTGCTGTCCCTCCCAGTGCAGCTAACTGGGTTATCAAAGGCTAGCCATGTCTCTCACTGTCTGTGGTGAGAGGCATGTAAAAGAACCATTGCTGACTTTAGTAGACAGTAGACTGCATTGCCACCAGCATGTTGAGATGCTACATGAAACTATGTTGAAATGGGCACCAGCCTTCCCCACAACCCTAATTAGGATTAAGCGGTTCAGAAAATGAATGAATAAATGAATGAATGCAAAAAACTGAAATAAAAAATATATATGTTGTACAGCACTGCACAAAAGTTTTAGACACATGAAAAGGAATGCTGTAGAGCAAATATGCTTTATATTACAAATAAAATTTAAGCTAAATTTTTATACACAAAGAATTTATAACGCACAGTAAACAGTAATAAAAAAAAAAACTGAGTCAGTATTTGGTGTGATGACCCTCTCAGGTACAGTTACTCAGCCACAGATTATGATCGTCACACTTGCTTCTTTATTTGCAAATCCCAAAAGCCTTCTTTATGTTTTTGTTTGAATAGTGGTCTCTTATTTAATATGCTGCTTCATTTATTCACATACAAATATTTTTTCTGTAACATTTAATTTTGTGCTGGAAACTAATGTTTGTTAATCTAAAATGTTTTTGTACTGACTCGCTAATGTACATTAAAAATAATCAAAGATTAAAAATAAGCAAAGATTATACTAAAAAAATAGAGTGCTTAAGACTTTTGTACATCACTGTATATATTTAAAGAATATCAGTTAATGCAAGCTTTAAAACATCAAATCTTTTCTGTGTTACATCTCTTTACACACACACACACACACACACACACACACACACACACACACACACACACACACATTACTTGTAATGTAGTGCAAAGTACATTTGGTAAACGATTTCACATGATTTTAATTGATAAAATAGAGCCTAATAATAAATGGGAATTGGATGTGAAATGTATGTTGATATAAACTAATAGAGTCAGGCTTTCCAGGCCATTATCATAAATCATTGCAGCACAGTATTTCATACAAGTCTGAGCAAATCACAGCATTCTTCCACCAAATCTCTTTGTCTCTGCTTTGTGAAATCTCTATCCTTCGTGTATAAATACATTCCTTCTACTTAATTGCTCTTTGCTAAAGTCAGAGAAATCACATACTCCTCCAATGCCTCAAAGTCCATTGCTGCATCTGATGGCAATCACTAAAGATCAGTAATGCCTCTGATCATCAAATACTACATCATGCAGAGTAACATTGTTGAGAATTTCTTTGTCCGTTATTTTATAAATGTTTTAAAAGCATGTGTAATCAAATTCTGAGGTTTACATTTATATTTACCCCATTGTGAAGACGCCATCACAGATATGCTTGTAGACTCCATTAGAAATACACCCTGATGCTATAGGTCAGGGTAATAGGTCATGAACCTAGAATATAAGCCCTGATACAGAAAGAATATCAAGAAAACATACAACAAAAAAACTTGAAAACATTTGAAATAGTACATATTTAAAAGCTTGGTGAAAACTCAACTATCCAAACGACTTGGGAACTTTATTTCAGAGAACAGGCTTTGGGGCTTGAGGGAGGTCTACATATGAGTGGACGAGAACCAGAGTGTACTATCTCACAAAGTTTTCAGAAAATTTGGTTTGAAGTTAGTTATCTTTAAAAATTCAGTTTGACCTGAAAGGGATGTATTGTTATTCCAAATATCTCTTATTAAGCTAAAAACTAAACCACTAGCAAAGAAAAATATTCCATCACTACCAAGTGGTTTTATAGTGAAGATTTTGAGATAGTGGACTCTTGCACTGAATTATCTGTGATTTTTTTGGAACTTGCAATAAAGATTATGAGTCAGATGTTAAAATATTCTTACCCTTTCTTGGGAATGATTATGAAGAGCAATTAAACTGTAATGAAAACATGCTAACAACATACTGAAAAGTATAAAATCTTTAATTATATCAGGTTGTTGTGCATCAGCAGCATTAGAAATATTTGAAAATAAAGATTTAATAATAACACTACCAAACATCACTATCAAAACTTATATAAAACTATCAAACTTTTTTCTTTATGAAAATAAACAGTTCAAAACTGCAACTTGTAAGTCAAAGTAAATTGTTCAAAGTTAATTCCATGTGGAATCTAATAATGTCACTGGAAGGTTGTGGGTCAGGTTGGCAATAATTGCAGTTCCACAGTGGTAGGGACTGGCACTTAAAAGTAGACAATGACACAATACCCCTGATATACCGAACTCATTATTGAACAGATACCGAGATAGTAGACTCTGGTTCTCATCCACACATATTTGCAAGCATCTGCATTTGCTAAAGGTTCTGATAGAAGCCTTTTAAACACTTTAAGTAATAATAATCCATTCAGGACCTTTGACATGTGAAGGACATCAACACAGGAAATGTATAGCAGCCTGGAAAATTCATTGGATGTGCTGTGACGGGGAAAAAAGCTGCAAAGAAAATGTGAGAAAGAATCAGGTTTTGTCCAATTGGGTATTATAAAATAGTTTTTCACCTTAAAAATATATTCTACCAAAACATGCCATAAATTTTGTTTATGATTTCACATTTCCTAAGCTGTCTTTGTCTGCCTGCAAAGATTATATTAGGTACAGATCCAGTTTAACAAATACAGTTGTAAACACAGCCAATCTCTGTATATATACACCCCAAACCTTCCTCATTAAGTGCACGTTTCTCCTACAGTGAGTGCCAGGCTTCAAAAGTTTATTTCAGCAAAAAATGTGTGAGTGAAAATTAATCAGTCAAGATAACAATGAGGTTCCTGTTTAAATGAAGGCATAGCATTTCCCACAAGTGGATGTGGATAGTGCTAATGATTAAAAAGGTAATAAAATTCCATCCATCAATTTATCAGTCGATGAGAATAAAAGTTATGAAAGTTGTAATGCATTGCTGCATGCTATAAATTGCAGCTGACCACACAAACTATGAAGCTAACAACAAAGCCAAAATGGTAAGACAATTTTTCGTACATAAGCATGTAACGTGATCCTGATAATCTGTGTTTATGGCTAGAATTTTAATGAGAAGCATAAAAAAATATATTTTTTAAAAATATAAAAAGCATTCCACTTTTATGTGACCTAATAATCACCATTAGGCAAACAGTGTGGGGCTGTGGTGGCTCAGTGGTCAAGGCTCTGGATTACTGATACAAAAGTTGTTGTTTAGATATCATCCATTCATTTTCTAAGCTGCTTAATCCTAATTAGGGTCGCGGGGAGGCTGGCGCCCATCTCAGCTGACTCTGGGCAAGGACAGGGTATACCCTGGAGAGTTCGCCAGGCCATCGCAGGGCCAACACACATACAACCATTCACACTCACACTCACACCTAGGGGCGATTTGGAACAATTAGCCTACTGTGCATGTTTTTGGACTGTGGGAGGAAAACGGAGTACCCGGAGGAAACCCACACAAGCACGGGGAGAACATGCAAACTCCACACAGAAACACCTGAGCTGGGAATCGAACTCAGGACCTTCTTGCTGTGAGGCAGATGTGCTAATCACTATGCCACCGTGCTGCCTGGTGTTTAGATATAATTGTTTTAATTTATTTAGATAAAAGATTTAAAAATATGGATAAGGGTGTCTGCCAAATACCATAAATGTAAATAAATATGCTTTACAGAAATTTCTATATGCAAAATTATTGAGACAGTTGGTATTTAACCTATGGCTTGTTTGATTTCAGTTATCTTATGAAGAGAAGCGCTATGTTGGCTTTACATGCAGCTTGACACATTAGTAAGGAGTTTGTATCCACACTCACTATTATGCACATAGAAGACACTGCAAAATAATCCTTTATCTGATAATCTTGTTTTTTGAAGTGCAAATAATACATAGAACACCAGTCACATGGATGCTAATCAACTAACATTTAACACTAATATGTTAAACAGGAAGATCAGCACGATCTGATTGTTCTGCTATCTGAGGTTTAAAAACCATTATGAGTGAGAAAACACCAGATATCAATATGATGAATCCCACAGTTTTCACAGTCACTTGGAGCAGGTGGCATCAACATCATCCCAATTTATTAAAGCATGGATAAATAAAGCATGAATATCCCATTTTAGATTTTTTTTCCCCTGTTGTTTCAAGTAGTATATATTAAAAACACTAAAATTAGTTTACAAAGATGCCTCTGAAATTGTTAAAATATGTAGCTATAAAAATATGGCTTTAGCTTACTTTTTATGTACCTGTTTAGTATATACTAAGATATTATTAGATAGTTATTTGCCTGAGGCTCAGTGAATGTCGCTGAATTGTACAGTCCCTAAGGTGTTCTGTCTTGGGAACTATTCGGTAACATCCATCTCACCTTTGGCACATAATTAAATAACCTTGGTGCTATTCAGCTTTGAAGCTGATGAATTGGTACAGGCTCAACATTCAAATAGTGATATACTGTATGATTAATATATATGTAAGTTATGTAGTCTCACAGCAAGAAGGTCCTGAGTTTGCATGTTCTCTACAATCCAAAAGACATGCACTTTAGGTTAATTCATTAATTAATTCATGCAATGCATTCATTCATACATTCATTCATTTGCCGAGACGTTTGCGGAAAGGTTTGAGCCTCTTCCAGCCGACTCTGGGCAAAGGCGGGGTAAACCCTGAACAGCTTGCCAGTCCATCGCAGGGCCAAAACCCCATTTACACTCACACCTAGGGGCAATTTGGAACAGGCAATTCGTCTAATATGCATAGAGAAGACTAATAAAGTCACAAAAGAATATATGAATATGTTAATCTTAACATTTTTATTGCTATAGTGAGTTTAATGCTACAAATAAATGCTCCAAAGTTTAATCTGAAATTATAAGGGAATTTATAGGAGGAACATTTTTCTTGTAATTGTAATAAAAATTGTAGTATTTGCATTTCAGGACGTGACAAAATGGGTTGAGAAAATGTTTTGTTAATGCATGTGTTTAAAGGGAAGTGGCTCAAAAATGTTCTTTAATAATATTTCTATAAAATTTTTACAGTGTGATGAATGGATGCATTTGCTGTGACATATTTACTGTTTTACCAAGAAATTAATCTTCAGAAAACATTTATGGAGTTGTTAATACCAAGAGGGGTTATATAATAAGTTTGACAGGTTTTAATTTTCAATCATATTAATTAAGAAACAGTGCTTTTGTCACACTGTGAAACGCTCAGCTAGCCATGCAGCCAGACAATCACTTACACAGTCTGACTCTGAGAACTACACTTCCCATAACCCTTTGCAGCAATCCCGATCACCTGACTTCAAACGTCAATGTCACACCTGTTCTCACTCACCTTGATTACACCGTGCACTACTTAAGGCCTCGTTTGAACGGTATTAAACCTTTTATATTGCCTCATCAAGAAGCCTTAAGCTCTACTGCTAGTCTGTGTATGATTTACTGCCTGTTAGCTTTTAATCTCCCTTTTTGCCTTTGTGTTAGATGTACTGTTTGCCTATAGTGACTTGACTATTTGCTCACACTCCACATTCTGACTTTAGCCCCAGTCTGTGATCCTCCTGTTTGCTCTGTGCTTACCATTGCCAGGTTTGACCTTGACCTTGCTCAACATTCATACCCTCCTGTTCATTGTAGTTCTGTTTGCTTATTGTTGTTCATGCTTTGCTGTTCTGTGTTTTAGTGTACTGTTTGTTTCTGTGGTTGAATTTTTTGTTTATGCGTTTGTTGTATGCCCTGTCTCTCTGCTGCCTGATATCTGGAACTCTACCTGTTTTATCATTAAAACCTTTTGTCTGCAAACACATCCACATCTCTCCAGTGTAGTTCTGTTCACGACGGCATGTTTGTGCATATTTTAAGCTTCTTGTTTTCAATACCTCTTCAAAGCATTACAATTAAACATTAACACATGGATCTGAATGTCTACAAAAGTAAAAATTGTTTTTTGAGAAATTTTCATATTTGCTTCTTGAAAACAACAAAAAAAAATCCCTATATTTGTACACAACAGTCTCCAAGAATCTTCAGTCAGCAGTTCAGCTGCCATATCCAATATTAATTCATTTTCCAATACACCTTCACTCAGCAGCTATGCGCCAGTGTTTGGTCTATTGTAATGCCAAGTCTGCTGGCATGTTTATTTCCATATATACTGTATTTCATAAGCAAAATAAATGCAATAAGCAATATAAAGTGCAGAAGCCTTCAGCAATCATTTATATTACTGGATGTTATTTTATAAATGCGATAGCTGAACTTTGTGTTTTTTGCCATTCCTGGGGCAAGTCCAAGCAATATCCATATGCTCATCCATCTTACTGAGGTTACTTGCTGTGGCAAAGAAATGGGTTATGGGTACCATTGTGTTAGGGCAAATCGAAAAGGGAGTCGTCTCGATCTCCTCGTCATATCGTGAGGATGCCAATTAACTGTCATACAAGCCTTGCAAAAGACTTTTTGTGAAGACAGAGCGCTTTCTGTTCATCCAATTGTTCACTGTACTCTAGATCACAGTTTCATAAAGGCTTTTCTCTCAAGTAGCATTTTTGTGTGTCCTTCTCTTCAAAAGCAGTCTTTCAATAGGAATATTGTGTACTGTACCCTTCAGATGGAGGTTGTTTGCAAATCCCCATGGGCCCGCCTAAAGTATGGGATTACTTACATGTGCTTCACTAACATGTTCATTTATCTAACCGCATAGGGCCATTTACATTCACAGAGAATGATAATGTCAGTTTCATCATGAAATCCTTCTCTTCTCCTGCGCTGCGATTGCAGCTGGTGACAATGTGAGCAAGAGATGTGAGGAATAGAACAAGGATACTAAATATGATCTCCAACAATAGTACAGTGTGATTTGAATAGGGAATGGTCTTGAATCACACAGCCACAGTGTCAGTCGTCTTACAGAGTCGCCTTTCAAAGAATAAAGGAAAACTGCAGATGCGATGCAAAACGTAACGCAAGAAAAAGTCTCTCAACTGATTAAATGCCACACACAGCCAACATGAACAAATGATTGTCTCTAAAACAGTCAGCCTGTCAAAAGAGCATGAAGTAAAAGATAGAGCAGACACTAATACATATAGTATCTGACCTCCCCCCCCCCACCCCACCCCGCTCTTAACCAGCTAATTAAAATTGTGGGGGGGGGGGAACCTTAAACTCTTGGAAATCATTGCTCTCATTCCCAAGAGAAGCTGGTGTTTTGAACTGCTGTGTAGGTAGACTTGTGTTTACCCTGGATGCAATCCTTGATTAAAATGGCAGAAAGGAGAACTTGCCTGGGTTTGCAGTGGTTAAGCCACCGAGCTAAAATATCTCCTTAAACAAAATAATGTCATTGCACTGTGCCTTGGCTGCGTTCATTTTGCGTTTTAAAAAAATTTGATTTAATCATCTACTCGAGAGTTATTTTTAATGGGTGTTTTGCTTGTAAGGGTGCCATTTGATATTAAACATTTCCCTCCTCTGCCTATTCCGAGGGTGATTTTATTTTCCTTCCAAGCTGCAACTCCAAAAACAGTCGACGAGACACCACAAGAAAGGCCCTCGAGGTCACTGGAAGATGTAGACTCATTTTGGACAGCTGAAGAAAAATATCTCCTTTCGTTCAAATTATACCTTACAGACCATACCGAACAATTCACGTCGAATATAAACATCCTTGCGGAAATATTACCTCACATCTTGAGTTTCTCTCGCCACGGAGGTGCCTTGGATTCCGCTGAGGTAAACTGTACAAGGCTGCAAAAGTTCTTGACTGTTGAATACAGTCCATTCCCACCTTCGGCTCTGATGCCTATTTGTAGTGGCACTCAGTGAGCTGCCAGTGAACAGAATCGTATTACAGGCTGCATGTTTTTCTTTTATGAAAGCATGTTAATTTAGAGGCTACCACAGTGTAAACCTGCCTGCCGTTTTTACACATGTACTCTGCTACAATTAATCACTGTACCTGTCTGTTCATCGCCACGCTTATTTTTAATATGCCAAGCAGAATTGATTTGCCAAAATATAATAATTATTCATGTGTTATACAGTACATAAAGCAGATTGTGCTGTTAAAGGCAATGAAAATTGCATAAAGTTAAATATATCTTTAATTTATTTATTATAGGGTTAGCTAAAGATTACATAATTTATTATTAAGTTAAATATTAAATTATTTAAATATTTAAATTATGTAATTTATAACCAGAATCTGTACTAAAAGTGTGAGAATAATTGACATTACAACTAATGAATAGGAAAAATTTCATTTTATTTGTCATCAACATCTAGTATATTACTCTCTGTTATAGTGTTCAGTTTCTGTCATGTTTGTTTTACATGTTCCTGCCTGAAGATGATTTATACTGCCTAGATCTTTCTGTTTATTTTCCGTGGTAGTCGCTCTATGGGCTGAATACTCTTCACATCTACATCAGCAGAGGGAAAATGGTTAGAGAGCTGTTATTGCACTCGTATTTTTATCCTGCAGTTAAGTGTCCCACCCAGAAATCGCATGCTTGTAAAGTGCCTGATCATAAGACAAATCCTAATATTCAAATTGATGTGGAATATTTGCAGTGTGGGTGTGTGTATGTGTGTGTGGGGTTTTTTTTGTTTGTTTTTTTTTTTTTTTGTGAAACAAACAGAAGAGTTTTGGAATAACCTCATTTCTCCAGGGCTCACATGACTCATCTTAATGTTACTAGCTGATCTGATTTTTAGGCTTCTGATCATTTTTAATAATTAAAAGCAGACAGTGATGAGTCATGAAAGAATAACATGTCAGTTCAACTTGCACATAGTAAAAATGCGATGTGAATAACAGTCATTATCATGGAATACTTTTCTACAAGGACACATTAAAAAAAAAAAAAAAAAAAAACCTGCATTTTGTTTCACTACTTTTTCAGCAAATACCTTACTAAGTAAAGCGCACTGAAGCGCAGCCCACCAAGAACGCTTTAAAAGTTGTTTACACCAACCCACCTTCTAATTTACTGAATTAAACTAGATGAAAAAACTATTAAGACACATGCCATACATTCCAATGGTGAGATGCTGCCTAGAAGCCTGGATGCTTTAAACAAACACCTGTAACCTGTGATCACAGATCAGACCTGAGCCTCAACCCAGCCTGCATTTTTATATGGCGTGTGAATCTGATGAGTCACCTGAGCCGATAGTGGTTCTTTAGACGTGTGGCAGCCCCCCATAAACGCACACATAGCTCAGGCATGATTTACTGCCTTTTACAGGAATCACCTCCATCTCCAAAGACTCACACATGCACACTCACACACACTCACACTCAGTCATTTTGTTGTGCAATCCTGTGTGGATAACTTTTAAAAAAGATGACAAAAGTAGAGTGAACGGAAATTCTTTTAGCAGCTATACATTGAGCCATTGCACAGACATATCTAACTGTAACTGTTGTCCTCATCCCACCTTTGACATGACAGCAGTTACAGGCTACGGCATACTACCTTGTTGTACCTGAATGAGAATGAGGGAGTAGGTGGAAGAAAGCCCTAGGCAGAAAAAGCAGAGAGCACCAAGCAGTCGTTTCTGCGCTCCATATGCCGTGGGAGGTTGAGGCTGGTAATTGTTCGCGCCCCCCTCTGAAGCCTCATGACTCAGGGGAGCTGAAGAGCTCCATCTCTCTCTCTCTCTCTCTCTCTCTCTCTCTCTCTCTCTCTCACACACACACACACACACACACACACACACACACACACACACACACCCTCTCTACCCTACACCCCCCAGTGCCAGGAAAAGCTGCCGAACCACGCGTCTCCGCAAGAAGAAAAACAGAGCAAGAGCAGGAAAGAGGGGGAGAAAAAGAGAGAGGGAGAAAGAGAGCAGAAAGCCACAGCAGAAAGAAGCTTGCCCACTCATTTCTGTTGCTCTGGTGATGTCATGAGCATGTGACCCTGCCTCTCCAGTGACAGCTTTTTGAAGGGAGGGAAAAAAGAGAGATTTTAAAGCTTCTGCCGTTTTGGGTTTTTGTGAAGGCTTTGCTCACCTCCTGAGCAACCACAGAACCACAGGAGTTCAGATCAAAATTTTTGTACCGGGCAGCACGTAAATGGTTAATTGTCACAGGTCAGCCTCAGGCTTAAGGAGCACACCAGCCAGTAAGTACGCTTCAACCGCACTTTTCAGTGCAGCAAGTTTGGCTCCATCCTCTCCAGTAAGGGGACATTTTTTAGCCAGACCTGGTCATTACTTGTGGTCATGAAAATTGTTGATGCGAAAACGCAGTTCTTGTGGATGTTTTTACCCTTGCGCTTTTTCTCCTGGCATGATGCGTGTGCCTAGCTGAGGACGCCCCAAAGGTCATCAAAACCATAGAGAAACAAAATTTGTCCGTGGAGCAGCTGACGGTGACGGCAATGGCATCAAACAGCCTTTTCAGCTCCATGACACCTTGCCAACAAAACTTCTTTTGGGGTAAGTGATTACTAAGTTAAAACATTTGAATCATTTTTACACAATAGCGTGGTGTGAAGTTCTTCAGTGGGATGTCAGTGTTCAGAGGGTACAGTCCAAGTCAGTTAGAGGTCCACATATCTGAATCTATTTGAAATAAGCAATGTGCAAAGCAAATCCGCTGCCATGTCAAGAAAACATTTACATTACGAATATATATTTGCAAACATTTGCAAGCAGCCAACATGTTTGTACAGCTTAAGATTACATGTGTGGAAGGATGTCGAGAAGGGGAAAAAAAGGTTCTTGAAAGATATTTCCATCAAGCATAAACATTCACTCAGCATGCCGCACACATTTACGGACAAGCAGTGAAACAAGGCATGAAAATTGAACAGAATATGAAAGGAAATACTTGGATGTTTGACACGGCCTGTTGGATTAGTGGGTGTGTATCAGCATCTCTGCAGCTCAATGGCCTGCGCAGGAACACAGCAGTGTTTGTCCATCACAGCAACAGCCGTGGTCAAAAATGAGCCGGAACCAGAAGAATATGCAGGACATGTTGCAGACCTCTCCAGTGAATGAATTATCTTCATTAATGTCTGCTCAGTTATGCTGATGTTCATTAGTTTAACATTTCATGAAAAAATAATCAGTCCAATTTGAAACAGTGTGGAAATTATATCATCAGACTAATAATGTGAGTAAAATATCATTCAACTAAGAAATAACCAAGGGAAAGAACTGAACAGAAAACTTTCGCTGCATACTATTAAAATCGAAATCAATTTCACAATCGCAACCAGATAAATAAAACATAAAGCTTCGTTGTGCACAACTTCCGAATGTCAAACTCAGGCCCTTCAATTTTGCTTGATCTATGGGTGTGCATATCCCTCCAGAGCAGTTTTGAATAAGTCCAAATGTCTTGTTTCCAAACACAGCTGTGCGGAGTGTGCGTCCTGAGCCACACGAGCTGCACGCTTTCCTTCACAATGTTGGAGCCAGAGAGGCACTTATAGCAATCAGCACCCTCTATTAGCATGTTAACCTCTGGCCCTCTCCAACATCTCTGGGGTGAGAGAACAGAAGGATGAGAGCACCATAGCGGGAAGTTTAGTGCCTGTAGAACAATAATACACAGTTTGGTTTGGGCTGTTCCAGGTGGAAAAATTAAATAACCAGTCAAGATATTAATTAAAAACTAATCCCTGGCATTTTTTTGTCTACCATCTTTATCAATTTACAAATTTTATATATACATATATACATATATATATGTATA